>CM031596.1:102709702-102724702 GCA_018398815.1 Conus ventricosus
CGGGGAAAACATTTCAGATGGGCTTTTATTTTCAAGATACAGTGTTTGAATGGTAGCCCCCTGAGAAGTGCTTTTGAGAAAAAAGAAGAAAAAAGATCCCCACATTCAGCTTAATGTTAGCATATCAGGTGTTTTAAATTTCATTTTAATACAGAAAGCATTTCAAATATTAAACAATGGTCAACATTACAAAATCGACTCTTGACCCCCCTTTACTGCCTATTTTGGCTGCTAACTAAAAACCGGCGGATGACGGGGCGACTCATTCCGTGTGGTGGCGGTCACAATTGTTTCCGTGGGGCGACAGAAAGGCATTTTTATGCGGCAGGCGCATTGAAAAGTACTACCGTTAAAAGAATGGGTCAAATTTCAGGTTAGAAAATTTAAGGAAACGAACTAGAACATACAGGGAACTAGGATACTTAGGAGATTGTAGCCCTCTGCCAAGGTTAAATGGATTCTGGATCTGCTCTTGGATCCAGATCCACACCACATTTCAATGGCTTCCTTCTTAAGCCGCAAATTGTTTTTCCCACTATATTTCATTCAGCTGGGTCATTTGCGTTTGGCATCATCTTGCTGACAGACAGATAAACCCCGCATGATCTCTTGGTGGAAAAACAATACATAAACACGTGCCCATCACAGAGCCTGCCACAAAGAGTGGACACATTTTCAGAAACAAAGAATTGGAGTTAAAAGGGCCCTTTGGGTTGATGTGACAAAATAGCATGTGTTATGTCTCAGCGCGTTTGATCATGTCTTATGTTCAGGTAAGCATTTTCTCCCCTGGTGTATTCGAAAAGAGATCAACAGAAGGGGCAATGAAATTTTAATCAGCAATGTCATTTTCGTTGAACACTTATACAAATTCGTCGTGTTTAGCGTTGTCGTGGGGATGTTGCGTCTCTTCATGGAGAGTTTGTTGTGTTTTTGAGCTTCCCCGTTCTGATGACTCAAACCGTACAGTAAAATACTGAAAAAACATCACACAAGTGGAGCTTGGGGGGCACGCAGCTGGTTTTGCTTAAGCTGTCGCTGCCAAGATAGCCATCCTTAAGACGTGGTGTGTGTGTGTTGTGTGGGGTGTGTGTGTGGTGTGTTGTGTGTGGGTGTGTGTGTGTGTTTTGTGTGTGTGTGTGTGTGTTTGTGTGTGTGTGGTGTGTGTGTTTTCCCTCTTTTGTCTTTCTCTGTATGTCTCTCTCTCTCTTCTCTCTCTCTCCTCTCTCTCTCTCTCTCTCTCTCTCCTCTCTCTCTTTTCTCTCTCTCTCTCGTGCGTGAGCGCGTCTGTGTTTGTGCGTGTGGTATTTTGCGTGCGTGCGTGCATTTGGGATGTGTGGTGAGTGTGTGTGTGTGTGTGTGTGTGTGTATGCGTGCATGCACGTGTAAGTGCGTGTGTAGTGTGCACGTGCGCGCGCGCGCGTGGTGTGTGTGTGTGTGTTGTGTAAACATGAAAATGTTAATGCATACACGCACAGACAAGACAGACAGACAGACAGACAGACTGACAGACAGACAGACGGGACAGACATCTTATTATCATTTCAATCACATGGACAGAAATAAAATCGTATGTCCCTCAATGCTAGTAACGCCAAATGCATTGTACGTCACAAACGTCAAACACGGAAGAAAATGACGTCCTCATTCGGGTCATTACATGCCCAAGGGCAAAACATTGAAGAGGTCACAGGCAGAGTCTTAGGTGTTATCCTTGACAAGGAAAACATTGAAGAGGTCACATGGCAAGTCTTAGGTGTTATCCTTGACAAGAAAACATTGAGAGGTCACATGGCATAGTCTTAGGTGTTATCCTTGAAAAGAAAACATTGGAGAGGTCACATGGCATAGTCTTAGGTGTTATCCTTGACAAGAAACATTGAAGAGGTCACATGGCATAGTCTTAGGTGTTATCCTTGACAGAAAACATTAAAAGAGGTCACATGGCAGGGGTCTTAGGTGTTATCCTTGACAAGAATTCATCTTGGTCTTACATAAGAGGTCACATGGCATAGTCTTGGGTGTTATCCTTGACAAGAATTCATCTTGGTCTTACACAAGAGGTCACATGGCATAGTCTTAGGTGTTATCCTTGACAAGAATTCATCTTGGTTTCCCACAGTGTGGATTTTGGGAAAAAAGTATTTCTAAGAAAATAATGTCAATTTAAACAAAAACAAAAAACTTTCTAAATCTTCACCCCAGAGAATTCTAACGCGCATTATCCTTTCTCATCAATTATGCATCCATGTTTGGGAGAATGCAAGTCAAACTAATCTGAAACAAGAAAGTCGTCTGCATCAAAGGGGCCATTTTTATCAAACTTAGCTGAAATCCATACCCTTTACAAAGAATGATTAAAAAACTTTAACTAGTTTCCATTTTAAAAACTTTTAACAAATGCTTGTGTGTGGTATACAATGTAATGAATGGATCAGCCAGTGGAAAATCATTGAAAACTTTGTCATCAATAGAAATAGACATACAATAAAACTGTCTCTTCCAGACCCGAAGTAATCTTTTAAATCAGTTTTCTATATTCTGGAGTGATCGCATGCAATAATTTGCCTTCCTCCATAAAATCATTTTATTATTGTTTCATTTTTTGATATAAGAATTATGTTTTGTATGATAGACATTGGGTGCTTTTGAAAAAAGTTGTTTGAGCTTGTGGCTATATGCAAACAGTTATTATTGTTTATATTTGATATAAAAGTTATTATTTGCACGATAGAAATTGGGTGCTTTTAAAAAAGTTGTTTGAGCTTGTGGATATATGCTGTATTTGTTTCTTTCTTGTTTATGGGGCAGGATGTAAAAAAAGTGGAAAGATTATTCTTTAACCCTCAAAAAAGATAATTTTGACTTGACTTGACACATACACACACTTACATGCCAGCCTGACGATAAAAACAAATTTTATTTCTTCAATTGACCTTAAATAACAACAACAGCAACAATTGACCTTAAATAACAACAACAACAACAACAACAACAACAACAACAACAACAACAACAACAACAACAACAACAACAACAACAGAAGAAGAAAGAAGGAAAGAAGAAAAAAGAAAGAAACATTTCTTTCGTGGTAAACGACAAAACTATCACAAATTTGTAATTTTTTTTTATCTAAAAGTAATATACATCATTTATTGTCACCCAGGACAAAATTCATTTGTTTTGTAGGTTGGTTTTAAGATACAAACCGCAATGACATAGCACGAAACGATTTGAAAAAATTGTCAAACAGCAAAAGCTGGTGTCTCCAACTTAAAAACAAACGTTACTAGTCGATTCTCGTACCAGAAGACAAGTTGTCTTCAGTGTATAATATCCAACAGAAAGAAGGAAACAAAAGAGACAGGTAAAGTTGCTTCCATGAATATAAAAACTGCAATAACGATCATCACAGTCATTATTGGCCAGTCCTCACATGATGGGGCGAACTTGAACAGACCTGAATCACTGTTACTATCACGTCCCAAGTGAAGTTAACAAAACCAGTTTTTCCCCGCAGTAGCTGCTTTTGAAGAGTCAAAGGGAATCGGGTCAAATTTTATCTGATAGACTATCGCGACTCACACATCCTTCACAGGATATTTATGTAGTTAGGCGCGCGCGCGCGCGCGTGTGTGTGTGTGTGTGTGTGTGTGTTGTGTTGTGTGTGTGTGTGTGTGTGTGGTGTGTGTGTGTGTGTGTGTATAAAAATTAGAGTTAAAACGCCACTCAGAATACTAAAAGTGCTCAACCAAGTAGGGAGCGACATACCAGTTTAAAATAAGATTTTAAAATGGAAAGGTTAAAACCAACAAAGTTGTTTCGAGCTGAATGCTCTCCTCAGGGACCCTGAGGAGAGCATTCAGCTCGAAACAACTTTTAAAATCTTATTTTAAACTGCCAGTGTCGGAGCAGACTGTCGTAAAATCATCACACAGTCTGCGAAAACATCCTGTGACCTTGACCCCATTTCCCACCCCACTCCTCTTTGAACACCTTGACTCTCTCCTTCCTACCATCACCAAAATTCTTAACGAGTCTCTGTCTTCTGGCACAGTTCCCACTGACTTTAAGACCGCCCTTGTTAAACCTCTACTCAAGAAAGCAGTCTTGATCCCAACGTTCTTAAAATTACAGACCCATCTCAAATCTTCCTTTCCTATCCAAAATTCTTGAGAAGTCATTCTTCAACAGCTCTCTGACCATCTGGCCTCAAACAACCTCCTCACACCACATCAGTCAGCCTATCGCCCTGGGACAGCACGGAGACCACCATCCTTCGCATTCTCAATGATATTCTAAATTCCTTAGACGAAAACAAATTTCTGTCCTTCTTTTGCTAGATCTTTCGGCAGCCTTTGACACCATAGACCATGAAATCCTTCTCTCTCGTTTGAAATACACATGTGGCATCAGGGAAACAGCTTTAAATTGGTTTCGTTCTTATCTTCTAGATAGGAAACAGTTCATTCAAGTAGGTGACCACCGTTCTGATGAATCTAACCTCCAATTTGGAGTGCCTCAGGGATCCGTGCTGGGACCTGTCCTCTTTAGACAAGATTGAATAATAACATAAAACAAATCCAAAATGACAAAAACGAATTTCATTGTTGCTATGGAGAAGGGTTTTCTTAGTGGGGAAATGATTTCCATCTCAGAATCTGTTTATATTTGTATATTTGTTGGCAAACCTTATGGGTTTAAGTCATGGAGATCTCCACCTGTAATAGAGGAAATGAAACCTTTTGAAGAAAGCATGAAAAAACTAATAGCTAATATTGAATTTAGAAAACCACATAATAATTTCCAGACAAGATTGAATAATAACATAAAACAAATCCAAAATGACAAAAACGTATTCATAAAGGCTGACAAGACAAGCAATTTCTATAAAATGGAACCTAATGAGTACTCTCAACTCCTCAACAAAAATATTCAGAAAAACTATAAAAAAGCTGATAAGACTACTTTTGACAACATCTGCAAAAAAGAAAAAGAAACTTGTGCACCGGATGGATTTAGGTGATAGGATAGAAGCAACAGCAATAAAAGAAGCTTTATAACCCTTAAAGACCACAAACCAAACTTCCACAACAACCCTACATGTAGACTAATAAACCCATCAAATCCGAATTAGGCAAAATTAGCAAAAAGATCCTGGAAAAAGCAACAGAGGACATAAAAACAAACACCGAATACAATCTCTGGAAAAATAGTTATGAAGTTATCCAATGGTTTAAAGAATTGAACAAACAGAAAAATACAGTGTTCATTACTTTTGACATAGTGGATTTCTATCCCTCTATCGATGCGGAATTACTTGCTAAAGCACTAAGGTTGCCAACAAATATACAAATATAACAGATTCTGAGATGGAAATCATTTTCCACACTAAGAAAACCCTTCTCCATAGCAACAATGAAACTTGGATAAAAAACCCAGCAGAAACTCCACATTCGATGTCACGATGGGATCCTATGATGGAGGGGAAACTTGTGAATTAGTCGGACTTTTCATGTTGTCTCATATACAGAAAATACTTGGTAAACAGGTTGGCTTATACAGAGATGATGGCCTTCCCATGTTAAACAATAAATCAAAAATCATTGAAAACAAGAAAAAAGAACTTTGTAAACTTTTTCAAAGCCACAACCTAAAAATCACAGTAGAAGCTAACAAAAAAAATAGTAAATTATTTAGACATAACATTAGACCTTAAGGACCATACATTACAAACCATACAAAAAACCTAATGACATACCTGTCTACGTAGACATCAAAAGTAACCATCCACCCTCCATTTTGAAAACCATACCTAATGGGATAAACAAAAGATTATCTAAACTATCATGCAATGAGAAAGAATTTAACAGTGCAGCAGCCGAATACCAAGAGGCGCTGAAAAAAAGTGGCTACAACTACAAATTACAATATAACCCAGATAATAACATGAACAGCAATAAGAAAAACAGGAAAGAAAAATTAATGGTATAACCCTCCATTTGATGGAGGGAACAAAAACTAACGTAGGAAAAAAAATTCCTCAGAATCCTTAAAACATCATTCCCAAAAGAACATGTACTATCTAAAATATTCAATAAAAAACACCGTCAAGCTATCGTACTCATGTTGCCCAACCTTAAAAATATAATTGATTCTTCCAATAAAACCAAAAATAATACAACCAAAGAGGGTGACGAAAGGAAATCTTGTAATTGCACAAAAAAAACCAGTGCCCTCTGAATAACAAATGCCTCTACAACAACATTGTGTACCAAGCTACGGTAACAACAGACAGTGATAAAGAAACATACATAGGGATTACAGCAAACCACTTTAAAACCAGATATGCAAACCATAAACAGTCCTTCAAAAATGAAAAATATAAAAAAACCAAACAGAATTAAGTAAATATATTTGGAAGCTTAAAGATAAGAAAATAGATTACAACATATCATGGACAATTATAAAAAGAGCAACACCATACAACAACATTTCTAAAAAATGCAACTTATGTACTACAGAAAAGTGGCTGATATTATGTAAACCCCATCTAGCATCCCTGAACTCTAAAGTAGAAATGGTAAACAATTGCAGGCATAAATGGAAATCTTTGTCAATGCACCATTCCTTGGCACGTCTCCCCTGAACGCGCCCCAAAAAAGAAAATCTACAGGCCACGTGCCACACGCGCAGAGCTCACCCACCCACACAACACACTATATAATACTGGTGGCGTTGCCCTGATTGTACAACCTGAGGAGAGCATCCCGCTCGAAACAATTTTGTCGTTTTTACTTTTTCCATTTTAAAACCTTGTTTTAAACTTATATATATATATATATTTTATATATATATATATATATATATATATATATATTTTATATATATATATATATATATATATACAATGGTAGTAAATACCAGCAGAGATTTTAAAAAAATGCTCAACCGGACTGGGAGCAACATTTGTTAAAAGATAAGGTCTAAAACTATCTTTTAACAATATTATAAATATATATGTATATATATATATATATATATATATAAAATATATATAATATATATTTTATATATATGTGTGTGTGTGTGTGTGTGTTGTGCGTGCGTGCGTGCGTGCGTGCGTGTGCGTGCGTGTGTTGTGTAGTGTGTGTGTGTGGTGTTGTGTGTTGTGGGGAGAGAGAGACAGAGAGAGAGAGAGAGAGAGAGGAGAAGAGAGAGAGAAGAGAGAGAGAGAGAGAGAGAGGAAACGGAGAGCAAAATCAGCCGCAACTAAACAGATAAGTGGTCATGTCAGCATCAATACAGATCTGTCATTATAGCAGTCCCCCCCCCCCCCCCCCCAAAAAAAAAACCCCATTCCATGCTCGCCCCTATACCCACCCCTACTCTTTTTTCTACCACAGACCCCCCCCCTCTTTCCCCCCTCCCCTACCTTCCCACCCCTCTTCCACCACATCACTTCCCGTACCACCATCCACCATCAGGGGATAACAGAGAAAAGGTCATCGACTATTCCCCTGAATCACCTTATCCCAACCCTTTTCCACACCACCACCTTCCCTGCTTCAGATGCGTTTGGTCCTCTTTCTGCCCTTCATTTCTCAGACCCGGAAGGCTGAAGACAAAGGCACGCCAGGACGAAGTGCTACCTAAGCACAACAGATCTTCAAGACGCCTCCTCAGACTCCGCCAACAGTCACTCTCTATTCAGCCCGTGGACCCCTGCCAGGCCATGGTTAACTTCGTCAGCCTTCTCCCGCCACCTCCAACATCCAACATCCCCCAAAGGCTTTCTATCTCTCCCTACCCCCCCCCCCCATCCTTTCCTTCTCCTGCTGTCTTGGACACACACATTGTCTCCAATTCTACACCCCTTGGTTTTAAGGGTTGGCTAGTCCTGTCCCAACATAGTAAGGTTCTGCCACTCTTTCCCTCCCTATGGGAGAGAGGGACAGTGTGAGGCAAAGGGTAGAAGAAGGGGAACTCTGTGTGTGTGTGTGTGTGTGTGTGTGTGTGTGTGTGTGTGTGTGTGTGTGTGTTGTGTGTGTATGTGTGTGTGTGTGTGGTGTGTGTGTGTGTGTGTTCGGGAAGAGGAAGGTAGAGAGAGAAAGAGAGAGCAGCGAGAACACAGGTTTTTTGGATTTATCTCCCTCTCTACCTATGACGCTCTTTCTCTCTGAGGTGAGATATCTATTCATTGAGGTACCTACTTTCCATGAAGGGAAGCGATCAATCACAATCCTTCTTCTTCTGCTCTCTAACAAAGTCAACAGATTCATTGTCATGAGTAGAAAATTTAAAGCCTAGTAATCCAAAACAATTCGATCACTATTCCTACATAAGGTAAAAATCCCACAGTTTACTGCAGTAACGGTAACAACCCTACAGTCTGTAGCAACAAACACTAAAAGCCCCAAAATCCATGGGAACATGCATTACACGCAAACAGTCCATGGTAACAAGCATTACACCCCTCACAGTCCATGGCAACAAATATTACAGCTCCATACTCTATGGCAACAAAGATTACACTTCCACAGTCTATGGCAACAAAGATTACACTTCCACAGTCTATGGGAACAAAGATTACACTTCCACAGTCTATGGCAACAAATATTACAGCTCCACAGTCTATGGCAACAAAGATTACACTTCCACAGTCTATGGCAACAAAGATTACAGCTCCACAGTCTATGGCAACAAATATTACAGCTCCACAGTCTATGGCAACAAAATTACAGCTCCACAGTCTATGGCAACAAAGATTACTGCACTACAGTCCACACCAACACACCTTACACCAGTACTGTCCATGGCAACTACGTCATAGCCCCACACACACACACACACACACACTGCACACACACACACACACACACACACACATACACACACACGCACGCACGCACGCACGCACGCACGCACACACACACACACCACGCACCCTACACACAAAACACACACACACACACACACCACACCACACACACACACACACACCACACACACACACACACACACACACACAGAGAGAGAGAGAGAGAGAAGAGAGAGAGAGAGAGAGAGAGAGAGGAGAGAGAGAGAGAGAGAGAGAGAGAGAGAGAGAGAGAGAGAGAGAGAGAGACAATGTGAGGGTCGATTCAAACAGACAAAAATGTTTCAACATCAGCTGATATCTTTTATATCCCTGTGCAAAGAAAAACAAATATCAAACTATTGGAAGCACCTGATGAACGCTCCAACCTATTCCAACGGGCCAGAAGCCCGCACGAAAATGTCAGATTACTTGTTCATGATTGTGGAGGATTATGTTTTTTTCTGGGAACGGAAAACTTCATTTGCCAACTCGAACGCAAATTTGTTGTCGCCAGGAAAGCCATGGAATAGCATTTTAAAAAAATGGAAAGAAGCAAATTTTAAATTGGGGAAAGAAAAAAAAAAAAGTAAGGCTTCATTAAAAGGCAGAAGAAAAGAAAAAACCATTTTCAAAGAAAAAAAAAGAGGGGAAAAAAGGCAGAAATAAAAAGGGAATGAAAAAAGGGGTTTTGGAAAGGAAAAGGGAAAAAGGAAAAAAAGGGGGAAAAGGGGGAAAAAAAAAAGGGGGGGGAAAAAAAAAGTGAAAAAAAATGAGGGAAAAAAAGAAAAAAGGGGAAAGGGAAGGGGGAAAAGGGGAAAAAAAAGGAAAAAAGGGGGAAAAATGAAGAAAGAACAGTAAAAGAAAAGAAAGAAAAAAAAAAAAACAGAAAAAGCGGGAAGAAAGGAGAAACAAAACCAAAAAGGGGGAGAACAAAAAGAAAGAAGAAAGACAGAAAAAAAGAAAAAAGGCCCTAAAACGAGTGGGAGACGGGGAAAAAAAAAACAAAGAAATTTGTAAAGAAAACTTTTTAAAAAAAGAAAAAAGGGAAAGGGAAGGGAAAGAAAAAAAAGGCACAAAGGAAAAGGTATAAAGAAGAAAGAAAAAAAAAGATTTACCCTTCTTGAAAGTCGGGCAGCGTTTCAAAATAATGCGTGCGAAGGGTTTTTTTGGCGGGGAAAGGGGACCATATTACTCCCTAATTAAATTTCTCTTCACTGGCCCCAAGTGGTCGTCGGTTTGGAATTTAAAAATTGGCCTCTATCTGTTACAAATTTTTCCAAAGGTTTGGGGCCCCAGATTATTAAAGGGACTTAGTTTTTTTTAAAAGGGAAACATCATCATCAATACAAATTGCTTCTTTTGGGTGACGCCCCCGCTTTACAAAAACGCCGGGTCAATGGGCCAAAGAAAATTAGTAAACAGTTCTTCCCGGCATGTCCCCCCCTCCATCGGGAAAAACACTATCCCTGCAAAAAATAAGAGAAAAACTAGTAACTTTGACTCCTTAAAAAGGCTTTTCTGAAAACCCACATTTTCCCCAGAAAAGGTTTAAAAAATTTATTTTCATTTCGCTGTCAATTAGGGGGAAAGGTTGTGGTGTGGGGTGTGGTGGTGTGTGTGGGTGTGTGTGTGTGGTGGGTGTGTGTGTGGTGTGTGTGTTGTGTGTGGTGTGTGTGTGGGGGTTTGTGTGTGGTGTGTGTGGGTGTGTTTTGGGGTGGTGGGTTTTGTTGTGTTGGGTGTTTTTGGGTGTTGTTTTGTTACTCTTGTGTGGGTGTGTGTGTGTGTGTGTGTTTTGTGTGTGTTGTTGTGTGTGTGTGGAAAAGGGTTTGGTGTGTGTGTGCGGGGTGTGGGGAGTGTGTTTTTTGTTGTGTGCTTGTTATTATTGCCCCTAATTGTTTATAATAGGGAGTTTGTAAGGGCCCCGGCTTTTGGTTTTCGACAAAAATTTCGCACAAAAAAAATTTCTTTAAATTATTATTATTATTATTTTAAAAAAAAAAAAAACAGAAAAAAAAACTAAGAAAAAACTAAAAAAAAAAAAGAAAAAAAAAGAAAAAAAGGGGAGAGAGGGGAGAGAGAGAAGGGGGGGAGGGGGCGGGGGGAAGAAGAGAAAAGGGGAGAGAGAGAGGGGGAGGGGAAGGGGAAGAGGAGAGGAGAGAGAGAGAGAGAGAGAGGGGGTTTTAAGACAAACAACAAAGAAAAAGAAGAAAAGGAAAAGACAGGAAGGGGAAAAATTTCAGAAAGAAAGAGAAAAAAAGATAAAAAACAGACACAAGATGGAAAATTTGTGAACAGGACAACAAAAAGGGGAAAACGGTTTGGCTTTATTTTTTTGTTCTATGGGAAATTTCCCTAAGAAAAGCTACTAGCATTTAACACGGTTTTGGGCTCGGTCCAGGCCTCAACTGTCCCCCGTCCCCACCCCCCCCCCCCCCCCCCTGTAGCGTCTTTCTGTCTGTCTTTCTCCCCCTTTCCAAACACAGCAGCCGGGCACCCTTTAGTAGGATTGACAAACTTTTTTAAAAATTTGTACACTGATAAACAGAGGGGGGGAAAACGGGGGAAATGAGGGGGGGGAAGGGGGGTAGAAAAAATATTTTTGGGACAAAATTTAGAGGGGACGGGGCAAAGAGAAGTGGGGGAAAGGTAGGGTGGCTGACAGCCCGGGGAGGGAAGAGTGAGTGGGGGGGGGGGGGGGAGGGGGGAACATACATTTAAACTTAATGGGCGCAAAATTACTTCACAAGCCAATATAGTTAAATTTTCCCCGGGGAAAAAACGGAAAACTTCCTTCAGGAAAAACAGAAACCCAGCTTTTTCTCCATGAAATAAAGGGGCGGGTTTTCCTCAGGATAATGGCTTTTTCTTGAAAAACATAGTGTCTTCTCCCCCCCCCCAAACCCTCCAAAAAAAGTCTTTGTTTCATTTTTACAGCTCGCCCACAGCCCCAAGGCCAACCTTTGGAATGCAGGTCGGGGAAAAAAAGGGGGTTTTCCTGCAGGCTGCCCCCCACCACCCAAAGCAACCGTCCCTGTACCCCGGGCAAAACTGAATTCTTCTGTGTAAAGCCTTTCGGCAAAAAATTTTGTCGGCTTGCTGGGAGGGGCAAATTACAAGGGGGGGGCCTGTTATTTTTGAAAAATTAGTATTGCCCATGAAAAAATGTAATAAAACTGGGGCTTTTGGATGCCCTAAAATTAGGCAAATTCCCAAACAATTTTTTTTAATACCAAACCCCGGATTTAGGTTTTTTTTCTTAAATGATGTAGATACGGCGAAAGCTTGTCACAAGTGGTCGGGGCGATATTCAAACAATGCCCAACACAAACACAAAAATTGTGCAAAAAAAACGTCATCACTTTCGGGGAATTTTAAATTTTCCCCCTATTTGGGACTATTTACCCCAATTTTGATATTTTGCCTCGTTTGGGGACTGCAACAAAAAAATGTTGGTTTAAAAAATTGAAACCCCTTTTTTTGGTTGGGGCCCTTTCCAAAGTGTCTCGGGGGGGAGGGAAAAAAATAAACCCTTGATCTGTTTTTCCCCACAAAAATTGCTTTCCCTTTTTTGGCGGGCAACGGTTCATTTTGGGGAAAACCCAAAAAAACGGGAAAACCATTATTGTACTCGGAATCACAATTTTTTTTTTTTGGGTTTTCTAGTTTCAAAACAAGGTGATTTGAGGCGGAAAATGAAGAAAAATTTTTAAAAAAAAAAGGGTTTGCCCACCCAAACACCCTTTTCGAAAATAAAGGAAAGGGTTTGCCCCTTTCTTCGTTTTCACGGCCTAAATGTCTTTTTGTTTTGCCTAAAGAAGCCCAAGGGGTCGAAATGCATTTGTTTTGTCCGTGATCGGGTTTGCGTTTTTGGTCTGGGAAAACAAATACCGTTTCTTTTTTTTTTTCTCCCTTTTTCGCCCCCTTTTGTGCTTCCCTATGGCAACAGAAATCATAGCTGTTTCCCTGTTAACAAAAATTTTCTTCACAATCATACCCGTTTTCCTAAAAAAAAAAAAAAGCATACCAGTTATTATCTCAAGGAAAATTTGGAAAAAAGAATTTTATTCCTCAGGGAAAACGGGGTGAAAAAGTATCATCCTCAGGGAAAAAAAAAAAAACAAGTTTTGATCCTAAGGGAAAAAAAGTTTTTTGATTCTTTGGATAGTAACTGTTTTCCTTTTTCGTTATTTTTCATAATCAAAGGGTTTTTTCCCGTGGAAAAAAAGTATTCTCCCATCAACCCAAGTTTTGGTCCCAAAAATAAACAGCTAAAAAATTAAAAACTGGGGGGTGGGGGAAAAAGGGGGAGGGCAGAGGGAGGGGTTTTGAGAAGGACAAGGGGGGGAGGTGGCTGTTCCCGAACATCTAGTTACAGAAAAAAAAAAAACACTTCAGGGGTGAGGGGGCAGAGAAAAAGACAGGCGGGGGGAGAGGAAAGGGGGGGGTGGGTTTGGGGGTTGGGGTAACTGCAGAGCCCCCGGGATCTTTACCACTGAAACCGTGCGTTTGGGTATATGCACAAGCGTGTGCTGCACAAACAAGGGAGCCCAGCGCTGGTTGGGGTTATCAGCCCCCGTGTTTTCACCAATGTCATCCACGGTGGGGCCAAAGGTTCCACTTTCCCACTCTGATTTCTCGGGTTTTTTTTCAATTTGAGGTATTTGGTTTTTTGGAAAAATTTTAGTGTTACCTAAAAACCAAGGGGAAAACCCGCACCTGGGTTTTTTAATTGGGCAGCCCTTTCATAAACCCTTCGAAAAAGATTCAAACTATGTTAGGATGATACAATTTTGCAAGGGTTCCCCAAACTTTTGCTTTTGCCAACACAAACTTTTCACAAAACTTCTTGCTTTTGCCAAAAACTAAGTGAACCCCAAAAAACAGTATTTTCTTCATGATTCCAACGTCCATCTTGCGCCCAAATTTTACAAAAATTAAAATGATTGATCGTTTTCATTTTCGTTTTTCCTGAGTGTTGTTTATCTTTCTGAAAAAGACCAAGATGTCGAAAAACCGTCGGTTTTGTCTTTTTGAATTTGTTTTCTATGTTTTTTGGCGAAATTTTTGTAAAACATTTTTTTAAAAATTTGTTTAAATTTCCGCCCGCAGTCGTTTTTCACTTTGAACCCAAACAGTTTATGGCCGGAAAAATGGGGAAAGTTTTTTTAAAAAAAGGTTTGGATGATCATTCCCTTCTGTTTGTGAAAAGAAAAAATCTCTATTGAAAAAAAAATAAAAAATTAAAAAGCAAATGGGGAAAAACTGCCCTTTGGGAAAAACACAACTCCTGGGAAAAAGCAGCTTGTGATGATGAAACCAAAACAAACAATGCACACACACACACACCCACACCACACACCCCACACACACACACACACACACACCCACACACAAACAAAACACAAAAACACCTTACTCAAAAAACACACCCACCACACACCCACACACAAAACACCACCCACCACACACACACACCACACACACACACACCAAAAAAAAGGGAGGGAAAAGGGGAGGGGAAAAAAGGGGGAGAAAGGGACAAAAGGGGGGGGTAAATAAACCGATTCAACCAGTCATGACTGACGTCATGATGACAGCGTCGGATTTAAGGGGGGTTTTGGGGGGGGGTGGGGGGGTGGGGGGTGGGGGGGGGGTTTTTTGGCAGGGATTTGACCCTCACGAAAAAAAACGAGCCATACCACCTTTTGAGACAGGAAAAGACCCGATCGACTTCCTCCATTTTTGAAAGGGGCAAGAAGAAGCGACGTGGGCCGTCAAAAATAACAGGAAACCCCTTTATCGCCTTTTTGGCTCTGTGTTTATGGGAAAACTTGGGGGGGGCCAAGGGTAAGAGGTTTAGGGGGGGGGGGGGGGGAGGGAAGGGGGGATGAAAGAAAGGGGGGGATGGGAATGGAGAGGAGGACTCACAAAGCCGGGCCCGGCCCAGGGGGTGAAGAAGGGGGAGGGAAAAAAGAAAAACTAAAAATGTCTTTTTCCCGGAAACTTCGTTGTGTCACCAGTCTGAAGAAAACGTCCTCTCTTGCTGCTGAAGAAACGGGGGTCCCCCATCTCTGACTGCTTCCCAAAGGCCCTCAAACTGGTTTTCTTCAAACATCATCCCTCTCTTTGTGTGAACTGAT
>CM031596.1:102732640-102737640 GCA_018398815.1 Conus ventricosus
TTTGATTTCAGTCATTATATATCTTGAACAGTTTGATTTCAGTCATGATATATCTTAAACAGTTTGATTCAGTCATGATATATCTTGAACAGTTTGATTTCAGTCATGACATATCTTGAACAGTTTTAATTGCAGTCATGATATATCTTGAACAGTTTAATTTCAGTCATGATAAATCTTGAACAGTTTCATTTCAGTCATGAAAATTCTTGAGCAGTTTCATTCAGTCATGATATATCTTGATCAATTTCAGTCATGATATATCTTGAACAGTTTGATTTCAGTCATGATATATTTTGAACAGTGTGAATTCAGTCATGACATATCTTGAACAGTTTGATTTCAGTCATGATATATCTTGAACAGTTTGATTTCAGTCATGATATATCTTGAACAGTCTAATTTTAGTCATGATATATCTTGATCAATATCAGTCATGATATATCTTGAACAGTTTGATTTCAGTCATGATATATCTTGAACAGTTTCATGTCAGTCATGATATATCTTGAACAGTTTGATTTCAGTCATGATATATCTTGAACAGTTAGTATATTTCAGTCATGATATATTTTGAACAGGTTGATTTCAGTCATGATATATCTTGAACAGTTAGTATAATTTCAGTCATGATATATCTTGAACAGTTTGATTTCAGTCATGATATATCTTTTTTTTAATCTTTTTTTTTCTCCCTCCACCACCCCCGCCTTTACTATTTTTTTTTGTCTTTTATTTTTTCCCTTTTCTGTTTTTTGTTTGATTGTTTTTTATACTTTTCTTTCCTTTTTTGGCTTTTTTTTCTTTCTTTTTTTGTAAAGGCGGTCCTTTTTTTCCCTTCCTTTCTTCTCTATGTCATGATATATCTTGAACAGTTTAATTTCAGCCAAGATATATCTTGAACAGTTTAATTTCAGTCATAATATATATTGAACAGTTTGATTTCAGTCATGATAAATCTAACATTCCAGTGCCTTTAAACCTTTTCAATCCTATATGGAAAAAAAAACTGAGAAAAAAAGATGAAAGATTAAGTGTGGAGGTGAACTGGCCCTCTTCAAATCTGCATTCTGTTTTCTCCTTCTACTCTCATCCTTCTTAACAGTCTCCCCTCCAGAGGTGCAGCAACCTCGATTCGGTTCTCATCAACATTCGTAGCCTGAAAATGGAGAGCACAGACAGATGAGGTAGCAGGGAACTTGAATCACAATACATATTCATAAGTATGCCGTCTTCCCCAACCATTGCTCTGTGTACTTTTTTTGCCTGAAAGGACAACATGCTTGTCCATACGTTTTATTTGGTTTTGTTTGTTTTAGGGATGAACACTCAATGCACACACAATCCTCCAAAGAACGCTTGAGAGGAGACAAATCACTTTGAGAGAGAGAGAGAGAGAGAGAGAGAGAGAGAGAGAGAGAGACGAGAGAGACAGACAGACAGACAGACAGAGAGAGACGAGAGAGAGAGAGAGAGAGAGAGAGACAGAGAGAAAGAGAGAGAAGAGGAGAATGGGAGAGAGAGAGAGAGAGAGAGAGAGAAGAGAGAGAGAGAGAGAGAGAGAGAGAGAGACAGACAGACAGACAGACAGAGAGAGACAGAGAGAGAGAGAGAGAGAGAGAGAGAGAAAGAGAGAGAAGAGGAGAATGGGAGAGAGAGAGACAGAGAGAGAGAGAGAGAGAGAGAAGAGGAGAATGGAGAGAGAGAGAGAGAGAGAGAGAGAGAGAGAGAGAGAGAGAGAGAGGAGAGAGAGAGAGAGAGAGAGAGAAACAGACAGACAGAAAGAGAGAGAGAATGTTTTCTATTTTCCTTATCAAATTTAGGCTATTGACCAACTTGATGGGGAATGATTGCACAATCCTTTGATAAGAGATGGCAGCATGCAGAGGAAATGGCTTATCCAAAAGTATTGAATTTCTTGCAGTTCATTAATATTTACATGGCAAAGAAACCTGAACCAACACTGCTTAAAGGATTTACACATTGTTTTAGGCAGTTATTGTTTGAGAGAGAGAGAGAGAGAGAGAGAGAGAGAGAGAGAGAGAGAGAGAGAGAGGAGAGAGAGAGAGAGAGAGAGAGACTTTAGAGGGCTTCTCTCGATGGCAACTGAATATGGAATAAAGACTGAAAACAAAGACACCAAAACAAAAATAACAGCTAGCAAAACAAAAACAGGGCAAACACAACAGCCAAGGTGGTAAGAATGTGAAAAAAAGAGAGAAAAAAAAAAACAACAACAACAAAAAAACAGAAAACGCGAAACTCACGCGACGTTGTGCCTGCACTTGCCTACTGCGTAAACCGGGGAGGTAAGATTGGGACGAGGGGTATCCTCCTCATGCCTCATTTGGAACTGATGAGGGGACTGTGGTGGCCATCCTGTTGCTCCACACGTAGTGTTATCTTTGGGTTTGTCTTGCTTTGATTCATGTTTATACTTCTGAGAAACCAAAGTTGGTAGGTTAGTTAATGGGGGAAAGGGTGCAGCATGATATATATATATATATATATATATATATATATATATATATATATATATATATATATATATATATATTATATATATACATATAACATATATAATATTATATTAATATATTTTATATATATATAATATATATATATATATAATATATATATATATTATGTTGTATATATCAGCCGTGTCTCCCTGATGAGTCCGATCCAGCGGACGAGAGGCCTAGGAGCAGGCGATACATATAGATATGCCTTCGAGAGAGATTGCGATGGGTTCACTCATGCAGCTAGTGAAGGGTTTTTCATATTCATAATATACATTTTCCTATTTTCTTTATCTTCAATTTTTTTTTAAAATTTCAAATCTTTGCCAAGTCATTACTGTGATGATGAAGAATTGTTAACCTGCACTTGTTTTCCCACTACTAATTGTCAGCATTATATTGTTTGGTCAATCATCGCGATTGCATCTCTTAGAGACCCAAGTAAGGTTGTTCTGCACACTTCTTAGCCGCTGACAATGCTTGGGGTTATTAAATTTTCAGGGACCACTCAGACTGTTCCATATTTTTTGATCTCCCTTGCACCCTTTAAATGGACCTCAAGCATTTCTCGATTGCCCCCTACATTCTATTGTTTGTTTTGGGTTTTTTTTGTTTTTCAGCAATTTTTTTCCCCCTCCATACTTTGTTTTGTTTTTTTATACTTTTCGCGGATTTTGGGGGTGCTGTTGCATTTTTTTGGGGAACCTTGGTGGTGAGAAAAAAACCCCATTTATGGTGTGGTTTGTCCTTTTTCGAAAGAGCGATTTTGCCTCTTGCTATGAGTCCATTATTTACAAACCCTAACCATTAATAATTCCTTTGACAGGGATTGGATTTTCCCTCATGCACAAAAAGGGTTTTCTATTTATAATATAATTTTATTTTTTTTATCTTAAATTTTTTATTTTTAAATTTCAACTTTCCCAATCATTTTGGATATAAAAAAATTTTTAACCTCACTTTTTCCCCCTAGTTTTCAGTTTAAATTTATTTATATATTTTTTTTTATTTTGGTTGCACTCGCCGTTTTTCTCCCATGGGGGGCGACTAGAAAAATAGATTTTAAAATGGAAAAATTTAAAAACTTCAAGATTTAAGTAAAAACGCTTCCCCTCAGGGTTTTACAATTTGGGCCGAAACGGTTTTAATATTGGGTGTTGGGGTGGTTTTTTGGCTGTCACTCCTGCGGTTTTTTCTTTTTGGGGCCTTGGGGGGAATTTACATGGTTTTGCAAGTTTATTTATCCAAGTTTATTTTTTTAGAGTTTCAGGGTTGCATGGGGTTTACTTAATAAGCCCTTTTCCTTTATACAAGTTGATTTTTTAGAAAGTTGTTGAGGGTTTAATAAACAAACCTGTTCCCCCCCCCCCCCCTCTCCTTTTTTTGGGATTTAAAAATCAGATTTTTGACCGTAATTCGTCTAAAGAGGGAAAACCGACCCAAGGGGAATGTTCACAATTGAGTTTGATTTCCAAATAGGTCTATAAATTCTGGGTTCAAAAGACATAAATTTTTTAACAATACCAAAAAAAGTGTGTTCCCTTAAAATTAGGCGTTTTTTTTTTTCATTTTTGTTGTAAGAACTATTGTTTTGTAGAATTTGTAGAATGTAGCAAAAGGGAATATATAAAAGTCTGGTCATTTCAAAAGGATAATTTTTTCAACTTCATTTCGTAAGCTATTCCTTTTCCCCAGTTTTTGTACTAGGTTCAAACCTTCTGGGTTTTTTCATCAGCGCCCCTGTTCTTCAGATAGCTCAAGGTGTTTAATGTCGTGTCTGATGACAGATAACAATCTTTTTCCGGTCACCATTTTCCCTTTTTCCCCACAAGCTTTTTAAATTCTTGAAAAAAGAATAAAACAAAAAATGGGCGTGCCAATATTATTCGCTAGGGGTGTACATGATTCCCCGTTGAACGTCCTTTTCTTTAGTCCTTCATCTCTTGCCACAACACCCTCCCCTTCTCTCTACCCCCCCCATAACCCGCCATTTTCACCTGCCTTTGGTCTCATTGGGCAATCAATATTCTTTTCATTTTTTTTTTCTTTGTTGGTTTTTTGTTTTATTCAATTTTTATCAACTTTTGAGTTTCGTATGATCTGGGCAAGCAGATTTTTAAACATACAGAAAAATCATTTGTGTGTTTCGGTTTTGTCGTTTTATCGTTCTTTAACTTTTTTTTTTTAAAGATGTCATCGCTCTCTGAGCATTTTTGTTTACACACCCTTTAAATTTAGCAGCTTACCAAAACCCTCACGATCAGTAATTTGTACAAACAGCGACCGAAATGAAAGTTTAAAAAGACAGTAAGTGTTTCTTATTTAGTAAAAGTTTTGACTCCTGATCAATTCTGAAAAGCGACCATGAGTCTAAAATTTGGCAATCATTCTCGGCGTTGTGCAGGGCCACAAAATTTCTCGTGCTGTCGCTCGGGACCGCAATCATTTCTGTTGTCGCTGCGGACCGCATCTTTCTCG
>CM031596.1:102742640-102751261 GCA_018398815.1 Conus ventricosus
AACGCAGAGAACTATAAATGTCTGTTCTGGGCCACTTGCTCCTCACAGTTTTCGGGAATGTGCCAGGATTGGCATTTATACGTTCTCTAACAAGCAAGACTGCAATACCAAAATAACGATTATCTACAAACAAACATACTGTGTACGGGTTATCCGTTTTCAATACTAATTTACTAAAGTTTTCATAGATAGCCAGGACTGAACACGCCATGAGTAACGCAGGGAAAGCAGTTGTGGCTGAACGCGCCCCAGATACAAACGTTAGCTTTAAATTGCTTAGTGAAGGCCTACCTAAGGGATCTGCACTATCCGATTACTTACCGCGTGATGGGCATGGCGGATTTGAACAACGCCCGTCTTATTAAATTAAGTGCAGGGGCTTACAAGATTGGGACAACTGTAGTGTGTGGACATATTTTTGTGTGTGCGTGTTAATATTTGATATTTTTGAAAAAATAATGGCAGCACGCTACAACAGATATATTGTATGATAATAAAAATACAATTTGTTTAACATAAAAATAGCAAAAACCCCCCTCCCTGAGCATGGGCGACTGTTGATTTAATTTTTATTTGCAGGCGTCATTTGTGTCGACATGCCTTCAGGGGGGAAACCCCAGAGTATGTTGCACGGGGATTTTTTGGGTGTTGTTTTCGTGGTGGCTGGCTCTGGGCTGAATGGCTGGGCACGGTTTCATTCTGGTGGGGTGAACTTGACCAAGACTTGGTCTCCCTCCCCCGAACACCGCAACTGTGTGACAACTAATGAGGGAAGTGCAGCACATGAACTCAGCAACATCCAACCTCCGAAAGTGGTGACGCCTGCGGTGGCCAACCGACCACCAATTGCGGTAGTTGAATTTCTTATATTTACGCATACTTTTGGTGGTGTGCAATCCACGATGTACAGGGAGACCACTCCTATACTACTTTTCGTGATGACAATCGATAAAGTGCGTGCGCGACTCTAGACAGGGGGGCTGTTGTGTGCGCGAAATGCTGCGTGTGTGTTGTTTAGCAGGCTGTGCGCGTAAGTATGTGTGTGTGCATGCGCGCGCGTGTGTGTGTGTGTGGTGTGCGCACGCGTAAGTATGTGTGTGTGCAAGCAACGCCAAGGCTAACGCTACATCATGCTTACGTTTGTGGCTGTTTGATTTGCTTAAAGCTGAAACACCAACACAGTACAATAGCCCGAAAGGTAAAGCCTGATACCCAACACACACCCACACACATACACACAGCGTTCGCTCGCCGCTTGCCGGGTAATTATATGCTCCCTGTCAAACTACCGTATCAATTCTAATGGCGTCTCTTTCTCTCTCTCTTTTTGTGTGTCTGGCTTTGGCTGGCCCCATAGTAAAGTAATGGATAGTGCGCAGGTTGCCTATCACATGATCCGCCCGGGGGCCGTACATGTGTACTAGATGGGGGGCATGGGTGTGTGTGTGTGTGGTGTGTGTGTGTGTGCGTGTGTTCTGTTTAGCAGGCTGTGCGCGTAAGGTTGTGTGTGTGTGTGTGTGTGTGTGTGTGTGCATGCGCGCGCGTGTTGTGTGTTGTTCTTTGATTTTAAACGTCTTCCGCTTTAAAGTGATATAGACAGTGTAACGCGCGTGTGGATGTGTGTGTGATGGACACACTGTCACCCAGCGCGACAAACACAGGGTTAACATAATGAGAGCAGGTCCAAGTCTTAATAGGCACTGAAAGTAACTGTTCTAAAATCCCCAGACTAGGTACAGGCTTATTCCTTGGGGACCATTTTAGTGGACGTGATTGTTACACTTTGAACGCCTGGTTTGGTACAGGTTAATAAGTAACTTTACGTTTTTTAATTAAGTTGGCTCTAAGTGAGAGATTTAATTAGCCACCCCAAGTTCTTAACCCCAAGTCACTTCAAGTTTTTAATTAGTCACTCTAATTCTTAATTACGTTCATCCTTAAGAACTTAATTAAGTTTTAATTAAGTTACTTCATTTTCTTAATTAAGTTCTTGATTAAGGTCTTGATCAAGTTTTGATAAGTTCTTGATTAAGTATCCTCTAAGGCACAACAAGTTCCTTATAAATTATCAAAAAAAAACAAGCTATGTTTTTATCTTAAATAGTAGATGTCTAATATAGTACAACACGCCTCAAAAAAGTGTCATCGTTGAGGATGTCTTGCTCAGCGTTCTCTGCATAGATCGTAAGGAAGGTCATACACCCAAAGCCAACACATTGATTACAATTTGGTCTATGGTAAATGTTTTTATAGACTTATGTCTTTATTATTGACTTTATCATTTATAATACGCCACTGATCTATTTTTATTAAAATGTAAAATATCTTCCATTATAAAGGATCATAAATGATGCTTTGTTATTGGCGGTTTTGGCGTGCAGTTGTCTTTGTCGGTATTTAACGGTTCAGGATGTTTTCCCTTTTTTTCTTTCTGTTGCATTGGGTATATATTTTATAGCCATAATAACTGCCCCCAACAGCAGCAAGGGCGCCAAAAATGGCAACAGTTTTAAGATCAGTATTCCATGAAGACTGTGTGGCCTGAATCACATGGAGTTTTTATAGCTGGCATTGAATCAACTTGTTCTGGCGTTGGGCGGTGTTATGTTGTTCATAATGCTGTACCATATTTTTTTTTGTCTGTTCACTCTGCTAATTTCTTCCTGCTTCAAAACGCCAGGATTTTTAAATGGTCTCGCTGATTCAGCGTTTTTGCTGATTTTTGGCTTGGTACTTTCTCTCTGATTAGTGTTTCTTGTTTGATGATTTTCCAGCTCGTTCATTTTGAAGGGAAAAAATTCTATATGATTAAAAGTTATTAATCCATGATTAAGGCGATTAACAATGTTCAAAAATCTAAGTATAAATCACACTAGAGACTCTAATGACTTTGATTAAAATGGATCTTGCGTTAAACATAGTAAGATCTTGTTCAGAATTCAATGGGAGCAATCTATGACTAGTTTAGTGTACAACTAGAACGTTTGCCCCCACACTTTTCACCATTCTAGACCCCAGCAGGTTCCATACTGTTATATACTGTATAATGTCTTGTGGGACATCTGTTGGAATCTGTTCAATGCTGAATTCAGTTCCGAGGAACGTTTTGTTTTCCCACCGCTGCCAAAGAATACTACCTCTCCTTTTGGGGCATAATAGCTTGATCATTACTTGGTCATTCATATGTTCGGAAGGTTTAGGCCGCTTGTAGCTGTTAGAGAGATCATCGCTGTTCATGTTTTGTTTTTTAAAATATAATTAATTTTATTTTATAAAAATGAGCACCGAAAACTGTGGCTAACCTTGTATACATTCTGCTGTTTTTGGAGGCTAAGTGTAGTAATCATGCTTGGTAAAAGCCTGTTAAGAATTAAACCAGCAGATCTTGGCAAATTGACTTTGAGGATTCAGCAAAGTGATTGCTATCATTGCAGCTTCCCGGTTGCCACGAAAAGATTTTCTAGTTAAGCAAGGAATAATTCCAGAGAATATAAATATGTAAAAAAAAATACATTTATAAAAAATGTAGCTTCACTCGCAATAATGATGGCGGCGCTGTGGTGAATGCGCTTTGCTTTTAGCAGGCAGTAAATTTTGCATTTAGAAAACTGGGGAATGGCGGGAGAGAAAAAGAATAACAAAGCTATGGGAGGAACTAGCAGCTGCACAAGACGCCTTGAAGGCCAGAGACTTGAGCAGTTAGTTTTTATTAATGACACACTGAAAAGACAGGTGGCATTGAGCTTACCATTAAAAATGTTGATCAAGCATAAAAGAATATTATCTAGTAACGGCACACAGTCAGACCTTGCCCCCACCAAAATTCAGTGACTTTTTAATCATCCATCAGAAAAAAAAAAAGATGCAAGAAATCGCGTTTATTGTCGTTGGCATGACAGTCGTGTATTTTGTTGCACATAATTTGGTGAATAAAAAATGAAACAAAATCTATTATTCCCAGATATTGGAAGGGCATCACAGCAATCAAAGTAAGCCAAGCGGCTGGTGTTAGTGAAAAACAGCAAAAGATTGGTTTTATCTAAACAAGCGGTTTGGCAAATTATTTACCTGCCCTTAGACGAATTACAGATGGGGGGGGGGGGCCACTCTTTGTGAACACAATTCCAAACGACACCCATCAATGGATCTTCTATATTTACCCTCTGATAGGATTAGACGAAACAGATTTAAAGTACGCATCACAGTTTGGACATGCTTCAAGATATAAAGATGCGGAACCATTAACACAAAGAGTGCTTTGCTGTTGCTGTTTGCATACAACTGATATACCAACGAGGCCCACTAACTTTCCTCGCATGATTCAAGTCGATGATGGAAAAGAATTTAAAGGCCAAGTGAATCAATTATGTTTAAACACAGAGTTACTATTCGAAGAGGCATTCCGGAGTTCACAGATCACAGGCTTTAGTGAAAAAACTTTAACAAACAGTTAGACGAAAGACTTTTTTCTTACCAGTATCACAGAGAGCTGATTGACAATTCTCGCAACACAGAATGGGTTAAAAGATGCCCTCCAGTTTTGCGCGCAATGAATAATGAAGAATTTAAAGGTCTAAAAACAGTACAAGCAATCACAGAAAAACAATAAATGTTGCTGAAGACTCCAGTTCATCCAGCAATACTATTGCCGTTTAGTTTTAAAAGTAAGTCCTTTATTTTACGGGGGAAGCAGAAGGGGACACTGCATTCAGGGCAAGATCCCAGTTGGGTGTTGACCCATATGAATAAAAAGGATTGTAAAGGATGAATCGCCCGTGTATTTTTACGAGAAACTGAACAACAAAAACGTTCCAACGGTCTTTGGTGAAAGAAGAACTGCAGTTAATTCGCCAGACACAGTTCAGCTTTAATTAATTTACGGTTCTCCAGTGCACAATTGCATATGAAAATCCGGCTTTAAACAATCACCGTTTTGTGTTTGTTCTATCTAATGACTTCTTTGTTACAACAGTTGTGTGATCTCATGTAGGATTAGATCGCAGTTTTACGTTGTCATGATGAAAGTCTTATTGCCAAAACAATGCTTCTTTGTAGTTGCATGTGATATGTTGGATGCACAACGATGCGAGATATTCCTTTGCTTCTTAATGATTTTCTCCTGGCTCGAAATACTGTCATTTTTGACCTTAACCCACATATCTTGCTCACCTTTCCAAGATAATTCATCCTTAACTTTTCCTAAAAACCCGTTCTTGTTAGTAATTGAAGCAAAGGCGAGATATTAGAGAAGTAAGTCTCTGCTGAGAGTCGGCGATGCCACAGCGCGGCATGACGCGCTTTAGTATCACTCCACCCATCACTTTCTAATTCCTGTTTTATAAATATCTTCAGTAGGAACGTTAGAGCTAGTACCAGAAGATACGATCTACGTACAGAATGCTGGAGTTCAGTACTGTGATATCGCGCCCCCCCCCCCCCCCCCACCCACAGTCGCCATCGGATACACAGCACCCCCGCGGCCCCACTTATAAGCTACTGCATACTAACGCTAATAACTCTATAACACAATCAGCTTGATATCGGCTAAAACAAGTAAACACAATTAATTCAGGTTGTCTAATTTGACTTTCTTTTTTTCATCATTATGCCTTAAGATGATCATGAAATCTGTGAAGTACTGATAATTTGGTTTTGAAGTCAGCTGAATTGTTCATTCTCTTTGGTGGGATAATTGAATCTGTGCGATTGTGGATTCTCCATAGTCTTTCCGAAACAGCTGTTGTGCATTTACTTGAAAAAGTCTTTTTCTTAAGCATCTGTGGATTTGGTTCTGAGATCAGTGGTTCTTCATGTGTATGGTTTCATGAACTGTTCTTGATCAAAAGACAATTATGCGAGAAACAGCTGTTAACTTCAAACCATGTCTTAAATAAAATGGTAGAAGTCTGTAATGACTGATTAATTTTTTTGCCGCGAAGTTAGGCACAAGGTTAGGTGGTTCTCTTGGATCAATCTTTAGACTTCTGCAGTAATGGATAGTCATTATGCTAGGTCATGGAGTTCATGAGGATATTCTAAGGTCAACTTTAGAATGAAACCACGCTGTTGATCAGGCGTTAAATGCTCAACCACTTAATGCCTTTTGAATATTGTTGTACTGTGTACATCTTGAAGTTACGTAACGGAAGTTGATTGCGCATTGCCCAACCATACAGGTTTTTGCGTCTAATACATGAGATGTTAGACTTTTACTCGGATCATAGTCGTCCAGTATTTGTGTTTGCTGTACGTAATGATGCGACGCCATACTATTCCCCCACGCCAATCGTGTTCAATCATCTGAATCATTGGTTGGTCAGGACAATAAATCATCTGTACTCCAGTAAACTTTAAGAAGCGTCCAACTATCCGGGTGCAGAAATGTAATGCGCGGGATCCAGGTGTAATGTTTCATGCAGGTTTCCTATAATTTCAAGACGTCCGCCAACAAATAACATCTTGCCATTAAATAGGAGTATGATAGTCTCCATCGTTTACCCTTTTAATTCTGCCACGCCATCTTGAGCATGCTGGTAATCGGGTCGATGATGTCCTTTCCACTAAGGATAGAAAAGACCGCGCCTTTAGGCGGAAGTGTTTCTTCGTCAAAACCTTTCCCAATGTTCATGTATTCATAGGGTAAACACCCTTTCAACAAGTGTTGAGTCAAAATATTCTTCTGTTATTGGGCAGGACTTTAAGGACATGCTAGTGATTAATGAACCCATCAGGTGCGGCATAGAGTCATTAAAAGTAACTGTTATTTAAAGTGCAACACAGGACCTTTCTGTTGACTGTGCAAGCATGACACCTAAAGGCGTTCGTCATACTGCTTTCATTTAGGTGAGTGTCATAACCCCGCAAGTTGTGAAAGAATACAGGCAGCTTTCCATGTCTTTGGATTAAACTTTAGTTGAAGATTGATGTACTGTGCGCTGACCTCTAAACTCCCATAATGTGATCATGGTCTCATACTGTGGGGTTTACCACTCTTGGGCGTTAGCCTCTAAACCGCAAATCCAACACTGCGTGGCTGAGTCATACTGTTTTGGTGGTCTTGGGCGTCTTATGAATTTCAGATAAATTCAGATTATTAGACCAATCATACGACTTGCTGCATGCGCCTGTAAAAAATTTCTAGCCGCATCTGGGCCTCTGTAGAATTCTGGCGTTGATTGAGCACATCCGACCTAACAAAAATGATGGCAATGGAACAAATCTGATGATTACTATTAAGACTGTTTTTTTCGAAGTTTTTGTGGCGCTGGCCCGTCATAAGGAAACAATGAGTGATTCGATGTGGCGTAACTACGTATGGAGAATTTTGCCGCCGTTTCCAGTTCTTAAAACTAAATTTAGATCAGGCCAGGAGGCGTAGTTAGTTCTGTCTTACTGTCTACAGAACTTTTACAAGGTTTTATATGTTCACTCGCAGCTTGCACAGATGGCATTCTTGTTAAACATTTTCTACAGAATTCTTGTTTGCCATGATCTTTTGAAGTATGCTGCATTAGTCTACTCATTGTTCGTATCAATGTGTAATGGGGCAGCCCTGCTGGCGAAAACATTAGGAGTAAGTCCACATGACTTTTGGCTGGTTCGCCTATTGTTGGACTGTTCTTGGACACTTTAATTGGCGCCAAATTTGTTTCCTCATCCCATGTGTATACATTAACAGTTATTGGGTTGTTTTGTTCTTCAAACTGATCAATTTGGTCTACACTAACAGGAAAGGATATTCCATTGAAGTTAAGATCTTTGGCGTATTGCCGATAGT
The DNA here is from genome assembly GCA_018398815.1 of Conus ventricosus. Classification (NCBI taxonomy): domain Eukaryota; kingdom Metazoa; phylum Mollusca; class Gastropoda; order Neogastropoda; family Conidae; genus Conus; species Conus ventricosus. The sequence continues at coordinate 102,750,418 of CM031596.1, forward strand.
TAGTCACTCTTTCTGCGTGTTCGCGGACATGATGCAGCCTTGCAAGAACACACCACATGAAACATTTGTTGTCTGAATTTTTTATGTTTAAAACTGCTCTCTTTAAAACCAACTCCCGTGGTAGCGGAATGTAAGCCTTGCCTACAATCGGTGCATACTTAGCCTGTTTTAATCTGATCTCTAGGACTTCGCCCTCTGACCAACCAGAGCCTCTCATTTTAGCTTCTTCAGCAGCAGCGTCAAACTGTGTAAGCAGTTCGTCTGCCCAACCGGGTGTTAAGTCATTAGAGGAAAGAATAGTCTGCTGTTTAGTTGAGACCCAGACTTCTAGGTTTTCTTGATTTATTGTTACATAGTCGATTAAAACAGCTAACATTACTTTAACTGGCGGGCCTATTGTTAGTTTGCCTGGAACTTGAGAAATTGCATGAACAACACTTGCCTGTACGTTTGTTGGGTCAACGACTTCTAAATCAATATCATTCAGTGCTCTTGATAAACGCTCTCTCTCGAGCATTCCTTCAAACAATTCGTCTTGTCCTTCATATATCTTAGCCATGCTGTCTTTCTTTTCTAAGCCAAAATATTTATTTAAATTAAAAAAAAATACTTAATCAGAACCAATATCAACGGTCTTTTTGTGCTTGGACTCATAAACTAAAGTATAAACCTTTTGGTGTTGTTAATGTGAGCTGTTTAGAACAGAGTTTAATGTTTCGTTTACTTTTTTTAAGCATTCCTTTTTTATCTGCTCGGGGTCTGGCTGTTGAGAAAAACTTGTCCTCGCCTTTCTTTGAAGATCAAACTTTTGTCTTTTGTAGTCATCAAAATCGGCCTGTAAACG
>CM031596.1:102754761-102759761 GCA_018398815.1 Conus ventricosus
TTAATTATTACAGCCACACAGTCCATTGCAACAAACATTGCAGCGACACAGTCCATAGCAAGACACATTACAGCCACACAGTCCATGGCAACAAATGTAACCGCTCTTCAGTCTAAGGCAACAAAAGTAAAACCATTCAGTCCATGGCAACAAACAGTACAGCCCCACAGTCTATGGCAACAAACATTACAGACCCACAGTCCATGGCAACAAACATTACAGACCCACAGTCCATGGCAAACAAACATTACAGCCCCACAGTCTATGGCAACAAACGTAACAGCCTTTCAGTCCATGGCAACAAACATTACAGACCCACAGTCCATGGCAACAAACATTACAGCTCCACAGTCTATGGCAACAATAATTACAGCCACACAGTCTATGGCAACAAACATTACAGCTCCACAGTCTATGGCAACAAGCATTACAGCCCCACAGTCTATAGCAACAAACGTAACAGCCCTTCAGTCCATGGCAACAAACATTACAGCCACACAGTCCATGGCAACAAACATTACAGCTCCACAGTCTATGGCAACAATAATTACAGACCCACAGTCTATGGCAACAATCATTACAGCCACACAGTCCATGGCAACAAATATTACAGTCCCACAGTCCATGGCAAAAAACACAAACATTACAGCCCCACAGTCCATGGGAACAAACGTAACAGCCCCAAGTCTATGGCAAACAAGCCATTACAGCCCCACAGTCTCTGCAACAACATACAGCCCCACAGTCTATGGCATAAACATTACAGCCCTAAGTCTATGGCAACAAAACATTACGTCCCACAGTCATGGCAAAAACGTAACAGTCCCACAGTCTATGGCAACAAAGCAAACAATCACAACAGAAAACCATGATGACCATCCTCTGGGAGGCTATCTCTCCATTCTTGATTTATTAGACAAAACCAGTAACAGAGATGCTGTCTACAGAATCACCAGAAGTATCAGCAGGTAACAGCACACGAACAGAGAGAGAGAGAGAGAGAGAGAGGAGAGAGAGAGAGAGAGAGAAGAGAGAGAGAGAGAGAGAGAGAGAGAGAGAGAGGAGAGAGAGAGAGAGAGAGAGAGAGAGAGAGAGAGAGAGAGAGAGAGGCATGGTTCGTTTTAAAAAGCTAAACATTTTTCAGCATTACCGCACAATTTTCCTTTCTGTTTGAAGGAAAAACTCAATTTTCAAGCCATTGAATGATTGAACACATAAATGAACACTCTCACGTATTCGACTGAGCCATCCGTTCGAACGAACATGTTACGTTATTTGTTTCTGATCATGGTTGATGTGTTTGCTCCCGGAGAATTTGAACAACTTCATCAAAGTTGAGACTTCGGCCTGTCTTATTATTGTCATTAGCAGGGTAACCAGCAAACGACGTAGACAAGAGACAAGAGAAACTAAGGGTTGAAAACTAGACAGGAGAGGAAAGTAGATAAAAAAGAAGGAAGAAAGAAACAAAGGGGAATAAACAAAGAAAACAGAAACAAACAAAGTTTCAAGAAAGCGGGAAGGAAAAAGGAAGAAATGAAGAATGGAAAGAAGGAACAAGGAAAAAACTAGAAGGAAAGAAAGAAGCATGCACACACACGTACACACATGTACAGGCATAAACATGCGCACACAAACACATATGTGGATGCACACAAAAATACATACATCCACACACACACACGCACGCGCGCACACACACACACACACACATACACACACACACACACGCACACACACACACACACACACACACACACACACACACACACACACACACACACACACACACACACACACACACACACACACACACACACACACACACACACACACACCATTCAATTCAATTCAATTCAATTCAAATTTAATCCTTTGACCCTGCTGGGGCATGGAGGATACAAATGTAACAAAGAGAAATACGAAACTCACTCAGAACAATGTGTGAACATAGTTGCGAATGCTGAATTCTGGTGAACTGTAACGATCTCATTAAACAATCTTCCCATTTTTTAGAAACTTACTAATATTCAACAAATGCGTCTTCCTTTTTGAAATAAATTACAAAAGTTGAAAACAGACTTTGGTTTTAGATATTTTTTAGGGATGAATTTTTCACGAAGTTCATTATATTTTGGACATTCCATGATGCAATGGAATTCATCTCCAATTTCACCCATTTCACAGTTACGACAAATACGCAATTCTCTTGGAACATTATGGTGTCTTCCAATTTCAATTTGCAATTTATGGTTACTACATCTAAATTTGAATAAAGGTATAACATAAATATCTGGTAAGGTAGAAATATAATGTTCTTTTCCAAAGACAGTCTTTATACTTTTATAGAATACACACTTGTTGCTGTTTTCAAGATAACTGCGCCAATCACGAGCATAATTATTTTGCAACTCCTTTTTAACACACTTACATAAGTTATTTCTGTTTGTGAATGAATGAGATTCCCAAACACAATCAAAACCAGTTTCAAATAAAATGCTTTTAACATAACTAAGCCATGGTGAAACAAAAATTCCTTTTGTATATAGTTCATGTAAGACATTATATACTTTGTTTGAATACTTCGTAGAATCAGGAACAACTAAGTTAGCCCAGAACCTTATCATTCTTACTTTAATCAGTACAGATAAAGGATAGATTCCGGTTTCACCATAAATCATTGAAGTCATTGTAGTTTTATTTAATCTAAATAAATACTTTAAAAAACGTAACTGTAACTTTTCTAATATATCAACATTTTCATAACCCCAAATTTCACAACCATACAACAACACAGGTACAACTATGGAATAAAATAATTGTATGCAAACATCAATTGGCAATTTCTGCTTCCTTGCAATTTGTAATAATGAAAACATTGCCTTGACAGCCTGATTATAAGCACATTTTTTTGCTTTGTAAACGAACCTGTTCTGCTGAACTCGATGCCTAAGTATTTAATTGAATTAAGAACCTCTATTTTTTCATTCCCAAAGAAAAAAATTTCACGCATACTATTTCGACCATGAAAGACAACTATTTTTGTTTTCTTTGGATTTACTTCTAATTGCCATTGCATGCAATATATATGTAAGGCATTAAGTTCTTTTTGCAAAGCTGATTTAGAATTTGCCAGTAAAATTGTATCATCAGCATATAACACACACACACACACACACACACACACACACACACACACAACACACACACACACACAACACACACACACACACACACACACACACACACACACACACACCACACACACACACACACCACACACACACGCACACACACACACACACACTCTCTCTCTCTCTCTCTCACACACACACACACACACACACACACACACACACACACACACACACACACACACACACACACACACACACACACACACACACACACACACACCAATAAGCAAAGGGAAATGTGGCAGGAGAGGGAGGGACAGGGAACTAAGGGTTGTAAGAGGGAACGGGGAGGGGGGTGCATAAACGACCACTTCACTGTCACGACCAAAGCCATGACGACATCAACGGATTGGTGCTGAGGTTGAGCAATGGGAGGGGGAGAGAGCAGAGGGAGTCTTACCGGAAATCGACGTCACGAAATGACGAACCACGTGACCGGCTTGCCATACAGGAAACGACTGATCGACTGTCACCCAGTAATGGAGGAGAGCACTGAAGCTCGTGCAGACAGACGTGACTGTCAACAATAACACGACCTCTTCATCGCCAAGCCTGGCTCTGTCTTCAAGCGAAACACTTTGTATAGAGGGCGAAGGCGGGAGGGAAGGAGAGGGGATTGGCGCTGGGGGTGGTGGGATGGGGGATGGGGGTGGTGATAAGAAATGGGTACCGGGTTAGAGAGGAATCATGAAGCCAGCCACAGCTCCTAGATGATTTGAAAGTCCTATATAAAGAAGACCGGCCACTTTCTTAGATATGTTCATTCCAGTTTTGCTATCGGCAATCATAAGCCTCTGGCGAAATTCATCCAGAAATGCATTGACATTTTCAACCCCTTGATTTAGCCACACCATTCTAAAACCATTCTGATATAATGTTTCTCCAATCCTTGAAACCATGTATATTTACAATGTGAGTCTAGCCACCTCAACATCTCGTAAGTTTTCACCGGCAGTCTATGTTCACCATACGTAATATCTACAGCCAATGTCTAATACACCGAACAGACGTATTTACATAAACAGGGTGGCGTCCTGTCTCTCCGTACACTAAATCATTCGGCATTTTAAGCTGTACCCCTAAATATTTTTTCAATGCAAATAAGTAGACCTTTTCAATACGAACAGCTGCTTTATCTAATCCCCATATTTCAGCACCGACATGGCAATAGGGAGAACCTGACAATCAAAAATTTTCAAAAATATTGGAAATGAATTATTCTTAAGCATGTACAACTTATGCATGATACACAGCAAGGCCTTCGTTGCTCGGCTTGCAAGGTCTTCACAAGCAAATACAAAACTAACTCTAGTGGAAAATATATATATGTACCAAGATACTTTGTAACAGTTGACAAACTTCACTTCCTCTCCATCAAGAAACCCCCTTTCTCTCGCTGCCAAATAAACACCTTTCCTAAATACAACAACATTACTCTTTTTCATATTAACCTTAAGCTGAAGTCTTGAAGATGCACTCCATAAACTATTCAGTCGTGTTTGAAGACCAACTGGTGTTTCGGAAAGCAAGACAATGTCATCCGCTAATAACAAAATAAACAATTCAATAAAATCAGGAGTCAGTGTTGCACCGTGCCTTCCTTTCTCTTTTATTCCCAGGGCTAGCTCGTTTATAAACAAAGAGAAGAGTATAGGGCTGCATGCATCGCCCTGTTTTTTTACCCTCTTGCACACATGATATAGTCGGTAAAACTAGCACCAGATCTTACTCTTCCTTCACACTACTAAACATACTATTAATACATTGAATTTTCCTTGAATTCCATTTTTGGGAGTACTGGCC
>CM031596.1:102762261-102764761 GCA_018398815.1 Conus ventricosus
GTGTTGTGTGTGTGTGTGTGTGTGTGGTGTGTGTGTGTGTGTGTGTGTGTGTGTGTGTGTGTGTGGTTCTCTTCAATTCCTCTTTTCTCTTCTTCACTGGTAGTCTTGGGAGTCGTTGAATTGGAAACGCCACAAAATTACTGTTGGTGCTCTATCAGTAATACAGTGGGCAGATTACCACAACTACTGAAGACCGTGATCCCTGTGGTGTTACCATCTAGAAGACCAAAGTCGACTCTGGCTAGGCGTAAGTCAATGATTTTGTTCAAAATCAAGAAACTCGGTGATTCCCTCGGCTGACTATGTAGGATTAAACATTTATTTTTCAACGTAATCTTCTTCATTCCATCTCTCCCTTCCCTAACCCTTCCCCCTCCCAACCTCACGCACTTTAAATCATTACCAAAGAAGCTGAAGACTCGTCCTCCCTCACTTGTTTTTCCCAACTACAGGTTTATTTCCGTTGTTTCTTTGTTGTTTTTTTTTGTCCTACCTGAAGAAGGCGATAGGTCGATGCTGGATACTTCAATGTTGGTCACGTTCCTCTAGCGGCTCAGTACTTCAACATTGGTTATCATGAGGTAAGGGCAGGCAAAGCTTTTCTTTTCCATTTCTTATCCACATTTGAGGCATCAACAAGCCATCTTATGCGGCAGCAGCTTGGAAATGACTAAAGGAACCAAAGGGGCGTCAATCAGATTATATAATAAGGAAACTAGGTAGAACAACAGTGGAAGGGCAGTCAAGAGATCGTAGACCTCCACCATGGTCGAACGGATCTGGATCTGCCCTCTGATCGGGTTCTGCACGAAAAGCAACGCCTTCCTTATTCAGTCCCCTTCCATCTGTTCTCCATGTTTCATTATAATCCATTCAGTAACTTTGGCGTAATGTTCCTGACAGACAGCGTGACCTCCGTGGGGGAAGTAACGAAGAAACACATGACCTCCACAGAGCAATGTCCTCTTTGGTGAAAGTAACGAAGAAACACATGACCATCACAGAGCAATGTCCTTTTCGGTGAAAGTAACGAATAAACATATGACTCCACAGAGCAATGTCCTCTTTGGTGAAAGTAACGAACAAACACATGACTCCACAGAGCAATGTCCTCTTTGGTGAAAGTAACGAATAAACACATGACTCCACAGAGCAATGTCTCTTTGGTGAAAGTAACGAAGAAACACATGACCACAACACAGCAATGTCCTCTTTGGTGAAAGTAACGAAGAAAAACACATGACCACAACACAGCAATGTCATCTTTGGTGAAAGTAACGAAGAAACACATGACCACAACAGAGCAATGTCCTCTTTGGTGAAAGTAACGAACAAACACATCATCACCACAGGGCAATGTTCTCTTTGGTGAAAGTAACGAACAAAACACATCATCACCACAGGGCAATGTTCTCTTTGGTGAAAGTAACGAACAAACTACATATCATCACACCAACGGCCATCTCCCCAATGTTCTCTTTGGTGAAAGTAACGAACAAACACATCATCACCACAGGGCAATGTTCTCTTTGGTGAAAGTAACGAATAAACACATGACCACCACAGAGCAATGTTCTCTTTGGTGGAAGTAACGAATACACATATGGCCACCACAGAGCAATGGCGTCTTTGGTGGAGGCAACGAATAAACATATGACCACCTCTCTACACTGACTTCCTTTGTGGAGGGAGCGAATAAACACATGGCTACTACAGAATGGTACACTCTTTATTGGAGTAAACGAATAAACATATAATTATCACACAGCTCTGCCCTCTTTAGGGGAGATAATATCAAAAAAATCGCGTAACAACCACAGAACCCTGCCCTCTTTGGTGGAGGTAATGAATATACATATAATTGTCACACAGCGCTGCTGTCTTTAGTGGAGATAATTAAAGAAAAACGCGTAACAACCACAGAGGGCTGCCCTCCTTGGTGGAGTTATGAATGTATATCTATAATTATCACACAGCGCTGCTCTCTTTGATGGAGATAACGAATAAAGATATAATTATCACAGCGCTGCTCTGTTTGGTTGAGACAATGAATATACATATAATTACACACAGCGTTGCACTCTTCGGTGGAGGTAATGAATAAACATATAATTATCATACAGCGTTGCACTCTTCGGTGAGGTAACGAATAACACGTGACCAACACACAGCGTTTGTCACTCTTCAGTGGAGGTAATGAATAAACACGTGACAAACCACAGCGTTGCACTCTTCGGTGGAGGTAATGAATAAACATATAATTATCACACAGCGTTGCACTCTTCAGTGGAGGTAATGAATAAAGATATAATTCTCACACAGTGCTACACTCTTCGGTGGAGGTGATGAACAACATATAATTATCACACAGCGTTGCTCTCTTAGGTGAAGGTGATGAATAAACATATAATTATCACACAGCGTTGTACTCTTCGGTGGAGGTAATAAATTAAGTTATAATTCTCACACAGCGCTACACCCTTCGGTGGAGTTAATGAAT
>CM031596.1:102772261-102774761 GCA_018398815.1 Conus ventricosus
CTGTACGTCTGTGTGCACGTGTCTGTACGTCTGTATGCATGCATGTATGTGTGTGTGTGTGTGGTGTGCGCGCGGGCGCGCGCGCGCGCGCGCGTGTGTGTGTGTGTGTGTGTGTGAATAGAAGATGGATTGTGATATGTAGATAAGTAAATAAGTGGTGTGTTGATGTTTAATTTTAAGCTTATTGAATTTGATTTTATTCCATTCTATTTTACATTGTATTTTATGATGTGATATTGCATTGTGTCACCAAAAAATAATTTTCCTTCATGGACAAAATAATTAAACAGTGAACTTGTGATTTTGTGAACAACCTGGGTCTTAATTACTGTTTTCATGAATCATTATGGTCTGATTTCATGAGTCGCAATGACTGCTTTTAATGATTCAAAGTATATTGATCAGTGTCTCTTTTCATGAGTCATCATGACTGCTTTTTAGATTCATAAGTATTGATAAGTATCTCTTTTCATGAGTCATCATGACTGCTTTTTATTCATAAGTATTGATAAGTATCTCTTTTCATGAGTCACATGACTGCTTTTATGATTCATAAGTTATTGATAAGTATCTCTTTTCATGAGTCATCATGACTGCTTTATGATTCATAAGTATTGATAAGTATCTCTTTTCATGAGTCATCATGACTGCTTTTATGATTCATAAGTATGATAAGTATCTCTTTTTCATGAGTCGTGATGACCAAGCCATGTGTCGTAACTGTACTTTCACAAGATCTTATTACCTGTTTTCGTGTGTAACAATTATTTATTTTCATGAGTTACTCTTTGTATGAGTTATTATGATCTTTCTTTGATGGTCATTTTTTTTTCTTTCATCAACCGTCACTGACTGTTTTCATGATTCATAATTACTGTCATCGTGAGTCATATCATTTGTTTGTATGAATTATAATGAAATGCTTTCGTGAGTCATACTTACCTTTTTCAAGCGTCATTCCCTTTGATGAGTCGTAAGTATCTTTAATGAGTCATAGCTATTTGTTTGTCAGATTCATGATTATAGTTTTCACAATGCATGGCTATGTTTTCATGAGCTATGATTATCAGTTTTCGTGAGTCTAAGCATCTCTTTTCACGAACGATAATTACCTGTTTTCAAGAATGACAATTTGCTGTTGTTGCAGTGATCGCTTTTGAGTGCCACATCAGGACGAGAAGCAAGAAAAAAAATATGCTTGTAGACCTTCAATATTCGTGAAATTAAAAAAAAGAATGAGTTAAAACAATACTCACTGCTGCTTTTCTTCACAAAAAGACTCTTTACTCAAGAGAACGGTTCTTCGGGAGCGTTTGGAACTGGTACAGTCTCCTAGAACCTCGCACTCAGTGTCAAAATCCTGTCTGTAGTCTTGAGCATCAATGCCATTTGATGGCGTGGCTGGGAACAGTCTAGTTTTCTGTTTGTTTTGTTGCTGCTTGTGTCTTCTACTTCTTCTTCTACTTCTTCTTCTTCTTCTTCTTCTTCTTCTTCTTCTTCTTCTTCTTCTTCTTCTTCTTCTTCTACTTCTTCTCTTCTTCTTCTTCTTCTTCTTCTTCCTTCTTCTTCTTCTTCTTCTTCTTCTCTTCTTCTTCTTCTTCTTCTATCTTCTTCTTCTTCTTCTTCTTCTTCTTCTTCTTCTTCTTCTTCTTCTTCTTCTCTTCTTCTTCTTCTCTTCTTCTTCTTCTTCTTCTTCTCTTCTCTCTTCTTCTTCTTCTTCTTCTTCTTCTTCTTCTTCTTCTTTCTTCTTCTTCTTCTTCTTCTTCTTCTTCTTCTTCTTCTTCTTCTTCTTTCTTCTTCTTTCTTCTTCTTCTTCTTTCCTTCTTCTTCTTCTTCTTCTTCTTCTTCTTTCTTCTTCTTCTTCTTTCTTCTTCTTCTCTTCTTCTTCTTCTTCTTCTTTCTTCTTCTTCTTTTCTTCTTCTCTCTTCTTCTTCTTCTTCTTCTTCTTCTTCTTCTTCTTCTTCTTTCTTCTTCTTCTTCTTCTTCTTCTTTCTTCTTCTTCTTCTTCTTGTCCTTGCTCTTGTTCTTGTTTTTTTTTTTTAAACTTTTAAAAACTTTCTTTTTATTGCATTCATACATATATACAGGGGGAAAAAAAGGGGGGGAAACACACACACACACCAAAGTAATGAGGGAAGGCAGGTGTACATAAAGAAGTAAATAAGAAAGAAATCATCTCAAACAATTTGAATTCACATATTCATGTAAACGTTCTAAAATCAAAACAGACAAGCAAACCAAAACAAAACAAAAACGAGAGAGAGAGAGAGAGAGAGAGAGAGAGAGAGAGAGAGAGAGAGAGAGAGAGAGAGAGAGAGAGAGAGAGAGAGAGAGAGAGAGAGGATATTTGTTCTTGTTCTCGTTCTTCTGTATTTACTGTCTTTTCTCAGTGCGTACAATTACATTTCTTCTTCTTCTTCTTTCTTCTTCTTTCTTCTTCTTCTTCTTCTTCTTCTTCTTCTTTTCGCAGTCTTCTTCTTCTTCGCAGTCTTCTTCGCAT
>CM031596.1:102779761-102783064 GCA_018398815.1 Conus ventricosus
CTGTCTGTCTCTCCTCTCTCCTGTCTCTCTCTCTCTGTCTGTCTGTCTCTCTCTCTGTCTGTCTGTCTGTCTGGCTGTCTCTCTCTCTCTCTCTCTCTCTCTCTCTCTCTCTCTCTCTCTCTCTCTCTCTCTCTCTCTCTCCCCTCTCTCTCTCTCTCTCTGGGCCACCTTCTGGCGCTTTTTTTTCTTCTTCATTTCCCTCCCTCTCCCCCTGCCACTCTCTCCCTCCCTCCCCCCACCCTCTCTCTCTCCTCTCTCTCTCTCTCTCTCTCTCTCTCTCTCTCTCTCTCTCCTCACTCTCACTCTCTCCAGTCTTCTCTTTTTGTTATTTCCACCTCTTTCAGCGAGCGGCCGGCTGGCCAGTCATGCACGCGACCCGCCCCAGCCAACGGACAGGCGGACACAGGCCCACAGGGTCATCCATTTCTTTGCCGCTTGCCACTGACAGCTGATCTCCGCTATGCTGGGCCCTGCCACCAGGAACAGGACAATCGCTCCATCTCGTCCATGTCCCGGAAGCATCCCCGCCCCCATCCCCACCTCGATCCCCCACCCCACCCCTACCCACCCACCCCTCCCCTATAGGCCAAAAGCGACATCAAATGAAGTCAGAAGGATGAGGGCAATCTCATTCTGACCACCAGTTACACTGTACTCCTATTGTGCATGCCACACAATGTAGCGGTTATGTAGTGTGTGGATCTTGTCGAAATTGAATGCCTTTTTGGACTCACGTGTGAAAAATTGTTTTTGGCAGAATGAGAGAGGGCTGGGAAGAGGAAGGGGTGGAGGGAGGAAGGTGAAGACATTGACATGGAATCCTATCCGAAAAATGTCAAAACACGATTTGCACTCCGTCTTTTGTGGAAGATAGGAAATGACAATCCACATTTTGTCTCAAAGATTGACTGTTTTGTTCTGGCTCCTGTTAAATAACACAGACTATTAGTTATATACTAGATCATGTCCAATGGAACAGAGTGACAGTTATATACTGAATCCTATACATAAAACGCAGACAGTTAATTATATAGTGGGCCCTGTATAAACAATACATACTACCGGTCATGTATTCGATCTGTCTAAATAAAACACACTTCTAGCTAGGTTCTAGATTCTGTCTGAACGCTGCAGTGTGCCAGTAATATACCGGCTATCATCTGAAGCAAATATTCTTTAATACTACATCCACAGAACAGAAAAGCAAACATCGATGATTTTGTCTTTTTTAATTCTCTGCTTCCTGACTTATTCTTCTCTAGTATCTTATTTCCCTTTTGTAGTCTTCTTCTACTCCTTTCATCCATCTCTCCCCACTACTTCTCTAGTATCTTATTTCCTTTTGTAGTCTTCTTCTACTCCTTTCATCATCTCCTCCCCACTACTTCTCTAGTATCTTATTTCCCTTTTGTAGTCTTCTTCTACTCCTTTCATCCATCTCCTCCCCACTACTTCTCTAGTATCTTATTTCCCTTTTGTAGTCTTCTTCTACTCCTTTCATCCATCTCTTCCCACTACTTCTCTGGTATCTTATTTCCCTTTTGTAGTCTTCTTCTACTCCCTTTCATCCATCTCTTCCCACTACTTCTCTGGTATCTTATTTCCCTTTTGTAGTCTTCTTCTACTCCCTTTCATCCATCTCCTCCCCACTACTTCTCTGGTATCTTATTTCCCTTTTGTAGTCTTCTTCTACTCCTTTCATCCATCTCCTCCCACTACTTCTCTGGTATCTTATTTCCCTTTTGTAGTCTTCTTCTACTCCCTTTCATCCATCTCCCCCCACTACTTCTCTGGTATCTTATTTCCCTTTTGTAGTCTTCTTCTACTCCCTTTCATCCACTCCTCCCACTACTTCTCTAGTATCTTATTTCCTTTTGTAGTCTTCTTCTACTCCTTTCATCCATCTCTTCCCCACTACTTCTCTGGTATCTTATTTCCCTTTTGTAGTCTTCTTCTACTCCTTTCATCCATCTCTTCCCCACTACTTCTCTGGTATCTTATTTCCCTTTTGTAGTCTTCTTCTACTCCTTTCATCCATCTCTTCCCCACTACTTCTCTGGTATCTTATTTCCCTTTTGTAGTCTTCTTCTACTCCTTTCATCCATCTCCTCCCCACTACTTCTCTGGTATCTTATTTCCCTTTTGTAGTCTTCTTCTACTCCTTTCATCCATCTCCTCCCCACTACTTCTCTGGTATCTTATTTCCCTTTTGTAGTCTTCTTCTACTCCTTTCATCCATCTCCTCCCACTACTTCTCTAGTATCTTATTTCCCTTTTGTAGTCTTCTTCTACTCCTTTCATCCATCTCCTCCCCACTACTTCTCTAGTATCTTATTTCCCTTTTGTAGTCTTCTTCTACTCCCTTTCATCCATCTCCTCCCCACTACTTCTCTGGTATCTTATTTCCCTTTTGTAGTCTTCTTCTACTCCCTTTCATCCATCTCCTCCCACTACTTCTCTGGTATCTTATTTCCCTTTTGTTAGTCTTCTTCTACTCCCTTTCATCCATCTCTTCCCCACTACTTCTCTGGTATCTTATTTCCCTTTTGTAGTCTTCTTCTACTCCCTTTCATCCATCTCTTCCCCACTACTTCTCGGCTGTCTTTTCCATTCTACACTTCCTTTTCAAACTCAACCATACTTCCTCTGACTCCTCTTTCATTTCCTAACTCGTAGTTCTCACCCTTCTTATGCATTCTTTACTTCTTCCCTGATGATCTTTCTCATGCATTCTTCACTTCTTCCCTGATCATCTTTCTTATGCATTCTTTACTTCTTCCCTGATCATCTTTCTTATGCATTCTTTACTTCTTCCCTGATCATCTTTCTTATGCATTCTTTACTTCTTCCCTGATCATCTTTCTTATGCATTCTTTACTTCTTCCCTGATCATCTTTCTTATGCATTCTTTACTTCTTCCCTGATCATCTTTCTTATGCATTCTTTACTTCTTCCTGATCATCTTTCTTGCATTCTTTACTTCTTCCCTGATCATCTTTCTAATGCATTCTTTACTTCTTCCCTGATCATCTTTCTTATGCATTCTTTACTTCTTCCCTGATCATCTTTCTTATGCATTCTTTACTTCTTCCCTGATTATCTTTCTTATGCATTCTTTACTTCTTCCCTGATCATCTTTCTTATGCATTCTTTACTTCTTCCCTGATCATCTTTCTAATGCATTCTTTACTTCTTCCCTGATTATCTTTCTAATGCATTCTTTACTTCTTCCCTGATCATCTTTCTTATGCATTCTTTACTTCTTCCTGATCATCTTTCTTATGCATTCTTTACTTCTTCCCT
>CM031596.1:102783395-102793395 GCA_018398815.1 Conus ventricosus
GTTCAACTACCTGTGACAACCTTCATTCCCAATACTTTAATTTGCCATCAAAGGGTTTGTGTCATGATTTGGGAAGATAACTACTGTATAATGGCCCCATCGCTTTGTCTGCCTGTAAACGTTACCAGACAAAGGGAGGCATTTCAGAGCTTTTGGATCTTTCTTTCTATTGAAATGTTATCAGGTTTGGATGACTTCACTTCCTTCCATTTTGAGCTAACTTGATCCCTCTACTGTGACCATTGCCACTGCCGCTACATCTGGCCATGCTGCCATCATTTCGTCCACTCCACTGTCACCATCACCAGCACCACAACTATTGCTGTAAGTGCCATGACTACTACTGCACTAGCATTACCACATGATTTCTATCAAGAGCTTGATTCTAAACAAAAGCGTGGGCATTTTAAAAGACCTCTTATCTGATCTGTCTGTCTTTCTGATTGTCTGTCTGTATCTCTGTTCCTGTCTGTCTGTCTGTCTGTCTGTCTGTCTCTCATCTCCTGCCCCCTCCTCCACCCCTACTCCACCATCTGCCCTTTCCCATCATGCTCTTCTCTGTGTCTCCAGCGGACCCAGGACTGCAGTAAGCTCCCTTGCAGGTGTTTTGTCCAGACGAGACAGTTCTGGGACTTAACCATTGTTTTTTTTCTCCGGGAAGCTTGTATTCCCTAGCTATTTCCTTAGAATGGTGAGCGTAGAGGGATAGGGTGGTACGGAAAGGAGTGAGAATGCAGGGATAAGGAAAGGCGGTGGGCGGGAAGTCCTCCCACGTTCGGAGTTTAGTCAGTGTCTTTAGGGGCTGCAGAGTCTCGATAGTCCTGCTTCCGGTTCCGCTGCCAGAAACCATTTCTAGTTCTTTCTGAGAAGACACCATGTCTAGGTCTTTCTGAGAAGACACCATGTCTAGGTCTTTCTGAGAAGACACCATGTCTAGGTCTTTCTGAGAAGACACCATGTCTAGGTCTTTCTGAGAAGACACCATGTCCTAGGTCTTTCTGAGAAGACACCATGTCTAGGCCTTTCTGAGAAGACACCATGTCTAGGTCTTTCTGAGAAGACACCATGTCTAGGTCTTTCTGAGAAGACACCATGTCTAGGTCTTTCTGAGAAGACACCATGTCTAGGTCTTTCTGAGAAGACACCATGTGAGTCTCCCCGCTGCTTCTAGAGAGGCAAAGGTGGAGAATTCATGTTGTCTTTCCCACACACCTTCCCTCATCCTCTTTCCCACCTCTCCCTTCCAAGAAGACCCTTCTACTTCTCTCCTTTCCTTGTGTGTGTGTTGGCTGTGGTTGTGTTGTGTGTGTGTGGTGTGTGTCAGTGCCGCGCGCGCGCGCGTTTGTGTGTGTGTGTGTGTTGTGTGTGTGTGTGTGTGTGTGGTGTGGGTGTGTGTGTGGGGCGGCGTGGTGCGTGTGTGTGTGTGGTGTGGTGGTGTGTGTGTGTGTGTGTGTGTGTGTGTGTGTTGTGTGTGTGTGTGTGTGTGTGTGTGTGGCGCGCGTGGCGTGTTCGTATGTGTGCGTGTGGCGTGCGTGCGTGCGTGCGTGCACGCAAGCACATACATCAAAGGCCTAGCCAAATAAGTATGTTGTCCAGAGCGTCCTTTTAGTGACAGCCATATTCACGCAAAAATAAAACAACCCAAAAACCGCTTCCTGTTATTGTTGTAAATTTCCCCCCACATATCCATTCATTCAAGGAAATGAAAATATTTTGATCTGATTTATAGCCCCCCTCGCCCCCCCCCCCTCCCCCCCCAACACCCTTCCTGTTAATGATGGTAAATTTCCTCACATAATATATTCATCAAGGAAATGAAAAACTTGATCTGATGTTAACCCCCATACCGCTCCCTCCTTCTATTTCCCTCGGCCCCCCACCCGTCATACAAAGGATGCTCAAAAGCAACTCAAACAAAGAAAAAAAAGAAAGGAAAGAATGAAGGAATGGAAGAAAAATGAAAGGTTAACCCATACGACTCCCTCTAGCTATTGCTCGTGGCTACGAATCGAAGAGTAAAGATTTAATAACCACTACAACAACCTAACCCATATGCATCTATGTGTGCGCCGAACATACTTACCTTAACTTCATCGCATCTAACACATACAGCCAGAATATTTTCATAGACAACTTACCTACCATTGCATGACACCCGACTACCTACTCAGTGAAAAAAAAGTTGATAGTGAAAAATGGCAACCAAATACGTCTTTACCAGTTCCAAGTCTCTTTATGCAAAAAACATTTAAGAGTGGAAACAACATCAGCAACAACAATAACAAAAAAATGTTAGTTATTGCCTGGATGTCTCGAATTCTGACAAAGCAATGATCATGTAGGTGTACATACAAGACAGTTGGAATAAGTGTGTTAAACACCATTCAGAATGGTAGGAGGGAGGCAAAAAAAAAAGAAAGAAAGAAAAAAGGAGACGAGAAGAGGAGGCAGGAGGAGGAAGGAGAGGAGGAGGGGAGAGGAGGAGGAGGAGGAGGAAGAAGAGAAGAAGAAAATGAGGAGAGGGCGAAGAATGAAGAAGAGAGGGGATGAGAAGATGAAGAAAGTGGCGAGACGAGCAATCAACCGATGTTTATACAACCAGAATGGAATCGGGCTGCGTTTGCAGTCTGCAGAAACGAAATTTACTCATAAATCACGGAATCAAAAACGAGAGAACAGGACGGGGAGGGGGTTTGGAGAAAAAAAGGAGAGGGTAGGAAAAGGGCGGGGGGGGAGGGGGATTCCTTATGAATCCACCGCCTTCCCCAAGGTAGACAACTCTCCACAAAACACAGTCTTAAAAAAGCATGGAATTTGGCTCCCCCTAAGCTACTTACCGCTTTCCTGTGACAACTTTCAATCATTCCTGGGCAGACTTTCAACATTTTCCTGTACAACTTTCTAAAATCTTTCCTGTGACGACTTAAATCATTTCCTTACACTTTAAATCATTTTCCTGTGCAGACTTTAAATCATTTCCTGTATGGGCTTTCAATCATTTCCTTGACAGATTTCAATCATTTCCTTGACAGATTTCCCAAAACTTTCCTGTGACAGCTTTCAACTTTTCCCTGTACAGACTTTCAAGCATTTCCTTACAGCTTTCAATCATTTCCTGTACATTTTTTCAATCAAATATTTTTTTTTACATCCCCGGGCGACTGCAAAGTCATCGCTGGCGACTTGAAAAAAACAAAAAAAACAAAGAAGAACGGTACTTAGGAAAAGAGCCTTGGGTTTAAAATAATTCATTTCAAATTTTTGAAATCATGGATTTTTTACAATAAAGTCAAAATTTAAAAACACCTAGTGCTTATGAGGTTTCAAATGCTTCTAATACATATGGAAAAAGGGAAAGGGCGGGAGACTATCAAATTGCTATTCAAATAAAAGCCCCCAAAAATATATAACCCACCGTGTACAATTATAATATTACATGCACACTTCCACACATGCACATACAAAACATAAATGCATATTACAAAATAAAGGGAAAAAAAGAAAATAGGTGGAAAGAAAAGAAAAACTCAAAAAACAAAAAAAGCGCAATAAACACCCACTTATCAACCTTTAAAAAAAAAAAAAACTTGTGTGTGTTTTTGGGTGGTGTTGTGTTGGTGTGTTTGTGTGTGTTGAGAGAGAGGAGAAGGAGAGAGAAAGGGAGAGAGAGAGAGAGAGAGAGAGAAGAAGGGGAAGGAGAGAGAGAGAGAGAAGAGAGAGAATAGGAGAAGGAGAGAAGGGGAAGAGAGAGAGAGAGAGAGAGAAGAGAAAAGAAGGACGATCTATGATCAAAACCTTCTAAAGTTTTTTCCCAATATTTCAATTTTCCACACGGCAAATTGGGAACTGCGTTTGATTTTCCAAAAAACCTGCAACGCCCGCTCATTATTTCCCGCTTCAAACTGACCAGAAAAGACGCATTTCAGACCCTTTTGGGTTTGTCCTTTGTCCAAATCTCTTCAAAGTTTTGCTTCTTCTTTCCCTCCTTTCTGAGTTAGGTTCCCCTTAACGGTGTCGTTGCACGGCTGTCCTCCTGTTAAGGCCATAACATTCATCGGCCAAGGGGGGGGGGGGGGGGGAAGAGTTACCCCAAGGACCACGGTTATAATGCAGCTACCTTAATAACTAGTCCCAGTTTACATTTTTCTCTGTCAAGTAATGATTCGAAACAAAACGACAAAACATTTCACAGGCTTAGTCTCTGTTTGCCGTCTGTCTGTCGTCTCTCTGTCTGTCTATCTGCGTCGCCCTGCCTTGTCTGCTGCCTGTCCACTCTCTTTTTCCTCTTCATTTACTTTTTCCCCCTCCTGCCCACCCCCCTCCCCTTAATCCCCCACAATTTTCCTTTTGATCTTTCCCTGCACCTCCAACGACCCAGGATTGTCACACTTCTGAGTGTTTTCCGAAGACTCGGGTTTTCCGAGAAGACAGCTTCTGAGGGTGTTTTATCCAGAGAAGATCGTTCTGAGGGTTTTAAATTTCAGAGAAGACAGCTTCTGGGGTGTTTACAAAAACCTTGAGGGTTTTATCAGAAACAGCTTCGGGAGGGTTGTTAAATTTATCCAGAAAGACAGCTTCTAGGTGTTTTTATCCAAGAAGACGCTGAGGGTGTTTAATTATCCAGAGAAGACAGCTTCTGAGGTGTTTTATCAAGAAGACAGCTTCTGGGGGTGTTTTAAACCCAAATTAAGAAACTTCAGAGGGTTTTTTTATATCCAGAGAAGACGTTTCTGGGGGGTTAAAAAATTAAATCCAGAGAAGAAAACAGCTCTGAGGGTTTTTAATCCAGAAAAAAACAAAGGCTTCTAGGGTTTTATCCAGAGAAGAAAAGCTTCTGGGTGTTTATTTTAAAAATCCAGAGAAGACGCTTCTGAGGGTGTTTTTAAACCAAGAAAGAAAACTAAGGGTGTTTAATCCAGAGAAAAACAGCTTCTGAGGGTGTTTTATCCAAGAGAAGAACAGCTTCTAGGTGTTTTAACCAGCGAAGACAGCTTCTGAGTGTTATTACCACGAAAAACCATTTCGAGGTTTTTAATTCCAGAAAGACACTTTAGGTTTTTTAAAAAAAAAAATTCTAAGTGTTTTTAATCCAGAAAGAAGCCCAAAGTTTTGACCATCGTTTTTCCCCTGGAAGGACTGTACGATCTCTCCTGCCACCCAAGGGAACCCGGGATTGTTATCAGCTCTGAGGTGTTTCCAAGAAGACAGTCCAAGACTTGCCCATCATTTTCCTGAAGGACTGTACTTTCTTAGCTGTTTCCCGGGAGATGGTTGGGGGTTTGGGACGGGAAAGGGGGCGAACAGCAAGGATATGGATGAGAGAAGAGGGGTGTGTGTGGGGGGTGGGGGGGGGGGGTTCCCTATTTTTCTGTTGCAGAAAGATTTATGTCGCTTTTTCCACTTCAGCAGCAGCAGAAACATTTCTTAAGGTTTGTTTTCTGAGAAGACGGGCCGTGCGAATTTCTTGCTTACAGTGTGCAAGGGAAAGAATTGAAGGGTCTATCCACCCTCCTTCCTGCCCTCTCCCAGCCCTTCTTTCCCGACGAACCCCGCTTTCCCCCCCCCCCCCCCCCCCCCTCCCCCCCCCTCCCCCCACCCCTTTTGATGCCCTGTGCTCTGCTTGAAGAGGGGAAACGTATGTACTTATCCGGATAATCACGAAGGGGAAGTGTGTTGTGGTGTGTGTTGGTGTGTTTTGGGGGTTTGTGTGTGTGTGGTGTGGGGTTGTGCTGCGGCCCTGCTGCGTCGTTTGGGTTAAAATTAGCTTTTGTATATGTTATGTGTTTGGGGGACGTTGCACACACTGGTTGTGGTGGGGGTGTGTGTGTGTGGTGTGTGTTTTGTGTGTTGTGTGGTGTGTTGTGTGGTGTGTGTGTGTGTTGTGTGGGTGTGGTTGTGTGTGTGTGTGTGTTGTGTGTTGTGTGTGTGTTGCGTGCGTGGTGTGTGTGTGTGTGTGTGTGTGTGGTGTGTGGTGTGTGGTGTGTGTGGTGGGGTGTGTGTGTGGTGTGTGTGTTGCACGCGAGAGAGCGTGCCCCGCCGTGCGTTTTGTGTGTGATGGCGGTGTGTACATGCATTCGTAGGTGTGTGTCCGTGTGCGTGTGCGTGTGTATATGTGTGTGTGTGTAGCGTGGTAGGGCGTGAGCGCATGTGTGTGTTATGCGCACATGCAAAAAGAACGCCCTTTTGGTATTACTCTCGTGGCGTACGCAGAATAATGATGAAAAATAACATCCCAGTCTCGGAAGTAAGGGTGATTCGTGCACACATTTCAGCTGCTCGTTTTAAATGACCACTAACATACAGCTGATCGGTAGCCAGAGTATTTTCACAGCCAAACTGCCACCGCAAAAACGCTACCAACACACACCACACAACACAAAACACCCCACACACAACACACACACACACACACACACACACACGACACGCACCACGCACGCACCACCACGCACGCACGCACGCACCACCACCACGCACGCACGAAACGCACGCACGCACGCACGCAACGCACGCACGCACGCACACACCACCACACACACACACACACACACCACAACACACAGAGCTACTTAGTAAACAAAACAAACCTTACAGTGAAAAATGGCATCCACGTAATGTTAATCACCACCACAATGAATTCTCAACTAAAAAAAAGTTTTGTGGAAACAGCATCACAACACCAAAGAAACCATTTTATAACCTGGATGACCGAACACTGACAAATTGATGATTGTTTATGCGTATTACAGAACTTTTTAAAAATAATGTTTATAAGAACATTCTGACGGGCGTAGAAAGACTAGAAAAACAAGAAGAATAAAGAAAAGACGGGAATTCAAATTCAAATTCATAAATTTAAACGACTTTATTATCACAACGTGAAAATTTAATGTGGCAACGCTTTTGATTTTTAAAACATAACACAATTACACACCAATAAACAGCATTCTATTTATGTCATTTTATTTATGCACTTCAACACAACAAATATGCGCCCCACACACACACACACACACACACACACACACACACACACACACACACCACACACACACACACCACACACCCCACACACACACACACACCACACACACACCCCACAACCAACACACACACACACACACGCACACACACGACACGCACGCACCCCACGCGCAGTTCAAGTTCTCAATGTTTTTATTTGTCACATTAAATAAATCATTTGTTTAAAAAGTTGGATGGACATGGGGATAAAACTCTTTTTGGTTCGCCCCCAGTCTAAATTTTGGGGTCCTATAACGCTCCAGATGGCAAAAGTTCATAGTACCGACAAGATTATGGCTGCTGTCGCTCACAATCATCTGCGCCTTTCGAACTGCTCTTTGTTCAAACAACACATTCAAACTACTCTGTCCTCGCCCACAATCTTGCTACAACTTCACCACCTTGTTCAACCATTCTTGCTCTTCACAGTTAGACTTCCATACCAACAGATAAAAGAGAAAGTTAAGATGGACTCAATAAAACATCTGTTAAAATCCTTGCAGCCTTTTTTTATTTACATTTAGGCTTCTGAGCTTCTGAAGGCAAAAGATCCTTGACTGACATTTCTTGTGGATAAAATTAGTATTTGCTATAAAATTTAATTTGTCATCAATTATTGTACCTAGATATCTATACTCACTCACACGTTCAACTTTCTCACCGCTGATATAATGGTCCGGAACATCTGGGGGATTTTTCCTAAAATCGATCAGCAATTCTTTTGTCTTTTGAACATTTAGGTTAGATAGTTTTTCTTCACACCAAGCAGCAAACATATTCACACGATCACAGTACAAGAAAGAGGTTGGACAGATTTGGAGAGCAGAGTCACAGAATATTCACAGAAGAAGAGAAGGATCAGGAGCTGCAGTAGGGGGAGAAGGGAAGAAAGAGGAAGAAGAGGAGAATGAGTAGAGAAGAAGAATAAAGAATTGGGGGAGGAAGAGAAGATGAAGAAAGTGACGACACGAGATATCAACTAATATTTATACAACCAGAGTGGAACTTGCCTGCAACTAATGACTACGGAACGTCCATTACCCATACATCACAAGCAAGCAGAAACAAAAAGGGTCTGGATGGGAAGGGAGGGGGGGGGGGGGGGGGGGAGGAAGTAAAAGACAACAGGGGAGGGGTAGGGGGAAGAGGCGGGAAAAGGGATTTCTTTCTCACAGTAATCCATAGAATTTCCCCAAGAGGAGAAAAACTCTCGCAGCAAAAAACCCCGAGTCGCCGAGAGCGTGGAATTAGCCTGCCCTAAGTGCACTTACCGGACCTTCCTGTGGGCAGAATTCTCAATCAAATCATTCTTTTTACAGCCCGGATGACCGCCAGGTCCATCGCTGGGGACTTGGAAGAAACAACAACACAACAACAAAATCTGGAAAAACACCAAACGTACGATTTATGTAATGAGGCCGGCTACATGAAGCCATATTCTGAATTTGGTAAGCATTCGTCATTTAGTGGTGTGTGTGTGGGGTGTGTGTGTGGTGTTGGTGTGTGTGTGTGTTGTGTGTGTGTGGCGTTTGTGCTTGCGTTTGCATGTGTGTGTGAGTTTTGTGTTTTTGTATTATGTATGTATGTATGCACGTATGTAAGTGGTGTGTGTGTGTGGGGCTCGCGAGGGAGCGAGCGACGCGCGCGCGCGCGCGCGCGCGCGCGAAGAGAGGGAGAGAGAGAGAGGAGAGAGAAGAGAGAGAGAGAGAGAGAGGAGAGAGAGAGAAAGTCTTTTGTCGCGCCGCACGTGTGTGTGTGTGTGTGTGTGTGTGTGGTGTGTGTGTGGGTGGGGGTGGCGTGCGTGCGTGCGTGGGGTGCGTGCGTGCGCGCGCGTGCGTGCGTGCGTTTTTGTGCGTGAGTGGGGTGTGTGTGTATGCGTGTGTGCGTGCGTGCGTGTGTGTGTGTGCACGCGCGCGTGCGTGCGTGTGTGCGTGCGTGTTGTGTGCACTTTTGAGAGAGAGAGAGAGAGAGAGAGAGAGAGAGAGAGAGAGAGAGAGAGAGAGAGAGAAGAGAGAGCGAGAGAGAGAGAGAGGAGAGAGAGAGAGAGGGGGGATTGTTATGAACAACTTTTTAAAGAATGCTTTCATTTGCTATCGAAGACAACGCTAGGGTGTGCGGTTTGATTTACGAAAATAACCACTGTTTCAACCACTCGTCGTTTGTTTGCTTATGAACTTAACTAGACATGGATGCATTTCAGAGCCTCTGCTTCTTTTTTTCTTTTTATCGAAAACTCATTGATTTCGTTTACTTCTTTTCCTTCCGTTTTGAGTTAGGGTTTGCCCCCCTTAACTGATGTCGTTGCTACTGCTGCTCATTCCGTTCAGCGCTGCTACTTCCGTTCAGCTGCTGCTACTCCGTTCAGCTGCGCTACTTCCGTTCACTCTGCTCCTTTCCCTCAGGTTGCAATCATTCGCCCTCCGCTACCCAAACCCGCACACCTACAGCCCACTATTGCACTACCATAATACTGTACAGGTGTTGTCGCTTCATTGAATGTCAAGTGCTTGATCCAAAACACAAGGATTATTTTTCAAATGGCTTCTGTCTCTGTCTGCTGTCTATCTGTCTTTTCCTCACTCTGTCTGTTTGTCTGTTTTGCTTTCTATCTCTCTGTCCCCTCTGTCTCTATCTGTCTCTGTCTGTCTCTGTCTCCTCTGTCATCTCTGTCTCCCCTCTCTCTCCCTCTCTCTCTCTCTCTCTCTCTCTCCCTCCTCCGTCTCTCTTTTCCCCCCCTACCCCCCCCCCCCCCGTCCCCTCTTCAAAACTGGGCATGTTGTAGTGTAGTTGTAGTGCCCACACCTGACGTCACTGAATGTTTACTGTCAGCGAGGATATTGCTTCACGTCACACCCCAGCCACCTGACGTCACGAAGTGTTTTTCTGTTATCCCCTGAGGATATTGCTTCATTGTCAGCCCCCCACGGCCCCCCAATCTTAGTGGGAAAAACCCACAACATTTCCGCTTTTCGAGACT
>CM031596.1:102805895-102808395 GCA_018398815.1 Conus ventricosus
AAGATGTTGTGCGTGCGTTCATACACGGAACCTTGGTTTATAGTCTCATTCGAAGGACTGTATGGGAAATAGAGTCAGAACCAATGTTAACTCCGAGGGAAAAATCCCCCTGTACTGAAACGGCCCGGCGGAGATATGAACCCGCAACCCCAAGATTACGAGTCTGCCGCTCTACCACTGAGCTATTCCGGCCCCCATTTGCTCTGCAACAGCTTTTTTCTTTGTTTTCTTTTTTTTGGTAATAATATAACGATTAAACAAATGATTTCGTCTAAAATTGAAATGACCCTTGATGATGTGGTGCTAATAGTTACAGAGACCATGAACAGTTCTTTATCCACTGGCATTGTGCCAGACTAGCTGAACACCAGCTGTGGTGACCCCTCTCCTGAAAGAGCATGGTCTTGCCCCTGAATGTCCGGAGAATTGTCGTGCTGTCTCCATCCTGACCTTGGTCTCTCTCCAAACTGTTGAAAAATTTATCTTCTTACAATTCCAGACACATCTTTCCAAGAATGCCCTTGAAAAGAATATCGAATGACCAGAGACATACTGCAGAAAATGGAGCCAAAGTCTATTTGGGAAAGACGAAAAATATTTGTCTTTAAAATGCCTGGTTTCTGAGAGATCATGAAAAGTTGTTTCGTGCAGGCGCACAAATATACGCTAAGCCCAGTTACTTTAACTCGGGAGCAAATTTTTTTTGCCGTTTTAAACTGTCCCCAATGTGTTTAAAAATGGACTTTTAAGTGTTAAAAGGTGGTTCTCCGAGTTCGAGTCATTACTAGCTGATACTCTACATGAAATGTTCAATGTCAAAATTAAACCCATTCCCTTGCATGGTTGGAGATGTGGAGTATTCAGAATTCTGGAGCCGTCAAAAGATTGGAAATTATAACATTCCAAATTGTTTTAGGAGTCGGACGGAGCGTTAGAAAATAACTGCAATTAAGGAATGTGCCAAAGTTACCGCATATCTTGATTCTGACATATATATCATCAGTACTGGTGCAGATCAGGGTTTTTTTCCGACGAAAAATACCCCAGAAATGCTATTATATTGTGTGATGAAAACGGAATGTGGCAACAGTGAAGAACTATGTAGTGTAAATTAGGATTCAATGACTGTTGGTATAACAAAATCCTAGCAATATGATCAATTTTCTTGACCTGTTTGAAGTTAGGCCTGCAAACTGATCTCCGTCTGTGTGGAATGACGTTGTTTTGAGGAAAAGCGACTGTTGTTTCTGGCACCCTGATCTCATAAGAGGCAGTGACCTTGGCCAGCTGAATAATCTTGAAAACCGTCATGTTCTTCGTTCGCTAAATTCAAACCGGATGGAGTTTCCAAACAGGGAAAAAATATAACTGATTCCATTTGTAAATGTTGTAAAAATCGGATGGATTTCCAAACAGGAAAAAATATAACTGATTCCATTTGTAAATGTTGTAACTTGAGTTGCATTCAAGATGCTGTTACGTTTTTCTTATTCAAACAAGGTTTATATCAACGCATAAAAACTGAAGAGCTATCAGTTATCGTCCTAATCTCAAGTCCTGTTGTCATGTTCCAATCTACGTTAATAATGTGGATGTACGAAAATCGGATGATACGTATAAACGTTCATTGTTCGTAGGCTCTTTCTGCTGTGTACAAATGTAATCTTTTACTTTTTCTGTCCGTGTCGGCCACATGGTCAGACAAGAGTTAACTCAACTATTGTTACTGCAAATGTGTTAATCGTTATTGTTGCTACACCCGCGCAACACGTATCCTCCTTACCATTCACTGACTCTTCCTCCTGTTAACCCTCTTCCTTTGGACACACACACACACACACACACACACACACACACACACACACCACACACACACACACACACACACACACACACACACACACACACACACACACACACACACACACACGCACACGCATGCACGCACGCACGCACGCACGCACGCACGCACACCAGCCGCACAGCATGCACACACCACACACTGTCTGGCACATATAAACGAAAATTATATAAATCATCTTAAAATATATACAGACGGTTCTCTACCTAAACCAAATTTACGGGTGCTGCATTCTTATCCATCATTAAAAATAAAACGTATCACATTGGAAAAATTACTCTGTATTCACAGCAAGCCTAATTGCCATATTATGGCACGAACTATCTCTTAGTTTTCCATATTCCATATTTCAAATAATATTTGTGTCGATTCAAAATCGCTTACAGCTTAAAATATTCCATCCAAATTAGGAAATTATCTGAGTATACCATTTATTAATTTTGTCTTTAACGTGGTTCTTCTATGACTTTTGTGATCCATCACATTGTGGTTTACAGCAAATGAAAGGTTCAGTTAGCCAAAAAGGTGCAGCTAAGGAAAGATCTTTACAAAAATCATTCTTTTTCCTTTATGAAAATTATAGCCTTTAGGTAAAGCACATGGATTCGTAAGAAGACAAAAAGTGTCTAAACATAAAAG
>CM031596.1:102810895-102820895 GCA_018398815.1 Conus ventricosus
AAGAATCTGTTCATTTCAATCAAAACTAATATGTCGACACACATATACATACATATATGTATACATAACGTATGTGCATACACATATATACACATACACATGCACACACACACACACATATACATATTGTGTTCTTTTCATCTTATATCCTGTTACACTTTTATTTACCCTAGCGTTAAACATAAGTATCATTCATACATATTCAAACATATGCTTGGATGTCTTATTGTTACTAAAACATTTCCATCGAAATCGTCTCAGTTATATCTCAACCATGCTTCTACTGTCCTCAGCTTGATCCCTGTTTTTTATATTGTACTGTGTAGCCCTAATTATCAAAATTATCTTTCAGTTCATACACAAATCCTGAATTCAAAACATACACATATTCAGTCAAGCACACATTTATATACGAACGTACCCGCATATGAATTCTAGTCAAGCAAACATTTTCCACACTACATAACCATCTACACAGATCTATTATTAATAATATAGTATCTTCTTCATCGCATGATTACATCAGCGTGTTACGCACAACATGTTTAATAACATCCCGTCTGACCTACTCTGTACATTCCTTTTCTCTGCGCATGCGCCTATTATTTTAGTGTCACCCCTGTTGACCTGTGTGACCCCCATATCATAGGCCTAGTTAAGCAAGCGTTGTTTGCGTTAACCATTGTAAGATGGCGTGTTTCCTTGTTGAAGTATTCGTTCGCTATTTAGACAACTTTGGAGTTCGTGCATTTTCGTGGTTTCTCTGGATTAAATTATGTAAATGATTTGAATTGGACTCTCTGTCATCTTGAAACAGGTTGGAACATTTTCTATTTTCCGTTTGATCATGTAATGTTGGTTAATATTTGTTATTACGTTCCACTTGAAACTTGCTCATCTTCTTCATTATGTAGTAGGTTACGTTGGACAGACAGGATTTTACCTCAAGTATCGATCGACAACAACTGAATCTTTCATGAAAGCTGTTTCAACCTCGAACCTAATCGAAGTCGTTCTTTACGAGGTAAATTTCTTTCGTGGGGCAAAGTCCTTCGAGCGAGCGTGGAACTGTACTTGTAGTTCTAACTAGGTCAAACTAGATCTGTGTGTGTGAGCAGAGACTAGGCGCACAGCGCGCGTCGTCTGTCTCGTCTCACCAGGGACCGTACAGCAAACTCACGAAGGAAGAGACCGCAGGCCGCGGAAACGACCGTGACCTTTGTTAATCTCTAAAAAGTTAGCCATTGACCCAGATTCTCAAGAAGATCCATTCTTTGCACACACGCATCACAATAAGTATATGTATTTAGCTACAATATGTATAACACACAGGGTTGTGCTAAATAATGTCACTCTGCATGAAACTGATCAGCACTCATTCTTATTCACGTCTAATGCTTACAAACTTGTAATAATTTGCAGCACATTCAACAGCAATCTAATCCTGTTTTGTTGCATTTTTTGTTCCTTTCCATCCCCTCCCACTTCTTATACGCTTGTTTTATTAAATTTCTATCCATTCATACAAAAAACAAAACAAAAACCTTCTATCTTTCCCTCCTCCTTTCTAATTTCCGTATATTGTATAACAAGTCGATTTTAACCTGTAGGCCACATTGCCAGCCCTTGAGCTTTAATCCTTATAATTGATTTTCTCTGGATTTGAGAGCATAAAAGATGTACATAGCTACATCTCGTATAATCTCTGTATTTTTGTTTTGTATTTATATTATCTAATCTAACTGTGTTTCAGATTGTTAAAATGTTTGGTTATGTATTTCACTCTTAATTGGTTATAATTTGGGCACGCGTTAAAAGTGCATTTCTGTTTCATCAAACAGGACAAAAGGGCAGGTTGAAAATCACCAAACTATCAGTGTATTTCCTATTGATATGTAATCGTTTATTCCTAGTCTCATTTTTGTTAATGCTTTCCTAAATTTAGTTATAGTAATTTGATGTAGATATTCTTCTGTTTGATGCAAGGTTTTGAATGTGTAGTATGTTGTGAATCTCTCGCTATTTGTTTATTTTCTCATGCCAAGTTTGTTTATAACAATCTATAATTCTTTGTTTTAACTCCTTTATAAAACTATGTTCATTACTTACCCCTTCATTGCCCATACCTCTGAGAAACCATACCTATCTAGACATCCTTTTATTCCTAGTGCCCAGTTTTGTGTTTTAGTTACTTCTATTTTTTCCCTTCATATGCTTGTTTTGGAATCCTATTAGGTGGCATATTTACTAAACGTAGCCAAAATCTAATTGCTTTATTATACTATCTATATATAACGGGTATCTGCCTAACTCTCCATACACAGATTATTTGGCGTTTCTTTCCTACCCCTAAATATTTTTTACATGCAAGTAGTGTACATTTCTACTGCTGAATACATAGTTAATCCCCATACCTCACTGCATATAGTAATAGTGGTTTGATTTGGTATCAAATAGTTTAAATAGATATTCATGTCTATATGTCCTAAACTGTACATGGTTTTCATTATTTCAATCACCTTACCTTTAGCTCTACCTGCATATTCTGAGAGGGAGATATCTGCTGAGAGTTTGGTGTCAGTGTATAACCCAAATATTTATAACTGTTTACAACTTCTAATTCATCACCTTTATAATACCATTTCTCTGCTCTTCCTAAGTATCCTCCTTTCCTGAATACCATGACTTTTGTTTTTTGTAGATTCACTGTTAGGCCTATTTGGTCAGAGGTCTCTTGGAGATTTCTAAGTTGATTTGTAATCCTGATGGGGTTATCGATATTAGTGCTATATCGTCAGCAAAGAGTAGTAGGAATAGTTCCTCAGTTCCGGGTAGAAATTGGTAGCCATGTCTTCCTCTCGATGTTAACCTTTTCTGCCACTTCTGTATCAAAAGGGAAAACATTAAAGGAGATAGTAAGCACCCTTGTTTCAACTCCTTGAGGACAGTCGAAGAATCTGTCAGTTCATTCCCATGTCTCACACATGCCTGAACTGTTCTGTACATTCCTTTTAACATGTTTAACATTTTAGTAGATATTTTATGTTTCTTTAGGATTTCCCATAGCTTATCCTGTTGACTGTATCGAACGCTTTATGATAGTCAATGAATGCTACATATAATTTGCTTCTTCTTCTGCCATACAAGCAGTTACTTATCATTGTTACCAGAGTGTAAATATGGTCTATGGTAGAGAAGTTTTTTCTAAATCCTGCTTGCTCTTTGCTTATTTTGTTCTCTTCCTCTGCCCAGTTGTATAGTCTTCTATTTATTACAGCTGTGAAAATTTTACTTAAGATGCATAATAGGGAAATACCTCTATAATTTCCTGGGATTTGTTTATCGCCCTTTTTGAAAAGAGGCACAATTACAGCTTTTGTCCATTCTATAGGAAAATAACTATCCTGAAATATCTTATTAAATAATTTTATTAGAAACGGGGTTATGTGTTTGTTCTGTGGTCTTAAAAAATTCTGGTGGTATTCCGTCAAGTCCAGATGCTTTAACCTTTTTTCAATTTCTTTATTGCTAGACTTATCTCAATATTAGTTATCTCTTCATCTAATTCTTGTATATGGATTTCCTCTTCTTCGACTTCAATGTTTTGTTGCACCCTTTCATTGTTGTTTTGCACTTCAGGTAGTTGCGGGTTTAAAACACTTTCAAAGTGTTCTTGCCATTGTGTAATACTTATTGCTGGTAGTGTAATCTTTTTCTTTTTTGTGCTTTTTATAATGTTCCAAAACATCTTACTGTCTTTTTGGTTTTGTATGAGTGCCTCGTAAGTTTGTTTACTATATTGTTTTTTCTTCTCTCTGGTTGTTTCTTTATATATTGTTCTTTTGTTTGCATATAACTCCTTTCTTACTTCATACAAATTTGGGTTTTTGAATCTGTTAGTATGCGTCATTGTACATAATGCGTGTCTGGCATCTTTTTCTTGGCTTCACATTCCTTATCATACCATCCATTTGTTGTTTTGTTATCCCCCCCTATGCCTATATTTACATACATACTTTTACCAGCCTCTTTTAATAGTTTATTGAAATTTTCTAAACTTAAATCTATGTCAGTGTCAATCCCCTCGGTAATCTGTTCCAGTAGTATTTTAAATCTCTCTGTTTCTATATGCTGTATATATTCTTGTTGTTTTGCAGGGTCCCATCTAATTTTCTTTACAAACTTTCTCTTAGCTTTGTCTTCCTGGGGGTCGGCAATGTGCTCTGTATAACCATGTTGATTGGCATATGATGAGATTCAATTCTTTCCGGATAGCACAATTTTTTACATTACCAATCAACCTCAAATGAACATACATAATAATCGATTGTACTGTTCCCTCTATCAGAATAGAATGTGTTAGCACCGTCAAAGTTCTCTGCACTTAGTCCATTTAGAGGTGTTAATTTAAATGTTGTACAAAATTCAATTAATTTTTTTCCAAAACCATTTGTAACAGAGTCCATTGACCTTCGTGCACACAAAATCCTGTTCATTGTTTAATGTGTCCCTCATCATCGTTTACACACAGACCCCATTCCCCTATACGTGCATTGAAGTCTCCTCCAATAATATAAAGAAAATCATTTCGTTGCTCTATTTGTGTTAGTAAATATTGCTCCAGCAGTTCTAAGGTACATGTATGTCCTTATCAGAATAGAAACGGCTATCAACTGGGTGTACATATATTCCAAAAAACATAATATCCTTCCCACAATTTAGCAGATTTTCAGATAAACGTATACATAATACATTTTTTATCCCCGTGCTTATTAACTGAACATAGTCAGCCAATTCTTTTTTAATTAACATGACAACCCCCCCTGAAGGTCTGCCCATTTTGGTAAATTTCACAGCTGGGCAATGGTATACAAAAAATTTGAGAATTTTATTTCAAAATCAAATGACTCTAACGTAAAAGTTTCGCTCAGACAGCAGATATCAAAATGATGTAATATATTCTAGAAAAATCTGGGTCAGATAATTTCTCAAGCAGACCTTCTACATTCCAGCAACCAAAATACAGCTTTTTCTTACCTTCTTTAATTTCATCTTTAGTCAAATTTCCACTTTTCATCCTCGTTCTCGTTTCCATTCACTCTTGTCTTGTTCATTTTTATCTCATTCACCGTGTGTAGTCTCACAATTCCATCTTCTCTAGCATTTTCATTTAGCTTGTTCTCTGTGTGTTGACTTGTGGTGACATTTTTCCTTGAATTTTGTGTGTGACTTGGCCTAGTTTTCATATTTTCTCCTTTTCTTTTCTTTCTTCCCATCTTTCTTTGCTGATTGAGAACGTGTGTATCCAGGTGAGTGTGGACGGTTGTTTGTTGTCCTTAAAGTGTTTGTATCAGATCTTAATGCTTGTTTTCCTGATGGGTGTTGTTTGCGTTTGGGTTTCCCCCCTTTGTTTAATTCACCTCCTTCTTCACTATCAGAATATACAATGCCTTGCGTAAGTATAGTTTCTTCAATTGTAGGTTGTCGTGTATTCAAAGGTTGTCGTACTGTCTTTCCCTTCTCTATGTGTGTAGATAAATCGCTCCGCGAATGAGGCGTACTAGGAGGTTGTGTCACAATCTCTGACTCAGTCATGCATGCTGTGTTTGTCCCTAAGCTATCTCCTTGAATGCTCCAGATACTGTCCAATTGATCACTATTTTCATCCTGTGCGTGAGCCAGTGTGTGTACTAGGAACTGTGAGGGCATCTGATTAGGGTTGCATTGACCTGATTCTAGGGGTGGGGAAATGCCTGTATTTTGATCTACTCTGGCATCAGTGTTGTTTGCCTTGTATGTTTTCCCTATCCCACTTTTTTCTGCCACACCCCTTTCGCACTTTCGCTTACTGTCTTGTTTCCTGCTTTCCCATCACCATTCACTCTTTCTTTCCTTTCACTCTCTTCCTTCTTTTCGCTTACCCCTCTCTTTCTCAGACCTGTTTTCTTGATTTTCTGTTCCACTCTCTCTCTTCGTCCATAAGATCCTCCCTGAACAACAAAAACTCAAGATCGCTGCCCATTCATTTCCTTCTACACTTTCATCTCTCTCAGCTCCATTTTCTCCCCCATTCACTCCTTTCGCACTTTTTTTCATACCTATCATCTCTTCCACCTGTTCTTTCACTCTATTTCTATCTTCCTCTCTTTCTTTTCTCCAATCTTCTCCTTTTCTCTCATCCCTCATCCCTCTCATCCTCCAGTCAGCAAAGTTTCTAACGCCACTTGCACTATAATCACTTTCATTCATTCCTCTCTGCATCCATTGTCCATTTGTGCCAGAATGTCTTCTGGAAATATTTTCATATCTGTAGTCCTCTTGCTGCTGGTGCTGTCTATATTGTTCATGATGGCTGTCCTTCCGTTCTACTCGGGTCTGTATTCTTCTCTTACATACAGTTTCCCCCCCACATAGTACCCCGACTTGCCTTGTGCCCTCAGATCACGTAGTTGGTCAGCTTGGCGCTTCGTCCTGTCTTGAGACACCCGTATGCCTGCCTTCTTCATCTTCTCACGTGCCTCTCGGTTCTGTAGGATCTTCATGGTGTCTCCCCCCCTGAGGAAACGCACGATCACAGGTCTGGGTCTCTCTGCGGATGGGTCCAGTTGCCTAGCCTATGTGCACGTTCTATTGCATCGTCGGCCCATGTCTCGTCTTCCATATATTTGTCTAGTGTCTGAGAGAGAGAGAGAGAGAGAGAGAGAGAGAAAGACAGAGAAAGAGAGAGAGGGAGAAAGAGAGAAGAAAGAGGGAGAGGATAATGAAGAAAAATAGAAGAAGAGGGGGAGGGATCAGAATAACTCAGTTGGCGCCCGACTTGTAATCCAGGAGTTTCGGGTTCGAATTCACAACGGGCCGTTTTGGTACAGGGGGATATTTTTCCTTCAGGTTAACATTGGGTTTTAACTCCATTTCACGAAGAGTTCTTCAAATGACTCCATTTCACGAAAAGTTCTTCAAATAAAGTCAGAAACACAGGTTTTTGCATGTGAAAGCACGCTTTAAAATCTTGCACACAAACCCTTAATTTATATTCCCACGTACACGATCGAAAGAATGAATGACAGATGTTGACTGAATGACAAGGGAGACGACTGCATGTAGCGCCAGCAGTAAACTCTTCAGTCGGCTTTCCCCAGGTGGGCAACCGTTGTGTACATAAGAGCGTGTATTGTGAAGCGCCTAGAGTCTGGTCTCTCACAACCGTTGTGTACATAAGAGCGTGTATTGTGAAGCGCCTAGAGTCTGGTCTCTCACAACCGTTGTGTACATAAGAGCGTGTATTGTGAAGCGCCTAGAGTCTGGTCTCTCACAAAGGTCAGGCACTGTATATGTGGGCTACTCTCAATAAAGAAGAAGAAGAAGAAAAAGACGATGATGATGATGATGATGATGATGAGGATGATGATGATGACCACGACGATGACGACGACGACGACGACGATGATGATGATAATGATGATGATGATGAGGAGGAGGATAATGATGACCACCACCACCACCACCACCACCACCACCACCACCACCACCACACGACGATATGATAATGATGATAATGATGATGATGATGATGATGATGATGAAGATGAAGATGAAGATGAAGACGAAGATGATGATGAAACAGTGACCAAATACAGTCGTCCATGTAGCCTGGCCACAAACATTTTCTTCTCATCGTTTTCATTCCAGGAGGCACATGAGTTAATCGATTTCACAGGAGAGATGGGGGTGGGGTGGAAGGGGTGAGGGTGGAGGGACTAATCCAGAATCCCCTGAATCCTAACAGACTCCAGTCTCCGAACATGTTGTGTACAGAGCCATGTCACACGACATAATTGCCAGCCTTCTCTCTCTCTCTCTCTCTCTCTCTTCTCTCTCCTCTCTCTCTCTCTCTCTCTCTCTCTCTCTCTCTCTCTCTCTCTCTCTCTCCTCCAGAGGCAAGACGTTTAGAGTAACGGCATTTGAATCTGTCGCCTTGACACACAACTCATACAGGTGCGCGAAAATAATTCTCACAGAGATGCAAAAGCCTGGTGTTTTCTCTCATGGTGTTTTCTCTCATTGTGTTTTCTCTCATTCTTCCTTTCGGCCCTTTCTCAGTCATTCAATACACCAAATGACCGTCGACGGATCGGTCACAAATGAAACGTTTACTATAGTAAGACATGGCTTGCGAGCAGGTTTATTTCTAGCCTGCGTAAACGGGAAAACTCTCGCAACAAAAAGTGGAGCTGTTTAATGGCTCATGATGACTAATTCACGAAATATATTTCGCCAATCGAAAGTACGTTGTAAGTAAGAACATTTTTTTTTCTGTCCCGACTACCTGCGACCCAGAGATGAGTTTGCTATAGGCTCAACTGGGAAGACTGGGACCTCACCCTTGAGTTTCATCTCCTTGAAGTGTTGCTCTGAGAGTTTTGCTCAAATTTTACTGGCCAACACTGCAGGTGTCTGTATCTCTCGGGCCTGCTCGACGCTGAGATATATTATGAAAGTAAACGTAGAGGTCAGCTCTGTCATGCACGCTCAGACCAGAATTAAAATCTGTAGCATCATCTTCACCATCCTCATTCTCACCGGTCAGCTTTAAAAAGTCTCAAATTCTTCACGTCCATGCTCTTGGTTTAGTTCTGTAGGGGGTCACCGGAATTAGCAAATCCATGGGAACTGTCGTTGGACGGACGTGGTGACGTCTTCCGGAGGGAGAGCTCACTAACACTGGTTCCGCGACTAAGCAATTAATGTTGTCAGTAGAGTGGGGGGGGGGGGGGGGGGGGGGGGGGGGGGGGGGTTGGAGGGGGGGGGGGGGCTTTGTAGGTGGTGTCCAAAGTGTGTTGGGTCAGAGGAAGCACCACTGAATAGCACTTCAGTGACTCGGTGGCAGTGCCGTGTTTCCCTCTCTGCTGGATTTCCCCCATGACGATTTGACCTTCTCTTGTTCTGCTTGCAGTGGATTGCCTGTTACCGGGACTGAACGGGCTATGGCTTTCAATTCCTTTCAAAGTTCAGCTGAATTCAGTAAGGAAAAAGTACGATCAGCTTTAACCCCCTCCCCCTCCCCTAAAAAAAAACTCCACCCCCACCCCCCTTCAACCGATTCTTCTAACGCGTATCAGTCACCTCCCACGTGTTTTTGGTTTTTTTTTTTTTGGGGGATTCTGCCACTTACCCCCACCCTACCCTCAACTACAACCCCCCCCCCCCCCCCCCCCCAACACACAAATACCTACCTACCGACCCACCCTCTCATATTCTTCTCACCCCTCCCCCATCCCACCCCCCACACCCCCATCCCATTTATCTCCCCGTTGTCTTCACACCCACCTTCTCCACTCCTACGCCTGTACCGCCCCCCCCCCCCACCCGCTTCCACCTCCTTCACCCCTTCCACCCTGAAACGTTCTATAAATAGGTTTGAAGACAGAGCAGTGAAAGGCGGCGCATCGAGGGAGGGTGGAATTGGGAAAAGGCAGAATGATTGGAGCGAAAGGAGAAAGACAAAAGGAAATAAGAAAAGAAAAGAAAGGAAAAGAAGATGGAGAAAGGCAGTTTTAAAAAGTAAATAACAAAAAACAAATGAACAAAACAAAACAAAAAAAAAACAAACAAAACAAAAAACAAAACAAACAAACAAACTCGTCTCCCATGGTGTTGGCACCGCACCGAAAGCGAAGGCACAGCTGTGTCACAGACAAGATGACGTCACACAGAGGACAGCGCTAATGGTAATTAACTCCCTCGCCCCCCCCCCCCCCCCCGCCCTCCCCCCCCGTCGTTCCTCCACCTTCCCTTCCCTCCCCCCCAATACCACCCCTCCGACCTTTATCTTCACCTCCCGTCGCCACCCTTCCCCACTCTCCCCCCCCCCCCCCCCCCCCCCCCCCTCCCCTAACGACGTTAGCAAGCAAAGCTGTATGCAGACCATGAGGAGAGGAGGACGAAGAAAAACGAACAGACTTAAACAAATGCAAAGATGCATATAACTACTCCCATTTAT
>CM031596.1:102856057-102858557 GCA_018398815.1 Conus ventricosus
TTGAATTACTTCACAGAAATCGAACACAACAAACTGACGCACGTGATCCTAATAACGTCACATTTGCCGACCGAACACAACTAAATATGAGATCTAAATTGAGTGTTATCAAGTGCTCACTCTCTAACGGACTGAATGCACTGGTGTGTGTTCCACTCTCTGTGTTGTCAAGAGCTCACTCCCTAATGGTCTGAATGCACTGGTGCATGCACCACTCTGTGTTATCAAGAGCTCACTCTCCGATGGACTGAATGCACTGGTGCATGCACCACTCTCTGAATGCACTGTTTGTATGTCCCACTCTCTGTCTTGTCAAGAGCTCACTCTCCAATGGACTGAATGCACTGGTGTGTGTCCCACTCTCTGTGTTGTCAGTGCTTACTCTCCAATGGACTGAATGCACTGGTGCATGCACCACTCTGTGTTGTCAAGTGCTCACTCTCTAACGGACTGAATGCATTGGTGCATGCACCACTCTCTGAATGCACTGTCAATGTCCCACTCTCTGAATGCACTGGTGTGTGTCCCACTCTCTGTGTTGTCAAGAGCTCACTCTCCAATGGACTGAATGCACTGGTGTGTGTCCCACTCTCTGTGTTGTCAAGAGCTCACTCTCCAATGGACTGAATGCACTGGTGTGTGTCCCACTCTCTGTGTTGTCAAGTGCTTGCTCTCCAATGGACTGAATGCACTGGTGTGTGTCCCACTCTCTGTGTTGTCAAGAGCTCACCTCCAATGGACTGAATGCACTGGTGTGTGTCCCACTCTCTGGGTGTGTGTCCCACTCTCTGGTGTGTGTCCCACTCTCTGTCTTGTCAAGAGCTCACTCTCCAATGGACTGAATGCACTGGTGTGTGTCCCACTCTCTGGGTGTGTGTCCCACTCTCTGGGTGTGTCCCACTCTGTGTTGTCAAGAGCTCACTCTCCAATGGACTGAATGCACTGGTGTGTGTCCCACTCTCTGGGTGTGTGTCCCACTCTCTGGGTGTGTGTCCCACTCTGTGTTGTCAAGAGCTCACTCTCCATGGACTGAATGCACTGGTGTGTGTCCCACTCTCTGGGTGTGTTCCCACTCTCTGGGTGTGTGTCCCACTCTGTGTTGTCAAGGCTCACTATCCAATGGACTGAATGCACTGGTGCATGCACCACTCTCTGAATGGACTGGTGCATGCACACTCTCTGAATGCACTGGTGCATGCACACTCTCTGAATGCACTGGTGCATGCACACTCTCTGAATGCACTGGTGCATGCACACACTCTCTGAATGCACTGGTGCATGCACACTCTCTGAATGCACTGGTGCATGCACACTCTCTGAATGCACTGTGCATACACACTCGCTGTATTACCATGCTCACTCGTCAAAAGCCTTCATGTTGCGCTTTGTTGTATCCAGCGTGCTGGATTGCTATTGTCTGTCTTGTCTCTTTTGATGGCGATAAAAAACAAAGTGATGTTCATATATTTTTAGGTTTCTGTGGTAGAATCCGGTGATGGGAAGAGAGAGGGCGATTTGTATGAAGCCAAGCGGATGGGGATTGGGGATGGGGAGGGTTTTTATGAAAATGAGTGAAAATGAGCCTTGTATTAGTGCATAATTATGTATTCACGTGTGTGTGTGTGTGTGTGTGTGTGTGTGTGTGTGTGTGTGTGTGTGTGTGGTGTGTGTGTGTGTGCGCGTGCGTGTTTGCGTGCGTGCGTGCGTGCGTGTCGTATGTGTGTTGTGTGTGTGTGTGTGGGTGTGTGTGTGTGTCGTGCGTGCGTGCGTGCGTATCTGTATGTGTGGTGTGTGTGTGTGGTGTGTGCGTGCGTGCGTGCGTGCGTGTGTGTGTGTGTGTGTTTGTGTGTGTGTGTGTGTGTGTGTGTGTGGTGGTGTGTTGTTGTGGTGTGAATGTGTGTGTGCGTGCGTGCGGTGCTGTGAGGTGTGTGTGTTGTGTGGTGTGTGTGTTTGGTGTATATGTGTGTGTACGTGCATGCGTGGTGAATGTGTGTGTGTGTGTGTGTAGGTATGCATGTGTATGCGCGCGTGCGTACGTGCGTGCATACGTACGTGCGTGTGTGTGTCTGTGAGTGTGAGTGTGTTGCGTTGTT
The DNA here is from genome assembly GCA_018398815.1 of Conus ventricosus. Lineage (NCBI taxonomy): Eukaryota > Metazoa > Mollusca > Gastropoda > Neogastropoda > Conidae > Conus > Conus ventricosus. The sequence goes on from CM031596.1 coordinate 102,858,151, forward strand.
GAAATTGCTTTGGCGGCGGCGGCGGCGGCGGCGGCGGCGGTGGCGGCGGCGGGCGGTGGCCGCTGCTGCTACTACTATCATCCCCACGACTCTCGCGGCCAGTGTTTCTGGCACAGACAAGTAACGTAATAAACGTCCAGTGCATCCACGTTACACAAATCATAACAATTCAATAAGGAAATCCAGTTGTCTTCCGCTGACACCACGCTTTATCTCTTCATTGATAACAACCTGACATGGGACGTGGAACTGCTGCTACTGCTGCGTGAACAGAAGTGCGTTCCCTGCGTATGTCTGGAACTGGTTCCACATGATAAGAACAAAATATATTCTGAAAGAAATTACTTTACAACTGCATGGGGTTTTTTTTGCCTCTCTTCTCTCTCTCCTCTCTCTCTCTCTCCTCT
>CM031596.1:102868557-102871057 GCA_018398815.1 Conus ventricosus
CCGCTGCCGAATGTTGTCTGACCATCGTTTTGTTTTCTGTCTTCCCTCCTTCAACAGTTCCCCGAGGACTGTTTTGGCAACGCCTTTGGATCTTGTGACATGGCCATTCCAATGTAGATTACTTCTCCTGACTGATGTCAGTAGATCTTCGTACAATCCTGTATGCCACCTGATGGTTTGATGCACGTGGTGATTGATGAAGTGATTCAGTGTATCTGACGTTTAGTATCTTGAGGTAACATCTGATTTATAATAGCGTGTATACTCTTTCGACGTCCGCCGTGAGGGTCCAGGTCTCGTATGCGCCACAGGAATTTGGAATATACCAAAGCACGTAGGAGCGTGATCTTGTGTTCCCTGGAGATATAGTTTTGTGCCTTCATACAGATTGGAACGTGAACAGTTCTGTGGTTGTCTGTGGTGTCTTTGAGAGTATTTCTGGTGTGGGTGATCCCCACTGTCAAAGATGGATCCCAGGTATTTGAACAGTTCTGCGGTTGTCTGTGGTGTATTTGAGAAGTATTTCTGGTGTGTGGATCCCCACTGTTAAAGATGGATCCCAAGTATTTGAAGAGTTGAACAATTCTAGCTTCAGACCGTGGACAGTAGTGTCAGTGCTGACGGTGGTGCTGAGGCTGGCTATGACCTTGGAATTCCTGACGCTGATGTCTATGCCAGATCTCGTTGATGTGACGCCAAGCAAAGCAAGAATAACAAGCAATTAAAAAAATATGAAATTTCAAGAGGGCCATTTCATAAATCTGCAAGATTGCTACAATTTTTTCCGCAGAACGTGTACACACTGTAGATCAATGTGAACGAGTTTATCTAGATAAACAAATTTTTGTGGAATATTGAAACTTTTCACTGATGTAGACTTTGATTTACATTTCGTATTTTTCGTGCCCTATGTGATAAATGTGCATGGAAAATAACTCTTCTCTGTCTGCACCTCCTTTTACTTATCTAGCCAGAAAAAAAAAGTACACCTACCCCCTCCCCCCCCCCCCCCCCCTTCCTTCAGTTCTCCTTGCCCTGACAACTGACAAACCCGTCCAACATTTCCTCACCCATTTCCCTCTCCCTAATCTCTCTCTTCTCTCTCTCTCTCTCTCTCTCTCTCTCTCTCTCTCTCTCTCTTTCTTTCTTTCTTTCTTTCTTTCTCTCCACTCCCCCTCTTTCTCAATCTATCTGTCTCGTTTCCATCTAGCTGTGCCTTTCACCCCCCCCCCCCCGCCCCTCTTTCTCTCTGTGTCTCTCTCTCGTTTCTTAATCTCTGGACTCGGTCAGTCTGTGTACCAGTATGTCTGCCTGTCTGTCTGTGTCTGTCTGTCTCTCTCTGTCTCTGTCTGTCTCTGTCTGTTTGTCTGTCTGTCTCCCTCTCTCCTCTATCAATCTATATTGCTCCTTTTTTTTTAGTGCTCTGTTTCTCTTTATGTATGTCCCGTCCTCTCTGTCTCTGTCCCTGTCTCTCTCTCTTTCAGACAGGGAGAGAGATGAGAGAGAGAGAGAGAGAGGAGAGAGAGCGAGAGAGAGAGAGAGAGAGAGAAAAAAGAAACCGGATAAACAAAAAAAAAACAAAAAAAAACGTTATTATAAACAACTCAGCCGACCGCGAAGCCCGCATCATGTTAAACCGGAAAATGGAAATCAAGTCATATCCTGCATCTAAAAGGCCCAGCAAGCATCATAGACTATGCATGGCAGCCTCTAACTCGAACACGATGCTCTCCCTTTGTTCCAAATGCTCTCTGGCCACGGTCTCATAAACTCCTTCAGCGCTGGCACGCCAAGCATCTTGACATCACGCAAATCGCTCTCCATCTGACACGTTTCAACAACACAGTGCGCACCAGTAGTCTCACAAATCAGAGAATGGCTCGGGGATGGCGAATGCTAAGGGGAGGTAAAGAGTCAGCCTGAAACGCGCCAACAACAGCAGCGATCAGGGCACATTGTGGATCTCCAGGAATAAAAGGTGGAAGTTGTCCGACCACATTCCCAAGGGAGACAAATCACCAAGGGTGAATAATATGCCGGTGTAACACAAGAATTTGATACCCCGAACGCTTTTATTCTGGAGTGAAATTCTTGTACGGAACCCATTTTACGTTTCCAGAAAAATACCCCCCCCCCCCCCCCCCCCCCCCTTCGGTAATCGCTTTGAGAAAAGCACTTCTGCTTTCTATTACTGCCACCTTTTCAGCTTCTTTCCTTTCCTCCCTCTTTGTCTCTGTCTCTATTTGTCTTTCCATCTATGTGTATGTGTGTGTGTGTGTGTGTGTGTGTGGTGTGCGTGCGTGCGTGCGTGCGTGCGGCGTGCGTGCGTGCGTGCGTGCGTGCGTTGTGTGTGTGTGCGTGCGTGCGTGTGTGTGTGTGTGTGTTGTGTGTGTGTGTGTGTGTGTGTGTGTGTGTGTGTGTGTGTGTGTGTGTGTTCACATGCATAGGTACATGCATATGCATTCGTGTGTTTAGGTTTGAGTGTACATGTGTGTGTTGT
>CM031596.1:102876057-102878557 GCA_018398815.1 Conus ventricosus
GAAAACAATGGTTCATTCTTCTCTCTCTCTCTCTCTCTCTCTCTCTCTCTCTCTCCTCTCTCTCTCTCTCTCTCTCTCTCTCTCTCTCTCTCTCTCCTCTCTCTCTCTCTCTCTCCTCTCTCTCACACACACACGCTCGTGCGCGCGCAAATTAACTTGGACGCACTTACACTAAGAGGGGGAGAGAGAGAGAGAGAGAGAGAGAGAGAGAGAGAGAGAGAGAGAACGAATCACTCTTTCCGATCAGGTCACCTTTGGGAACATGTTTTTCCTCCTAACAATGCTTTTAGCTGAATAATCTGCTCTCTTTCCACCACACACAGTGCCGCACTCCAGTAGGTCTGTATACAGAAGAATGATCTGATGTCCACTCCATTAGCTTAATGTCTAAACATGAATAAATAAAATCGTTCAGTTATCGTTCAATTCTTTCTCCTCTCGTTCCGTTCCTAGGAGGGATACATAGCTGATCGCTTTGAGAACTCCTAAGGCATTATTGGCAACTGCATTGCCTAACGCATTTAAGTGGTGCAAATGCGGAGCAAATGCCTTTTGAATCGTTCGTAGCCTTCTATATTCTTTTACTTCGTGCATAGTTGATCGTGACAGTCTGATGTGTGTATGTGTGTACATATGATCTTTCCTATACAACTTACGTAAAACGCAAAGAGTTCCATTTGCTACTGGAGATGATGAGTTATGTAAAAGATCCCTATTCTAATGATTAAAATGTATATAGATGGGGTTAGATATCTACAGAAATCTCTGTGACAACGTGAGGTTGAGCACGGAAACGACAAGTACAGTGTTCTGTCTGTGAGTTTAAAAACTACAGCTAGCAGGCTCTGCCAGTCTTCGAGTTCGGTGAGCCCGTCCGACCTAGAACTTAACCAGTGGTCGAAAAATCATACAAAAAAATAAGGCCTCTTCTTTTTGCCAAAAGAGATCAAGGGGGAGAATTTGCTCTGAACAGAGAGACCACTGGCATTCTTCAACACTCCTCCACACTTTGGACAGTTGGAGGGGAGAATTAGCAAGTATCATGCAGGACCGAGTAGGCCCTGCCCCGAACGACCAACGACCACACCCCCCCCATTTCACAACAAGTCTGAGATGATCGACACGCAATCGATATTGGTTAGAACGATTTCGGAAGATGGCGGAACTAATTCGATTTAACCAGCTTTCGTTAAAACCGGAGTTCCGGTTGAACAAAATCGATTCTCACAATATAGATGGATAAGAAGCTCTGAAATACTTATATTTAGATAAAGCGATCAACATTTCGCTGAGGAAACGATAAAAACCACAGTGAATCCAGAACTTTTCATAAAGAGGGTCGTCAACAAGCGAGCACAAGTCGCACAGCTTGCTTCAGTTCTACACCGAATCTCACCGGACTTCACTGTGCACACAGACTCTTCTCTCTGTCTTCCACACATTTATATTATCGTATGTACGTCCACACCTCTTTTTGCCCAGCTGCGTAAAATATCTTGAACCATGAGTCGACGCTGATCGTAAACAGTTCGCAATGAAAACTCGAACTTTCTTGCTGTACCTTGGGAGTTTATTGTTGCAGAGAGAGAGAGAGAGAGAGAGAGAGAGAGAGAGAGAGAGAGAGAGAGAGAGAGAGAGAGAGAGAGAGAGAGAGAGAGAAGACAGACAGACAGACGACAGAGACAGAGAGAGACAGACAGACAGACAGACAGACAGACAGACAGACAAACAGACAGACAGATAGACAGACAGACAGACAGAGAATGTTGTTGTTCACAAAAACTACCTCAACCCAACAGCCAAAGAGGAAAAAGAACTATAGAAGTAATGCGAACCTCCATTTTCCTGAGCACTAAGCACATCGTAATAAAGAACTTCAATACTGATGGCCACAATCAGCGTCATTGATTTGGCTTAATCAATGAGTTTGTTTGTCAAGAGCTGCGTAATGTAGAATGACAACCATTTAGTTTTGAAATATTTCTTGAAGACTGCAGTTGTCTCTCTCTGGGTAGATTAATATTAGTCAAAACAACAAGAAGAGAAAGATCAAAAGAATGAGAGAAACGAACAATGAGTGACAGAGTCACATATGCGCGCGCACGCACGCACGTGCACACACACGCGCGCACACACACACACACACACACACACACACACACACACACACACACACACACACACACACACACACAAGAAAGAGAGAGAGAGAGAGGGTACGGGCAGGGTAATGGGGATGAAAGTACTTAGAGACAGAATAGAGGGGGTGGGGGTGAGGGTCTCGTTCTGTCCTTCAATGGAAACCGAGCACAGGCCGAGGGGAAAAAAGTATTGATTCTTCAGAATTCACTGAAAATTGTCGAATCTTATCTTTTCATATATCATTAGAGCAGATAGCACACCTTTTGTTAGCAAAGGAAGCAGATTTATCGGTCTGTCTGTCTATCACTCAATCTAACAATTTCTCTGTCTGTCTGCCTGTCTGTCTGTCTCTCCCTTC
>CM031596.1:102881057-102893557 GCA_018398815.1 Conus ventricosus
GAAACTGCACGGCAAGACTGTACTTTAAGCTCACTTTCCATAATATATTCCCGGCGTCAACCAGGCCCGAGAGATGTAGACACCTGCAGTGGTGTTGGTCAGGAAATTTGAGCAACACTCTATAAGAGATGCATCCATTAAGTGGGTGAAAGTGGACTGTGGTCCCAGTCTTGCCAGTTGAGCCTGTGACAAAGTCAACGTGGGTAGGAGCCGGGCAGAAGTTTCCCACATAGCTCTGATGGGAATCGAAGCTGCGGCCTCCCAGCCAAGAGTCCGCAACGCTAACCGCTTCGCCTCGGCGGCTGGTACGTTGAACAAATTCTGCATGGCCTTCCCAACAGCAGACACCGATGATCGAACAGATCTGTGAGCCAGCCGAACCCACAGCCCCTGAGGAGATCAGCCTCAGTCTGAGAGTATCGTTGATGCAGTGGATGATAACTTCAGAGTCTTACTGCCTCTTCAGAATAAGTTGATTCCAAACCGCACTCTGCGTGGAGTAGGTGTTGGATTCATTCACATGTCATATTTGCTATGGTAGCGCGGACAATATCAGACAGGCCTGAGTGCCTAACCCACGCCTTGGGTTAATCAAACCGTTGTTTGGTTCTCATCATTACGCCCCCATCCAAACTTCTTTTTGTGTTCGTTTTACAAGAACGTCTTTCATTGGTTCGTTGGTGGGTTATGCCGTGATGTACTTCGTTCGATATCAGTTTTTTTTATCCCGTTTTTTTTTTTTTACCCTTGCAATGAAAGTCATAATTGTATTGGAAACTTTTCACATCAACATTGTTACAATGACGTCACACGTTATGCGTGCACGGCGTCAGAGTATGGATGAACAATCATTCTTGTGTTACACAGAGAGCTCAGTATCCTAAAAAAAAAAAAAGATCCATTATAAGAATTTACATTTGTTAAGTGTTCAGAGGTTGCAAGGGTGACCCATATTGAAAGGAGCAATCCATCCAACACACACACACACACACACACACACACACACACACACACACACACACACACACACACACATACACACACACACACGCGCGCGCGCGCGCACGCACGCACGCACGCATGCACGCACGCAAGCACGCATACACACACATACACACACACATGCACGCACACACACACACACACACACAAACACCACCACCCCACCCCCCCACCGGCACCACCATCACCACCACCGACAAGGAAACAAGACAACGACATCGACGACAACAACGCAACCATATACTAGAATGAATGCGGACACAGCAGACCTCCACCAAAATCGAATGGCTTCTGGATCCTCCCTTCAGGATCCACCCTTCAGATCCACCCTTCTGGTTCCACCCTTCTGGATCCTCCCTTCTGGATCCACCCTTCTGGATCCACCCTTCAGGATCCACCCTTCAGATCCACCCTTCTGGATCCTCCCTTCAGGATCCACCCTTCACATCCACCCTTCTGGATCCTCCCTTCAGGATCCACCCTTCACATCCACCCTTCTGGATCCACCCTTCTGGATCCTCCCTTCTGGATCCACCCTTCTGGATCCTCCCTTCTGGATCCACCCTTCTGGATCCTCCCTTCTGGATCCACCCTTCTGGATCCTCCCTTCTGGATCCTCCCTTCTGGATCCTCCCTTCTGGATTCACCCTTCATGGATCCACCATTCAGGATCCACCCTTCAGATCCACCCTTCTGGATCCACCCTTCTGGATCCTCCCTTCAGGATCCACCCTTCAGATCCACCCTTCTGGATCCTCCCCTTCAGGATCCACCCTTCAGATCCTCCCTTCTGGATCCTCCCTTCTGGATCCTCCCTTCTGGATCCACCCTTCGGGATCCTCCCTTCTGGATCCTCCCTTCTGGATCCCCCTTCTGGATCCACCCTTCTGGATTCACCCTTCTGGATCCACCCTTCTGGATCCTCCTTCTGAATCCACCCTTCTGGATCCGCCCTTCTGGATCCACCCTTCTGGTCCTCCTTCTGAATCCACCCTTCTGGATCCACCCTTTTGGATCCGCCCTTCTGGATCCCCCTTTTGGATCCTCCCTTCTGGATCCACCCTTTCTGTCAGCTCAGGAATGAAAAACAAAAATCGCAAAAGTAAGTAATTATTGTTATGGACTGAAAGAGTTACTCCCCATTTTCCCCCCCGTGGGACATGGAAAAAATATGAATTTCAAAGTTTGTATCACAAGACAGCTTTAATATTCCTAGATATGTTTGATTTCTTAGAAAGTTGTTTAACCAGAACAGAATATATTGATTATACATATTGTTGTTAATAATCTTGCAGATCGATCCAGTATTACCGGTTGATCCGAATCCGGATCAGATTTTTCCCTTCCTTCCCCCTCACCCCCCCCCCCCCCCCCCCCCCTTCCATCCAAACCTCGCTTTCCCCCCTATCTGGAATGAAATAGCCGTCTCCCTATAAACTGAAGTGCGCGCGGACATTAAGCCTCTATTAGCTATTTTCTCCACTCTGAATAAAAGGTACATAAAATAATCAATGAATTAATATATAAAGAAATCGATCAATCAATTCCTCATGATAATCAAAAGATAAACAACTCAGCAAATGATTGCAGACGTACAACATAATATCTTCAAACTGAGTAGTAATGAATTAATATTTAAATAAAATTTTTGTCATACTCCCCATCCACATACCTTAACACCCAGAGAGAGAGAGAGAGAGAGAGAGAGAGAGAGAGAGAGAGAGAGAGAGAGAAGGAGGGTTTAAAGGGGCGGGGTGGGAAATATGAGACTTACTCACATATCTATGTATGACCATTCCGCACCTACCATTAGATCCGGGTCCATGTCTCTGATCCTCAACAAAATGTTAACTCAATCGAGACGAGAGAAAGGGGCCGTAATTCTCCTTAAAACGCACAGGATTTGCAGACTTAAAAAGAAAAAGAAAACCATGAACAATCAAGAACTGCAAACATCAGCCGAGAAAAAAGATCTGAAAAGTAAACTAAACGGCGGAAGAGCTTGACAGTTGTCTTGATATATGATTGGAAATGTGATCTGTGTCGGAAAAATACATCCGACACGTTGCCAACAGCAAGAGAGTTGTATGAATAACATTTCGACATGACGCAATTAAAGGGTTCGTCCTGCATCCTATCTTTTCGGTGAGCTTGTTAAAACGAGTCTCCTGATACACTGTTTAACACTTCCAGAAACCACACATGCGCAATGGGCGTTGCGAAACTCATCGAGTAAGAAAAGGTAACTACTCCCTCGCAAAAGCAAAACAAGACGCAGTTGGACAAGGAAAAAATTCGACCAAAAAGCTGGAGTCTAGAATTATTGAAAGTGTTCCTGAGCGTTCGTTAAGTGAATCGACTAGCTAGTGGCCAATCAGCTGAATGTGTGTGGTAGGATAACCATAGTTCAGAACATTTCCCTGAAACAATTGAAATGATCAAATGCAGCGTCCCGGGCCGAACGAGGGGTGAAAGTTTCAGGGCTTCAGGGCCGCTCCTTCTCCCCCCCCCCCCACCCTCCCACACCCCTTGGCCAGCAAAATTGGCACGTCTTACCACTTCCCTATGGGGGAGGACCTCAAGACCCTCCCCCCCCCCCCCCCGTGTACCTCCCCCCCTACCCTTTCACGTAACTGATCCGGCCCTGACTCAGTTTGTATTCAGGGCCCAAGAATTTTTTTTTTAATTTTTGTTGTTGTTTTTATCTTTCAGACCCTAAACCATGAACGAAAATGTCACCAGTCAGTTTAATTGAAAATGAAATTGAAAGACATAATTACATCGCTGTGTGTTGTCTGGGAGCTGGAGGGCGGTTGCTGTCAGTTTTCGTTCCTGGGAGCCATTTTTTGTTTTTGTTGGTAACTCTTTCTCCTTTCTGCCTTTCCGACTAGAGCACAGAGGTAGCAGACGGCAGTTTCTACTTCCGGCATAAAAGTAGTGGCTTTGCGGACGTCAATTTGTCATCTTGTGAAATCTAGTCGCGCGGCTTTTCTTTTCTGCCCCTTTTGATGCGTTTAACGAAGCAATATTTATTAAATTCCTGGGAACAGATTGACACTGAAAGACCAGTCTATAGATCATAAAAGATTGACATTGAAAGACCATCTGTAGATCATAACAGATCGACATTGAAAGACCAGTCTGTAGATCATAACACATTGACATTGAAAGACCAATCTGTAGATCATAACAGATTGACATTGAAAGACCAGTCTGTAGATCATAACAGACTGACATTGAAAGACCAGTCTGTAAAATCATAACAGACTGACATTGAAAGACCAGTCTGTAGATCATAACAGACTGACATTGAAAAACCAGTCTGTAGATCATAACAGACTGACATTGAAAGACCAGTCTGTAGATCATAACAGACTGACATTGAAAGACCAGCCTGTAGATCATAACAGACTGACATTGAAAGACCAGTCCTGTAGATCATAACAGACTGACATTGAAAGACCAGTCTGTAGATCATAACAGATTTACATTGAAAGACCAGTCTGTAGATCATTAAAGACCAGTCATATGACATTGAAAGACCCGTCTGTAGATCATAACAGACTGACATTGAAAGACAAGTTTGTAGATCATAACAGACTGACATTGAAAGACCAGTCTGTGGATCATAACAGACTGACATTGAAAGACCAGTCTGTAGATCATAACAGATTGACATTGAAAGACCGTCTGTAGATCATAACAGATTGACATTGAAAGACCAGTCTGTAGATCATAACAGACTGACATTAAAAGACCAGTCTGTAGATCATAACACATTGACATTGAAAGACCAGTCTGTAGATCATATTCATACAGTCAAACAAGGTGAAGGAAACAAAAATCGTATGTGTCATCTTGGGGGAAACCCAAACGGTTATTTTCCCAAACATTTAAAGGTTTCTTACTTTTTCTTTTTTCTTCTTTTTTTAGCATATAAATGTTCATATCTAGCTACTACTAGCTACATTCCTATCTATCCATCCTCTCTCTCTCTCTCTCTCTCTCTCTCTCTCTCTCTCTCTCTCTCTCTCTCTCTCTCTCTCTCATTACTCTTATATATATATATATATATAATATATATATTTGAAAAAAAAAAAAAAATTTATATCACATACGTATCACAGTGTTATATCGATATAGCTGCATATATATCGATATCTATAAATAACTATCATCTTAGAGAGAAAAAGCAATTTTGTATAATCCCAGGCCAACCTCCGACTGCCCCAGCGTTTGACGGTTGGGATTCAGCTACAGTAGAGATCTAGTTTCGATTCTCATCAAAATCAACTATATTTGAGGGTTGGTAATGGTAATTGTAACGTTGACTGTGGGTTTTACGGCCTATGCCCGGCTACGACGCGAGTTGAGTATGCTGTGGGCTCGGCTGGGAAACCTGGAACCATCCAGTCGAGCTTCATCCGCTCAATGGACGGATCTCTGTGAGTGTTGTTCAAATCTTCTGTCCGGCATGGCAGGTGTCTGTATCTCTCGGGCCTGGCTGACGCCAGGAGATATGATGAAAGTAAGCGTAGAGTAAACTCTTGTCATGAGGTCTCAGACCGGAGTGGGACTCCATTAGCATCATCTTCATTGTCTTAACAAAAGCACTAAAATAATGCTTCAGATTTTATGGTCCTTCATACCCGGCTCTCTCTCTCTCTCTCTTCTCTCTTCTCTCTCTCTCTCTCTCTCTCTCTCTTTTTTAATTTTTTTTTGTCTCTTTCATTTTTTCTTCACGTCAGTTCCCTCGTAAGTTCATGTCGAGGTCGCCGGTGTCGGCGAGTACATTCGGTACTGTCGGTCAAACCTGGTGCGCTCTCTGGCGGGGAGAGAGAGAGAGAGAGAGAGAGAGAGAGAGAGAGAGAGAGAGAGAGAGAGAGAGAGAGAGAGAGAGAGAGAGGAGAGAGAGAGAGATAAGGGGAGGGCAGAGGGGGGGGGGGGGGGCTCATTCACATTGACTCCGCAACTGAGAGGCAGTATACATGGTGTCCGGAGTGAGAGAAGCTAGCGCACCGAGGTGTGGGGCAGTGAGTGCTGGGTTTGCTCAACAACATCTGACTCCCGAATTTCTGGGGCAGTGACAGGAAGCCGGTCGCATGTGGCCATTGTGGAAATGCCCTGACTTGTGCGAAAGCAGTCACGCACAACAGGAGAAGGCCGGGTGTCAATGTGGACGGCGAGTCGTGGTGGGAATAATGCCACTACTTGTGCAACGAAGGACGGCCAACACAAAAGAAGGCCGGGTGTCAATGTGGACGGGGAGTCGTGGTGGGATAATGGCCACTATTGTGGCAAAGAAGACAAGACAGTGAGAAAGAAAGGAAGGAAAGAAGAAGAGAAGGAGGAGAAGGAAGAGAGAGAGAAGAAACACCAAACACCTTAAACCGCTCAGTGTGACATGTTCAAACTTCTCATCTCAACATCACATGTTGTTGTTGTTGTTGCTGTTGTCGTACCCTGACTAAAAGACTCCAGGGATCATTCGAACAGCCGAAGTATTTGAACACTATTAGACACTATGGTACAAATGCATCAGCTGGGGATGAGAACATTACGTGTGTGGCCGTTTTTAATTACCCCCGCCACGTGGGCAGCCACACCAACTTACCATGAAGCAGTTCAAAGAGAGAGAGAGAGAGAGAGAGAGAGAGAGAGAGAGAGAGAGAGAGAGAGAGAGAGAAGAGAGAGTCTGGTAATACAATTAACATAGTTTACACAACATTTTGATATTTTCTTTGTCCTCAAAGAGCTTTATTAGCGCTCATCAATTTTCGGCATTAAATAAAGTGTGCATTTTCAATTTCACGTTTCTCTAGAATTTTGTTTTATTCTGTTTTCTTTTTTTTTCTAAACAGGCCTTTGAAGATGTAGCAATAGTCTTTTCCTAATGTTGATAAACATGCAGTGCAAATCCTTCCACCGTATTTGCTGTCGGTCCTGTCCGTGTTGGAAATAAATCTGATTTAATGTTCAAAACTTTGTAAAAAAAAATTCGTGCTTTTTTTCCCTCACAACAAATTTGAAGTAATGTTCAAAGGCAAGTTTAGTTTCAAAAGATCTGCAGCTGTAACAGATCCCGTTAGAGACAGAACGGAATCCTGGATGCCTGTCTGTCTGTCTGTCTGTCTCTCTGGAACAAGAGCTCTAAACTTCTCCTGTCTTGTCTTGTCCAGAAAATGGCAGGAGGCAGATGATCGCCTGCTCTGTGGGTTCTCAGTTCCTTTACGGCTGCTTCTGTTCCAGAGTGCCATGAAGGCGAAGCCTGGACAATGCCGCTTTCATCATTCCGGATTAATGAGTATCTAACTTGTGGATGGATTTAGCCTGTCGGGATGAAAGAATCGGTCGGCTCAGAACTTGTACAATATCGAAATCAAAATTCGGCAAACTGATTCATTCTCTCTCTCTCTCTCTCCTCTCTCTCTCTCTCTCTCTCTCTCTCTCTCTCTCTCTCTCTCTCTGTCTCTGTTGTCTGTCTATCTGTCTGTCTGTCTGTCTGTCTGTCTCGCTCGCTCACTCACTCGCTCGCTCGTTCACTCACACCCCCTATACACGCGTGCGCGCATGCGCACACACACATCATGTGCTTGCGCGCACGCGCACACACACACGTACACACACTCTTCAATCCTCTCTCTCTCTCACGCGCGCGCGCACTCACACACACACAAACACACACACACACACACACACACACACACACACACACACACACACACACACACACATCAGCACGTGTGCACGCATATGTACGCGTGCTACATGCGCGCGCACACACACAACACACACACACACACACACACACACACCACACACACACACACACACACACACGCGCGCACGTACGCACGCACGCACGAACACACATACGACCCGCCCCGCACAATACACACACCACCCCAACACACACACACACAAAAACACACACACACACACACACACACACACACAAAAACCGTCGTGAGTACACAGCCGCTCCTCTTTACTTTAATTGGGTTGGGAAGCAGAAAAACAAGACAAACTCTTTATCTACACAGTTTGCGCGTACAAACAGGCCGCCTGTCAACTCGCCATCGTGGTCCAGTCATCGGACTGGTGCGGGTCCAGTTATCGGACTCGTGTGTGCCCAGTTTATCGGACCCAAGAGAAAGGTTGAGGGGAAAGGTCAGAGTGCAAGGGGTCTTCTCTCCATCTCTCTGCGATCTGGGTAACGTTCCCTGTGACTCCTTGGTCGCGCCAGGGGGGGATAAGGGGACATAGGGGCAGTGTCCAAACTGGGTCAGAGTGAAGGGTTTCGATAGCAAATATATGGCGGAAAGTGAAGGGGGAGGTAGGGCGGTGGTGTGGGGGACAGAGTGTTTTATAAAGCTGAAGGGGGAAAGGGGGGGGTGGGGGGGGGGGGGGGGGGGGGGAGAGTGCCGGGGGGGGGGGGGGAAACCCCAAGGGAGGGAGGTGCTTTCATCATAATAAATGGGATTTATGAGATGCATCAGAACCCTCTCCACCCTCATAAGAAAGTATCTGTTCACTTTGCATTTGAAGAAAATTTTGCTTTTGTTATTTTCATTTGCTTGTTTGTGTTGTTGTTGTTGTTGTTTTGTTGTTTTTTTTGGGGGGAGGGGGATGGGTGGGATGGGGTGGATACAGGAATGGGGAGGGGGTGAAGCTGTATATCTTCTCCCTAAATCCATCCCTAGATGCTTCCATCCCTAGATGTTTCCCATCCCTAGATCCCTTTATGAAAACATTGAAACCCGTCATCTCATAGATGGATGCTCTCAGCAAAGAGCCTTTTAAAAGTCAATTTATTGGTTGACGCCCGATGCATAAAAAAAAAAAACTCATTAGTTGACGCCGTACGAAAAGAAAGTTTTAAACAGTTAAAACCTCATTGGCTGACCCCATACGCGAGAAAAAAGTGACATCTGTCACCTCATTGGATGACACTTTACCATCTGTACTTCTTTGGGTTTGGGCTGACGCCTTACGAAACGTTGAGTTTAAAAAGCCACCGCTTGGTTGACGCCGTTTAAAAAAGAAGAGTTTAAATTGTACAACCATCAGTTGACGGTCTTCCAAAAGAAGATTTTAAAAATTGTCACCCCATCAGTTGACGGTCTTAAAAAAGAAGAGTTTGAATTGTCACGCCATCAGTTGACGGTCTTCCAAAAGAAGAGTTTAAATTGTCACACCATCAGTTGACGGTCTTCAAAAGAAGAGTTTGAATTGTCACGCCATCATTTGACGGTTTCCCAAAAGAAGAGTTTAAATTGTCACGCTATCAGTTGACGGTCTTCCAAAAGAAGAGTTTAAATTGTCACACCATCAGTTGACGGTCTTCCCAAAGAAGAGTTTAAATTGTCACACCATCATTTGACGGTCTTCCAAAAGAAGAGTTTAAATTGTCACACCATCAGTTGACGGTCTTCCAAAAGAAGAGTTTAAATTGTCACACCATCGGATTTCATGGTACCTCCTTCGATGACCTTCTACGAAAGAAAGCTTAACCAGTCAACGAAAGACGACGTGAATCATTCGCGTCATTGGACGATGCTGTGAGAAAAGAAAAGATTAAACCAGTCAACGAAAAGACGACGTGAATCATTCGCGTCATTGGCTGATGCCGTGAGAAAAAAAAAAGTTTACCCAATCACGTCAATAGCTGACTCGTATGAAAAGAGAAACTTCGTTGACCGTTAGTTGATGCCTAAGTTATTAGCTGACTCCAAGGGAAAAGAGAAACCTCGTTGACGTTGGTTGATAACACAGTCATAAAATGATTCCATATGAAAAGAGAAACTTCGTGACCGTTAGTTGATGCCAGTCATTAGCTGATTCCATACGAAAGAGAAACTTCATTGCCGTTAGTTGATGCCTCACGAAAAAAAGAATGCAACCATTCACCTCGTTAATAGGTACTTACGAAAAGAAAAAACTTACCCAAACACTTCATCAGTTGAGCTGAAGAAAGCTTAACCAACAACTCATGTTGACGCCCTGCGAAAAGAAAAGCTTACCAATCACCTCATCATGACGCCTAGAAAAAGAAAAGCCCTTTCAATTACCCTCCACTTAAGCCCCCGCAAAGAAAAGCTTACCCAATCAATCATCATGACGCCCACGAAAGAAAAGCTACTCAATACCTCATGTTGAGTCCCAAGAAAAGGGAAAAACTTACCCAATCACCTCATCATTGTCGCCCCACGAAAAGGAAAAGCTTTCCCAATCACCCCATCAGTTGTCGCCCCACGAAAAGAAAGCTTACCCATCACTCCGTGTGCCCACGAAAGAAAGCTTACCCCAAACACCTCATCAGTTGTCGTTCCACGAAAAGAAAAGCTTACCCCAACATCATACAGACGTCCCGAAAAGAAAGCTTTTCCCAATCACCTCAAACAAATTTACGCCCACGAAAAGAAAAGCTTACCAATCACCTCATCAATTGACGCCCCGAAAAAAAAAAGCTTACCAATACCTCATCACTGACGTCCCCAAAAAAAAGCTTACCAATACCTCATCAATTGACGCCACGAAAGAAAACTTACCAAAACTCATCAATTGACGCCCCACGAAAAAAAGCTTACCCAAACACCTCTCAATTGACGCCCACGAAAAGAAAAGCTTACCAATTTACCTCATCAATTGATGCCCCACGAAAGAAAGCTTTTCCCATCACCTAAACAATTGACGTCCACGAAAAGAAAAGCTTACCAATCACCTCATCGTTGTCGCCCCCCGAAAAGAAAGCTTACCAAAACACCTATCAAATTGATGGCCCACGAAAAGAAAAAACTACCAATCACCTATCAATTGACGTCCCGAAAGAAAAGCTTACCCAATCACCCATCATTGTCGCCCACGAAAAGAAAAGCTTACCAATCACCTCTATTGATGCCCACGAAAGAAAAGCTTACCCAATCACTCATCGTTGACGTTTCCCCCGAAAAGAAAAGCTTACCCAATCACCCCATCAGTTGTCGCCCCCCGAAAAGAAGCTTACCAATCCTATCAGTTGTCGCCCATGAAAAGAAAGCTTACCCATCACCTCAACAGTTTGTGCCCCGAAAAAAAAAGTTTCCCAATCCACTCATCACTGACGTCCCAGAAAGAAAACTTACTAATCACATCGTTGTGCCCAGAAAGAAAAGCTTACCAAACACCTATCAGTTGTCGCCCCGAAAAGAAAAGCTTACCCAATCAACTCATCATTGACGCCCCACGAAAAGAAAAGCTTACAATCACTCATCAGTTGTCGCCCCACGAAAAGGAAGCTTACCCATCACCTATCGTTGACGTCCCACGAAAAGAAAGCTTACCCATTCACCCCCATCAGTTGTCGCCCCACGAAGAAAAAATTACCCAATCACCCCATCGTTGAGTCCCCGAAAAGAAAGCTTACCACTTACCTATCAGTTGTCGCCCCCGAAAGAAAGCTTACCCAATCACTCATCAGTTGTCGCCCACGAAAAGAAAAGCTTACCCAAACACCTCATCGTTGACGTCCCACGAAAAAAAGCTTACCAATCACCTATCAGTTGTCGCCCCCCCGAAAAGAAAAGCTTACCCCCTCCCTCATCAGTTTTGCCCCCGAAAAAAAAAGCTTTCCCCTCACCTATCATTTTTAAAAACCCCAAAAAGAAAAAACTTCCCAAAACTCTCATTTGGCCCACGAAAAGAAAAGCTTACCCAATCACCTCGTCTTCCGTCAAAAAGAAAAGCTTACCCCAAACACCTTCAGTTAACGCCCCCAAAAAAAAAAGCTTACCCCTCACCACATGACGCCCCCGAAAGAAAAGCTTACCCCCAAACCCTCGTCAGTTCACGATACAAAAAGGAAAAACTTACCCAATCACCTGTCAGTTTAGATACAAATAGAAAAGTTACCCCTCACCTTCCCGTTAACGCCCCACGAAGAAAATTTTACCCAAAACCTCATGTTGACCCCCCCACGAAAGAAAGCTTATCCAAATCACCTCATAGTTTACGCCCCCCGAAAAAAAAGCTTTACCAATACCCCACCACGACGCGCTGGAAAGAAAAGGGACAAGCGAGCCCCCTAATGTTTTGCCTTGAGGGGGTGGGGGCGGGGGGTGGTGGGGGGAAAAGGGTAAACAAGATTTTGGTTTGGACAAGCCAAACGAGAACTTCATTGTTTTATGCCATGGGGGGGAAAAAAAGGTAAGCAAGTACTTCATTGCAAAAGTGAGCATGCAGGCGAAATACAAAATCTTAAATAAATGTTGCGAATCCCCCAAAAAAAAACCCCTGGACAAAAGAATCACAAGACAAACCCAACGCTTTTTTGACCTTTAGGTTTTTTTCGGGCAAGTACAAAACGTTATTAAACGAAATGAACAGGATCACTTAGCTTTAGTTCTTCAGCGCAAGATAGGGTTGAATCTATATGTGCAAAAAGAAAAAGCATTTTTTATTTCGTCATTTCATGGTCATTTAGCATTCAAAATATTCAACCCCAAAAAGAAAAAAGACAA
>CM031596.1:102898557-102901057 GCA_018398815.1 Conus ventricosus
ACAGAGAGAGAGAGAGAGAGGAGAGAGAGAGAGAGAGAGGAGAGGAGACAGACAGACAGACAGAGAAGTACGTCACGTTGAGGGTCCAGTCGGCCAGTCAGTTTGCCCAGACGGACGCAAAGCGGATCAAGGGTTCTCTGTTCGTGCTGTCCGTCCACGACTCTGATGACCTTTCCGTGGCCACCGCACGCGCAGTCGGTCGAGAGGGCCCTTTTCTTCATTGTGTTCGGTGACAAAAAAAACGGGGCGCACGTGCATCCAATACGGGGAGCCGGCTCGGTCTGGTCCTCAAGAAGCGCCTTCTCTCCCTTGCCGGGGAGGGGGCTTAGCTTTTCCCAAATTTGTTCCCTTCCTCCTCTTCTTTCTGTGTGTGGGGGTACAGGGTTTTTTGGGGTTTTTATGTTTTTATCAAGGGTTTTTAGTGGAATGGAAAACGAACTCTGGGCTTTTTGCAAAGATTGGGTTGTCTATTTTTTAAAAGGGGCGGGAATTTTTTATAATGTTTTGATCTGAAAAAATTAAACGCCTTTTGAAAAGGAAGGGGTAGACGTTTTTGGGAAATTTGTAACCCCGAAATTCGGCCCCCGGCATTTTTAGATTTAATTTTATTCCTTTTTAATGCAGACTTTTTTTTTTTGGGCCCAAAGCATTACTCTGTCCCCTTTGTAAAAAAACAAAAATGCGAGCATATTTTTAAGGGTTTCCCCGTTTTCCAAACCGCTTATAAAAAAAGGGCCCAAAAGGGTTTGTGAGATAAGAAAATAAAGGAAAATTTAAAGGGTTTTTTTTTCGGGTTTTTTTAAACCCATGTTAAAATTTTAGTAAAAAGGGCCCTTTTTTGTCCTCAATGGGCTAAAGCCTTTTTTGTACATACCAAATTCAAACCCAAAACGGACCCAAAATGGGCAAAAATTTTAAAAGGTTTTTTTTTTAAAGGGGCAGATTTTTTAAAAGCAATTGGGAAATGGCAGTTGTGTGTGATAACCTTTCTTTTACAAAAAATTTTATTAAAACCCACCAATATAAAAATAAAATAAAAATAACGACAAAATAACGGTTTTAACGGTTATATAACCGATATACATTTTTTGAAGCCGGTATTTTAGTCCCTTTGGGGCCTAAAGCCTGTGAAACATATAAAAATTTCATCCAAATGACATTTGAAAGAATAACGGTTTTTAACGGTTCAAATTTTGAAACACTTTTATAGAAGTGCCATTTGTGTGGGGATAACCTTTCTATAGACCAAATTTAATTTAAAACCACTAATATAAGAAATAACGGCAAGAATAACGGTTTTTAAGGTTGTTTAATCAATTTTCAGCATTACATCACTTACATAGGGGACAGAGGCTCCGATTTTGTCACAAGATCATCCAAACCGCTTATAAATTGGCCAAAGTACTTTCTGAGATATTCCATAAAGAAGAAAAAACCGTTATAGGCCGTTACAGCCGTTTAATAACGGTTTTTGTGGGTAAACTAAAAACATCGGGCATCATCCGTGAACACACCTACAAATTTTCAGAAAGATCGGCCCATAGTTTTGTCTGGAGCGAGTGGAAAACATTTTGACCACGGACGGACGGACGGAGGGGACAGACACACAGCATTTCTTCGTTCCCATTCTAAAGTACTCCCTTTTCTATAAAACTGGGAGTACAAAAATATCAAGAAAGAATGATTTACAATTGATTTTTATGGCCCTGCTCTTGATGATATTGGGATGAATTCGTGGAACCTAAATATCTTTTTGCAATCCTCCCTATTTGAATTTTTTATGTCGTCAACTTTTGCTTAAGATGTTCAATTTTTTTTTTTACACCAAAGCGGTTAAGCCGGGGGAGAATTAGTCGTTGCACGACGAGCTATCACCTGTTCGTATTAATTCTATTATTGTATGGTAATAATTTGAACATACGCATTGTCTTTGTTTTATTTTTTTCGTTATTATGTTCGTACACCATTATAAGACCAAGACCTACAACTGAATACGCCATCAATTTTTTCTCTCTCTCTCTCTCTCTCTCTCCCCCTCTTTTCTCCTCTCTCTCTCTCCTCTCTCACACACCAAACACACACACACCACACAAAACACAGGAGAGAGAGAGAGAGAGAGAGAGGGAGGAGAGAGGAGAGAGAGGGGAGAGAGAGAGAGAGAGAGGGGAGAGAAGAGATTATTCTGGACCCCCTTTTCACCTTAAAGTGTAAAGATTAGTCTGTCAGGTCTCGCTATCGAAAGCACAATGCACGTCTTTAAATGTCAAAGCAAAGGAGGTTTCGCATTTGTACAACCATTCGCTTTGTTAAAAAATCTTTGCCGGGAGACGCCAGCATTGCCCCTTGAAACGTCACCATGTCCAGCTTCCCCCAGATAGATAGATAGATAGATAGAGGAGAGAGAGAGAGAGAGAGAGAAGAAGAGAGAGAGAGGAGAGGCAGAGAGACAGAGAGGAGAGAGACAGAGATAGAGAGAGGGGGGAGAGGAGAGATAGACAGA
>CM031596.1:102903557-102908557 GCA_018398815.1 Conus ventricosus
TTCAAATTATTGACCTTGTTCAAAGCATTCGCGCGCATATAATTTGCGATACGCCGTCAAACCAAGAATCTGAAGATCCCGAGATTTCAAATTATTGACATTGTTTAAAATATTGTGCGGATACATTTGCGATGCGCCGTTAACCATGAAACCGAACATCCTGATATTTTCAAATTATTGACCTTGTTCAAAGCATTTGCGCGGATATAATTAAGATTTTGCGATACGCCGTCAACCAAGAATCTGAACATCCCAACATTTTCAAATTATTGACATTGTTCAAATTATTTACGCCGATGTAATTTGCTATATGCTGTCAAACCAAGAATCTGAAGATCCTGATAGTTTCAAATTCTTGACAATGTTCAAATCTCTCGCAGTTTCTTTAAAAACAACAAGAAAACAACAACAACAAACGCATAGCTAATCAACAACATCAGCAAACGACAAGTTGACAGCTCAGCACAGACCCAGTGCGTCAAGTTGAGAGAAAAACCAGCACGCACTTTCAGACAAGCTGACATGGTGAATTTCTTGCAATGGATGTGTCTTTCCTGGATTCAATTTGTCTCCCTTAGCATGCGTTTATCGTCATCGTACCCGCCTTCTCTCTCTCCTCTCTCTCTCCTCTCTCTCTCTCTCTCTCTCTCTCTCTCTCTCTCTCCTCTCTCTCCCACGTCCAAAACTAATAAAATTCGAGCTTTTTGAATACCATCTCTCACAGACAATTTCGATCTTTCACAGACTGTTAACACACGCACCTTTCTCTCACTTGGTTGTCTTTAACCTTTGATCCGAGTGATGTTTTGCATAACTGAATGATACCGTGGATTTACGTAGGCAGACGTGCACACACACACACAACACACACACTGTCACGACCTGTCTGACACACAGACAGGCGTGAAGGCCTCGACCTGAAACTTTTTTCCACAGTCAGTGTTTTTTTTGTTTGGTTTTTTTTTTTTTTTTTGCGCTCGAAGACCTCTCTGTTCATCCCAGAAACCAGTGTCATGTTCAGGTTGATTATAAGAAACCCTCGTGCTTTACGCGCATCACTCAATTCACCTTTCTGTCGCCCGTCTCGTGGGCAAATGCGAGGGGGAAATAACTGTAGTAGGTCTGCCGGAGTTCTCCTCCCCGGTTAGTATTTAGGAGTTCTATTTACGTGTGCTAGAATAGGGACTCAGCTAGGCGAAGCGGGTTAGATCAGGCTCTCGTTGGTCGTCCCTCCGAGAGGGGCCTCATATACTGCTTGGTTCTCGTCGACCAGTGGTAACACCTTTCAATAGGTCTTGAGGCCAACACTGCTGAGCTGTCTCATTCCTACTTCCCCCACGAGCCGAATGGGGTAAGCATTAAAATATTATTTTTCTGGTTTATTCATCCTTCACCACATCTTTGTATTAGATGCTTAGGGCTTTTGAGGGGATCAGGGTTGGATCCTTGGCCTTAGGTAACGTTAGCAAGTAATACCGTTTCTTTCCCCCCCCCCCTCTCTTTCTCTCTCACTCTCTCTCTCTCTCTCTCTCTCTCTCTCTCTCTCCTCTCTCTCTCTCTCTCCCCCTTTCCCCCTCTCTCCTCCTTTTCCTCTTTCTTTCCTTTTGATGGTTGTCTTGTTCGTTCATTTAAAAATGTGTATAATTTTCTTTTTTGTGCCTCTCCATTGGTTCCAATGTCTTGTTGTTCTGAATGGTTAACGGTTATAGCATAAAGAGAGAAACTTACTGTGGGATATCTAACCCAAAGATTTCCCTGGGTCACGGGGAAATCATTCCACGTTTTCAGTCCGAGTAGTGAAGTTAGTTTGTTTTTTTGTTTTTTTCCTCGATGGCATCAGCCGACATTTTTGGGATATGATGCTGGCTGGCGCAGTCAACCCGTACATAGCTCGGATTCCCTCCCTTGCTTCCTGGTAATCTGGATTTGGGGTTTTTATTTTCGTGACGACGGCTTTGCGGTGAACGGGAGAAATAGTCGATATTTTTGTGTGTTGGGGTTTGCGTGGGTGTGTATTGGAGGATGTGTGTAAATGGACATTTCTATACCCCTAGTATGCATCGGTGTGGGTTGGACATATCGTAGCCCGGTTATAGCTCTCTGTTCCGGGCTTTGGAGCAAGTGGCCCGCACCTTAGTCGGGCCCGGGAGGGACGAGCTGCCGCAGGTCGCTGGGTCCTCGCTACAGGTGGGCAGCGTCACCAGGGACCGTCGAGGAGAAGCCTGCACGGCTCGGCCTCAGACGGTTCTACGTCCCTGTCCCGGTACAGCCCATCCGGCAACTCTCCGTCCCCGTGTTCTCCCTTCCTTTCCTCCCCCCCTCCCCAGTCACGCGCAGCACCGCTTCGAGTTTTCGACTGCAGCGGCGCGGACTGGGGTGTGGGAGTCGACGGGAGGGGTGCCAACCTTCACCAGCGCCATCTACACTACCATAGTTTTGTGTCACCTCCAAACCGTTTCATCGCTCGTCGTTCCGTCACGTACGTGCATGTGATCGTCTAGTGAATCTGTGTCATTTAAAAAACCAGCGTGCCCAGTCATGGACGTCGCCTAAGTCCAAGCGCCAAGACAGCTTAAGAGACTAAACAGAGGCCAGTGCCCATTCTGTGCCAAGCTGCGACTTTTGGTGTTCGTCTGCTAAGGACAGCGACGCCTACTGGGGTTGAACTCGCACCAACACACACGATTCGTATAGTCACCTATTTATGCACATTTGGAGAGGAGTCATTGTTTTTCGTTATTGATATGCTATGAAAGATTGCGTTTGAGTTTAATATATATATTCATATGGGTAATGTTGATGAGGAGACCCCCATGATTTCCCTTGCCTGTCGTTTTCCCTCACTCGTTGCAACCGACTGAGGTCCCCAAAGTTTTTTTTATTGTGTTATACCCTAGACTTCCCACCCCAGAGAACCTGTATTTAAATATTTCTGGCGTGTCGGTTGGTCCCTTGGTACCGCTTGGAAATAATAGGGTCAATTGGCATTAAAAAGGCTCCCCTTTTGAATTGGGTTCCTGGAGAGGCAGATGCTGTTACGTCGTTTTGCTGGGAGGGGTGAAAGGTGCGAGTCAGTGTGGAGTCTGCTGCCGGTGATCGGGAGGGGGTGTTGCTGCCTTCCTGGTGACCCCTAGGGGTCGCTGGTGGGGCGCATGACACACGCGCGCGCACGCGCACACGCATACACACGCGCACGCGTACACACACACACGCACACACACACACACACACACACACACACACACACACACACACACACACACACACACACACCTCGCTTGAAAACGTTTCCACACGCATATAACACACTCTCCCTCACCCCTCTTTCTCATTTACTCACACACGCCCACACATGTGCACACACACTCACACGCCCCACACACACACACGCGCGCGCGCGCACGCGCGCGCGCGCGCGCGCACGCACGCACGCACGCACTGACGCACGCACGCGCGCACGCATGCACACACGTACGCACACGTGCTTTTAGAACAATAGAAGAGCTGACTTCCATTTGTAACCCATCTGCCACACATAAAAGTGATCTTAATAAACCATTGATATAATGCAGATGGCACTCACTTCCCTGTCTACTGAATTTGACCTGAATGATATCCTGCAGGACTGAATGATGCAGTTGGCCTGCACATGCACAGACGGTCACACACACACACACACACACACACACACACACCGTCTAAGATCATTTAATGTGGAAAGACGTTAAATACAAGAACACATTCATTCATCTCTCTCCTCTCTCTCTCTCTCTCTCTCTCCCTCTCTCTCTGTCTCTGCACACACACACACACACACACACACGCGCGCGCGCGCGCGCTCACACCACGCACTCGCACACACGCGCATGTGTGCGGCACGCACAATCAATTTGCTCACCAACAAATTCATGGAGAGCCACAAAGCAAAACAAAACACGTGATGTGCACAAGCAGTATCAGCTTATAAAACCTGTCTAACAAAATAGACACGGTGGAGAATGATCCCTGACATGAACAAATAAATACATGTTGGCGAACCGCCCCCCAAAAACGTGGACAAACGAATCACAAGACAAAACACGACGCGTTTCGACCTCTTGGTCTTCTTCAGGCAAAATTCGAAACGGTTAATTACAACGAAAATGAACGAGGAATCATTTTAGCTTCAGTCTCTTCAGCGCAAGATAGGCGCAGTCGTCTCACTTGGCTACTGAAATGAGGTTGGAACTGAGAGCTGCCCACTCCAATAGACATAGTTCTCTAAACCTGTCATTCTACATCCATTGTGCGTCTAGTTTGAGGAGATAAGTCATTGTTCGTTTTCATTGTATTGAATGTTGTTTGTCTTGCCTGAAGAAGACCAAAGAGGTCGAAACGCGTCGTGTTTTGTCTTGTCATTTGTTTGTCTCATTCGTTCGGCGGGACAGCCCTTTTTCTTTGAAGTTACTCATAGATTTCGAAATTGATCCGTTGGTTTTCTGATAACTATGCCCAAATCCTATATTGAACTGAAGAAGCAAACAAACTGAAAGTGTTACATATTTAAGCGCTTTTTGTAATAAACATTATTTTTGAGAGTCAATGCACATTAGGAGTTGCAATGAAAAGAACTTCGTGTCAAGAAATTGTGATGATGAGAAATACAAACATTAGATCAACACACAACCCTAATATGGCCCCTTAGGGTCGACAGGGACTATACACTATACGCAGTTAAATGAAAATGATATATGTGAAAGAAAAGAAAGATGTGAAAGAAAGAAAAAGAACACATTACCATTAAAACTATAAACAATGGGGTAACTTTTGCTCCCATAATACTGTGCCCTGCCTCATTTCATTTCCAATTCCATTAAAACTAGTTCAAATTTCCTTCTTTCGTCCCCCCCCCCCCCCCCCCCTCCTTCCCCTTCCATTATATTTTATCCCCTGAAACCAGCATTGCTGATATTAAAAAAAAAAAATCAAAATCAACACGGTGAATGAATACACGCATTGTC
>CM031596.1:102918557-102928892 GCA_018398815.1 Conus ventricosus
AAAGGGAGGTGCGGGGGGGGGGGGGGGGCGTGGTGGTGGGGGGGGGGAGGGGGGGGTGGCGTGGGGGGGGGGGGGGGGGGGCAGAGAAGCTAGCTGTTCAAGTTTCCGACTCAAATGTACATCTTCTAATGAGACACGCAATTGCTTGTGGCCTGATCGTGTTCTCATCATTCCGCCTGACTTGCGAATCATGTTAGGGTTTTTGTTAGGGTTTTTTGTTTTTGCTTTGTTTTTTTTGTATTGTTTTCTTTTGTATTGTTCTTTTTTCTCGCTAAGGGAATATGGAGAACTTGTGTAAAGTCTCTCTGTCTCTGTCTCTGTCTCTGTCTCTGTCTCAGTCTCGGTCTGTCTGTCGTCTGTCTGTCTGTCTGTCTGTCTGTCTCTCTCTCTCTCTCTCTCGCTTCAGAACAAAGACACAGATTGCATTTCTGCGTTTCTCTCTCTTTTCAGAATAAGACAGCAATTGCATCTTGACATCCTATTCTCTCATCCTGTTTATTACGTCTCTGTGTCCTGTTCTATCCGTCTGTCCGTCCGTCCGTCCGTCCGTCTCTCTCTCTCTCTCTCTCTCTCTCTCTCTCTCTCTCTCTCTCTCTCTTCTCTCTCTCTCTCTCGTGCATGCTGATTCCAATCAAGGATAGATTGGAAGAATAGGCTCTGCCTAAAATCTCAACCGTTGATCGAGTAGAAGTTTTCTGAGTTATGAGCTCTCTCTCTCTCTCTCTCTTCTCTCTCTCTCTCTCTCTCTCTCTCTCTCTCTCTCTCTCTCTCTACTAACACACACACACACACACACACACACACACACAACACACACACACCACACCACACACACACATATATATGAAAGCTCTTCTCTAGCTGCATAAGGGAACCATCGCAATCCCTTTTGAAGGCAGATATATTTGTATTGCCTGCTCCGAGGCCTTTTTTTTTTTTAAAGTTTCATTTTCCCAGTTTCTCCATCTTCAAACTCCCCTCTCCCTCCCCTCAAGTCCAAATCTTTGCCAGACAGTTCAGTTGTTGGCCTGCGCTTGTTTTTCCCCCACTACTAGATTGTTCGTCTATGTATTTGTTGACTTTATTCAAGTTTAAAAGGCTGTGCCAGTCTTGATAAAAGTTACTCTGTTTTAGGTTTCCTTATGGGAGCAAAACATACCCACTTGTTTACTGTTTATCGTTTCCTGTTCCCTACCTCATTTCATTTCCGATTTTGCTTTGATTAAATTGAGGTTATTTGTATTTGTTTCTGTCCGTCTGTGTGTTTGGCTTTTGATCTCCTTGCATCTTTGGGTGGATCCTCAGGCGTAGGCTCAAAGACTGTCCCCTACATTTTATATTATTTGCATAATGTCTTTAGTTTTACAGCAACTTTTTTTCTCCCCACACTTTCGTTTGGTTGCATTTACTACTCTTCGCTGGCTGCTCTGGGGGTGCTATTGGATTCTTTTTGCACCATGGTGGTGAGAACACCACAGTATTATGGACTGTGGTGTGTCTCTATTTGACGCCGGGAGCGCAGACATAACCAGCCGTGTGTCCCTGATGAGTCACGATCCAGCGGGCGAAAGGCCTCGGAGCAGGCAATACAAATATATCTGCCTTCAAAAGGGATTGCGATGGTTCCCTTATGCAGCTAAAGAGGAGCTTTCATATATGTAACTTTTTTGTTTGTTTGAAAGTTTCATTTTCCCAGTTTTCTCCATCTTCAAACTCCACTTCCCTCCCCTCAAGTCCAAATCTTTGCCAGACAGTTCAGTTGTTGGCCTGCGCTTGTTTTTCCCCCACTATTAGATTGTTCGTCTATGTATTTGTCTGACTTTATTCAAGTTTAAAAGGCTGTGCCAGTCTTGAATAAAAGTTACTCTGTGTTAGGTTTCCTTATGGGATCAAACATACCCCACTTGTTTACTGTTTCTAGTACTGTTTTTTCTATTCATGCATTGTAATCACCTCATGAAAATGTGTGTAATCTGTCGATATCATTGATGCATTGTTTCTGCTAATTAACACGTTTACCAGCATTTGATATAGTATTTTTCTAAAAAAGAAATATGATAATCTGTCTCTCTTTCCTCCTCCTCCTCCTCTTGTATGTGTGTGTGCGCGCACACGAATCTGCTGTGTGTGTGTGCGCCTGAGTCTGCGCGCTGTGTTTTTTGAGAGAGAGAGAGGCATTACTTCTTCTCAGCTTGGTGAGTCCACGCCATTTTCTCCGTACAATTTTCATTTGAAATCCTCGCCCGTGGAAAAAAAAAAATCCCATTCAGCCAGCTGGTGACATTTCAACTACACTCGTGGAAGCATTTGGGGATGAAGGAAGTCCTTCAGAGATCTTTAAACTTTCTACAGGTGGAGGATCCCAGCTTCTTAGGAAAATGTCAGACCCTACACAAGTTTTTTTTGTTTTTGTTTTTTTGTCTAAAGAGAAAAAAAAAGGGGGGGGGGGGAAGAAACAGACTCTACTCAAGTAGTTTTTGTCTAAAGAAAAAGAAACCGGAGGGGGAGGGGGGGGAAGAGAGAGAGAGAGAGAGAGAGAGAGAGAGAGAAAGAAACAGACAAAACAAACAAAGGAACGAACAAACAAGAAGTGCAGCCAGTGTCTCAAAGTCTGTTCGATGAGAAGACAGAAGACCTGTCTTTGTGAGCAGTCCGTGGCGATGAGAAGACAGAAGACCTGTCTTTGTGAGCAGTCCGTGGCGATGAGCAGACAGAAGACCTGTCTTTGTGAGCAGTCCGTGGCGATGAGAAGACAGAAGACCTGTCTTTGTGAGCAGTCCGTGGCGATGAGCAGACAGAAGACCTGTCTTTGTGAGCAGTCCGTGGCGATGAGCAGACAGAAGACTGTCTTTGTGAGCAGTCCGTGGCGAAGAGAAGACAGAAGACCTGTCTTTGTGAGCAGTCCGTGGCGATGAGCAGACAGAAGACCTGTCTTTGTGAGCAGTCCGTGGCGATGAGCAGACAGAAGACCTGTCTTTGTGAGCAGTCCGTGGCGATGAGCAGACAGAAGACCTGTCTTTGTGAGCAGTCCGTGGCGATGGAAGACAGAAGACCTGTCTTTGTGAGCAGTCCGTGGCGATGAGCAGACAGAAGACCTGTCTTTGTGAGCAGTCCGTGGCGATGAGCAGACAGAAGACCTGTCTTGTGAGCAGTCCGTGGCGATGAGAAGACAGAAGACCTGTCTTTGTGAGCAGTCCGTGGCGATGAGAAGCAGAAGACCTGTCTTTGTGAGCAGTCCGTGGCGATGAGAAGACAGAAGACCTGTCTTTGTGAGCAGTCCGTGGCGATGAGAAGACAGAAGACTGTCTTTGTGAGCAGTCCGTGGCGATGAGAAGACAGAAGACCTGTCTTGTGAGCAGTCCGTGGCGATGAGAAGACAGAAGACTGTCTTTGTGAGCAGTCCGTGGGAGCAAGTGAACAACAAACACACGGGTGACGCGGGAGCTAGAGCTTGAGACTATAGTCATCACCCAATGTCGTTGAGTCGCAGAAGGTGGGCGCTCCAATGGAAAGGCGTTTATTAGGAGGGTGTGTCTGTAAAGACAATTAATTAGCCAGGCTGAGAGCCGACACGTTGACGAGGACAAGACTGTCTGTACAAGAGCAAGTAGGCTGGCATTAAAACTTTTGGGGGGGGGGGGGGGGGGGGGGGGGGGGGGGGGGGGGGGAGGGGGGGGAGAGGGGGGGAGTGGAGAGGGGAGAGGAGAAAAGAGGGAGAGAGAAGGGGAGATAGAGAGAAGGGGGGGGAAGGGAAAGGGGAGGGGGGGGGGGGGGGGGCCCGGGGGGGAAAACGGTTTTAAAAGGGAGAAAAGGGGGCTTGGAAAAGAGAAAGTCAGGAAAAACGGGGTTTTGAGTACGACAAAAAGAAGGAAAACCCGGGGAAAATGGGGGGAAAGTGTCCCAAAGGACCCGCTTTATGGGGAAAACCCAGCTGCCCACTTTTGTTTAAAAAGAAGAATGCGAAGGGAAAAAGAAGAAAGCGAAAAATGCAAAAGGGGAAAGCGAAGAATGCGAAGAAGAAAAGCGAAAAAGAAGAAGAAGAAGAAAAGAAGAAAAAAAAAGAAGGGAAAAAGAAAAAAGAAGAAGAAGAAAAGAAGAAGAAAAACAAGAAAGAATGCGAAAAGAAAATGGGGAAGAATGAGAAGAAGAAAAAAGAAGAAGAAGAAGAAAGAAAAAAGAAGAAAGAAGGGGGAGGGGGGGAGGGGGAAAGGGGGAGGGGGAGGAGGAGAAGCAGAAGCAGGGAAAAAGAAGGAGAAGAAAAGAAAAAGAAAAGAAGAAGAAAAAAAAAAGAAAGAAAAAAACGAAAAGAAGAAGGAAAAAAGAAAAGAAGAAGAAGAAGAAAAGAAAAGCAAAAAGCAGGAGAAAAGGGGAAAAAAGGCGAAGAAGAAAGCAAAAGAAAAAGAAGAAGAAGCAAAGAAGGGAAAAAGAAGAAGAAGAAGAAAGAAAAAGGCTGGCTGTACCAAAAAGTAAAAGGAAAAGGCCCCATAAAGTGTTCTGTTAAAAAAACGAGAGTGGCCGGGCGTTTGATGCCAAATTTGTCTGGCCCCCGAAGTCTTGACAGCCCTTTATTTTGCAGAGAAGGGGGGAGCCCCGGGTCCCGCCGGAAAATCTCGGGAGAGGGGTGGTTTTGGGAAATGAATGGCCCTGAGGGACAAACCAGATCCCCAAAGGGGGACTATAATAATTTAAAGGGGGATTCCCCAAAACAAATGTGCAAAATTTTGGGGAATAGTGAGAAAGCGTTGGGTTTAGCCCCTTGGGGGGAATGGGGGGTTTTTCCCCCTTCCGTCCCCGGGGACAATGTCATTGGGCACTGTGCTTAGAGGGTAAAGGGATTAAAACCCCCTTCAAAAACCCCAGGATAGCGACGGAAGTGTTTGAAATTTCCCCCAGCCGACTTGTTTAGGTTTTTCGATTGATCGGGCTGCCTCAATTTTAACTGTCATAACTTGGATCGGGCCCAAAAAAAAAGAACCCGGGGTGTATCAACACTTTTCTTTTAAAAGTTAAATTTTCTTTTTGTTTGAGTTACAGGTGGGCATACCCACTGTTTTCATCAACAATTTTCTAAAGAAAAACATTAAATGCTAAAGGGTTTGGGAAATTAAATTTGGGGACGCATGTTTTTCAATGATTCAAAAAAAAAATTTCCCCCATTTTCCCCGTGTGTACCTTTCGTGGATGTTGGTGTTTTTTAGGCAAAGGGGCGCCCTAAAAAATCCCTTTAAATTTTTGTATTAAGCCCCGCAGGGATTTGATCTTTTTAAGGCAGATTGGGGGCTATAAAAATTTCCCCTCCATTTTCTGGGGTATAATCCTGCAAGATCTAGTGTTTTGGAAAAGCAAGACGAAAAGCCAAAAAAGATTCCCCCCATTTCTGTGTGTTTAAAGGGTACAAGGGGAAAGAAAGTTTTTGGGTGACAGAGGGGCGCCCTAAAAGGGTTTTTTTCCATTTTTTTTGATAACCAGCAAGAATCAGATGCTCTGAGGCCCGAGAGACGCCCCTAACAAAATCATTCCCTTTCTGTGTGTAAGGCTGCAAAAAAATTTTGTTTTGAAGCAAGGGGCGGGCCCATAAAAGGGGCCCTTTCCCTTTTCTTTTGAAAAGTGCCCCCGGGTCATTGTTTTGAACAAGAAGGATGTCAAAAAAAAAAAATTTCCTTTTTTAAAGTCCCGGGGTGTAAGCTCACCCGGTTTGGTGTTTTTGGGAAAAAAGAGGCCGGGGCGCCCCAAAATATATTTAAATTTTTCCCCTTTTTAAAGTCTGCAAGGTTCTGAAAATTTTGAGGAAAAAGATCTTCAATTTCCTTTTTGGGAAGCCCGCAAGGATCTGATGTTTTGAGGCAAAAGGGCGCCCCTTTAAAATTTTTCAATTTCTTTGTGTAAGCCCGCCCAAAGGGTTTGGATTTTTTTTGGGGGGGGGCGGGGGGGGGGGGAGGGGCGGGCCTAAAAGGGGCTTCCCAATTTTCTTTTGGGGGAAACCGCGGGGGGGGGTTTTTGGGGGGGGCGCCTTAAGGGCTTCAATTTCTTGTTGAAAAACTGCCAAAGGTTTTATTTTATAAGGGGTAAGGGAAACCAAAAGCAAGGGGGTCTTTTTGACCTTTCATGGTCCCTTTGGGTTGGGGGGGGAACGGGGACAAAGCCCTTGGGGGGGGGGTTATTTAGGGACGGGGTTTAAGTAAACCAATCCCTTTTAATTTTAAGAAACTCGGGGGGATTTTTTTCCCCCGTTTTTTGGTTAACCTGGGGGAAAAAAAACCCAAGGGGGGGTTTAAAGGGTAAATCTGCGGGAAAATTTTCCCCCCGTCTTTTTCAGGGGAACCCTGGGGGGGCAAATTTCCCCCTGTTTTATTTCAGGTTAAATCGGGGGGAAAAATTTCCCCTGTTTTATTTCAGGGTAAATCGGGGAAATTTCCCCTGTCTATTTCAGGGTTTAAATCTTTCGGGAATATTTTCCCCCTTTATTTCGGGGAAATCGGGGGGAGCCTTTCCCCTGTCAATTTTTGGGGAACTCTGCGGGAGTATTTCCCCATGTCTATTTTAGGGTAACTCTGCGGGAGCATTTCCCATGTCTATTTCAGGGTAACTCTGCGGGAGTATTTCCCATGTCTATTTCAGGATCACTCTGCGGGAGCATTTCCCCATGTCTACTTCAGGATCACTCTGCGGGAGCATTTCCCCATGTCTATTTCAAGACCGAGTAGCATGCTGTGGTATCTTTTTGAAAACATGGCGGCTTTTCACCATAACGACAGCTGAATGGTTTCAAGCGAGAAGTTCGATCGCATAGCAAACAGGTGAGCCCCAAAGAACCATTCACCAGTGTTGTTTAAAGGTGACTTGAGATGTAGAATTATCGACATACATCAATGCGTATACGAAGGACAAGTGGTCAGCCACTTCGTACTTTCAGTTCGAGTACAACCAGAATTCATAGCAGTTTCAGCTTCCCTGAAAACAAAGCGAGCTTGCGTTAGTCATGTGAGTTACACGGGATCCAAGGGCCACAACTTTCCGATAATAAAAACACGTTGATAGGAAGCACCGGTTGCTCGCGTGCTTTATCCGCTTGCGATCTGATGTTTTAAAAGAAGAAGGACCTTCAATGATCCTTCAGTGGTCAGTGTGTAGGCCTGGCGTTTATTACTGGACTGTAGAACACATTTCCAAGTAGTCCAAAGAGTGTGTCACATATTATGTTATGCAACTATATGCTGAAACTGACCTCCTCTGTGCATTACTATCTCTCAACACAGGCCATACGATGTGTCTGTTTTGATTTGCAAGATACTATTCAGTACACTATCTCAACACAGGCCATGCGTGCGTGCGTGCGTGCGTGTGTGTGTGTGTGTGTGTGTGTGTGTGTGTGTGTGTGTGTGTGTGTGTGTGTGTGTGTGTGTGTGTTGTGTTGTGTGTGTGTGTGTGTGTGTGTGTGTGTGTGTGTGTGTGGTTCGTGCGTGCGTGCGTGCGTTGCTTGCGTGTGTGTGTGTGTGTGTGTGTGTGTTGTGTGTGTGTGGTGTGTGTGTGTGTAATATACTGTAAATAGTTTTGATCCATGATGCTTGGAGTTAGCACGTCTGTTCATTCTAAGTTTAAAGGTGAGTTATTTGACATGAGTATTACAGCCTGGTGGCGCGAGCTGATGTTCTTTGGAGTACACGTGATTGTGTGTGGAAGCGATGGAGTTTAATGGTGTAAAAGCTGAGCTTCTGAAACTTGTACTCAACTCTACTGCTACACAATGCGTTATTTATCATCTTCAGTTTCATCAAGGTGTTACTGCATGCGGACTAGTACACATCCGCTAAGTTTCCATACGATACTGCGCATGATTTGAAGCTGATGGATAAATGAATTAATGACTTAGATGAGATAATGTAAGAAGAGGCTCTCACGGCTACGACTTAGCAGATGTCTGACCTACGCATTAGCCCAACGCGCTGGTCAAACCTTGGGTACCTAGCTAACATTGGCTGTGTCATTATTATACATCGCCATCAACGCGTTTTTTACATAGACAAATAAATGTCTATGCGTTATAACATAAGCTCGCCTAATACCCAACATACAATTCGCTCAAGTCCATGTCCTAGACATTCACCAGGGAACAGTCACAAGTGGACAGAATCCGACGTCACAGAGGCAGACCGCAAAAGACCTGGATGGACAACGTAATGGTCTGGACTGCATATGATATCCTCTACCTGTTGCACTTGATTGAGAACAGAAGCTTTGTGGACTCCTGGCTATTCTTGCATCAAGCATCCGTCACCACATCCTTTGTGTTCATGTCATTGGGCAATAATGTCGTAAATTCAACTGGGAGGGAAACTAAGAGAGAGAGAGAGAGAGAGAGAGAGAGAGAGAGAGAGAGAGGGGGGTAGGGACTTGGCGGGAGGGAATGGGATGCGGAAGAGGGTGGGGAGAGGAGGGAGAGTGAAGAAACCCACGCCTTTATAAAGACATTTGCATCAATTATCCCCCTTTCCGCATCCTTTTTTTTTTCTTTTTTTTTTTTTTTTAGATTTGGGGAGACAGGAGTGGGGGCGGGGGTTGCAGTGGGAAAGAGAGGAGGATGTGTGGGGGGGGTGATGGAGTATGGAGGCGGAGGGCGGGGGGGGGGGTTGTCGGTTGAGGGCGGACGAGATGGTAGAGAAAGAAAGGGAGGGGAGGAAGAGAAAAGACGGCAATTACTTTTCCCAAGCTGGAAATGGCTTCTTTGAATTTATTATGTATGTTTCCTTTTGGAAGTTCTGTTCATCCACTTCAGGATTTTTTTTTTAGGGGGGGGGGGGGATGGGGGGATGGGAGGTGGGGGGGGGGGGGGCTGATATCTTTGGGTGCTCGCACGTGTGACAGTGCATAAGAGACTCAGTATGAAGGAACGAGGGAGAATTCACACACACACACACCACACAACACCAACCACCACACACAGCCCACCACACACACACACACACACACCACACCACACCACACACACACACACACACCACACCACGCGCGCGCGCGCGCGCCCACACACACAACGCACACACACACACACACACACACACACAACACACACACCACACACACACACACAACACACAACACACACACAGAGTGAGTCAGACAGACAGAAAGACAGAGGTGTACAAGCATGCGCGCGCACGCGCGCACACCAACATACACACACACACACACACTTACGCGCGCACGCACACACACACACACAACACCACACACACACACACACACACACACACACACACACACACACACACACACACAACACCAGAGCCGACCAACACGGTGTAAGCGATCTTTCACAGGACAGTTGTAGACTGATTCACCGTGAAACCATAGGCTTGTTGCAAGTGATTGCATTCTCCTTTCATTGCTATTCATTCTCGCCTCTTTTACACTGCAGCAAAAAGAAAAAATCCCTTCCTTCAAAGTCGCTCTGGGCCATTGCTATAACTGCTGTTTGCAAAAAAAAAAAAAAAAAAATCAATTTTGAAAAGTTTAGAAAGTAGACAAGAACGACGTGTTTGTATCATGTTTTGATTTTTCAAAGCCTTTGTGGTTAGAAGTCTTTTCCTTTTATTCATAATTGTTTAACTTGGAAACGAACAAGTCAAAGCTGCGGCTTTGAGAAGAAAATGGACGGCGGAAAACAAGAAAGCAACGTTCGATCTTCTCTGTGGAGACGATCAACAGCTACACCCTGTGACGTAAATTGAGTCATGGTTTGAAGTTCAAAGCGAAGTTGAGTTGCTTCCCAAAGAAAGGTTCGGCACTGTGACGTCAGCTCAAACAAAGTGTTTGAAGTTTTCTTAAACAAGAACTACAATATAAACACTGTGTTCCAGAAACTCTCTCTCTCTCTCTCTCTCTCCTCTCCTCTCTTCTCTCTCTCTGTCCTTACATTGTTATGTAGAATTTGTGGGAAACAAAGCGAAGATCTTGATGAACAAATAAGTTCAACGGATCAAACAAAATGCATATAAACGCTCTCTCTCTCTCTCTCTCTCTCTCTCTCTCTCTCTCTCCTCTCTCTCCTCCTCTCCTCCTCCTCCTCCTCCTCCTCCTTCCCTTCCTCCTCCCCTTCCTTCTCTCCCTCCTCCTCCACCCTCTACCCTTTCCTCCTCCCCCTCCTCCTCTTTCTCTGATTCTTTCTCACTCCTATGGGCGTCGTTGAGTGCAGAGTGCAGACTCATGTCTTTTGCTGTCAGTTGATCACTCTGTCCAGTCCCACGTGCAAGAAAAGATGGCAATTGTAGTGTGTCTGCGTTTCGAGCACGATCTAAGTCTTTTTTCTTTTTCTTTTTCCTTCAGATTATATTTATA
>CM031596.1:102928992-102948992 GCA_018398815.1 Conus ventricosus
CTGGGAAACTAATTAACCAGTCTTGGCGCTGGACTGTTAGCACTGTCTCTAAGTCGTACCTTAATTGCCCGTGTTCTACGGATTTCCCCTCCTGTTTTGATATTTATACTACAGCTTTGTGTCAATGAATGTTTACAATGCGGATTACTTATTTAATGAAGACTCTCATTTTTTTGCTTGGATATAATTTATACTGTAGTACTATAATTTTGGGTAAATGACTTTGTTATAAATATGTTTTGGAGGAACGCTTTTCATGTGTTTATTGTCATTGCCATTTCTTTATATAGGGTTGGGAGGAATGAGTTGTTATTTTACTTAGTTTAAGTCGTCATTTTCGCTGTAATATTATTGGTATCGTGTAGATTGATCAGGATGATAATTTGTTATAACGCAGATTTTCTTACTTTTTAGTCAAAAGTTTGGATTACGTTGGTAGGTTGTTCACTATACTTTTTTTAACATAGTTGAGAACCTACTAATTCCACTGAGGGAAAGGCCCTTATACACGTATACATATGCATGTGTGTACTGGTTGAAATCCTCCCTTTATTTACATGACTCAGACACTAAGTGGGGAAGTGCCTGGTTACAGATGGAGTAGACGCGGCATTGGGTTGCATCACTGCTGTATGAAGATGACCGATGAGTGAAGATGCGCTCTGGGCGAGAGTCACTGCCCCAGGTGTGTGCACACTCTATTTTTTGGGTTGTTGCTTAGTTGTTGTTTTATTATGGTTTGACGATTGTATTTTTTGTAACTGTTTTTGTACGGAGCACACACATCCTCGGGTTGTTGTCATAATTATCCTGTTGCGTTAAGCAAGAAGTGTTGAAATGTGAAAAGAGGAATACACACACTCTTTGGGTTTTTGTTATATCTTGTTTCATTAATTAAGAAATGATGAAATGTGAAAAGGGGAATAATGTCCCCCTTGGATTGAGGTTGGTTTCTAGATGCCGATCAGACGTTCGAGAAGAAGAAGATGGTAGACACCTCAATTCTTGTTATTTTTTATTCTCATGTTTCCCCTTTCAGCCTTGGTTCGAGAGTTGCACCAGTGCTGACTATTTGTGGACTTGTTGTTTTGTCATTGATTTTTCAGTTTGTTCGTATAAAATGTCTTTTTTTGTATTTCCAGGTCCACTGGGACTAATAATGATGACCTTTCTTGTATTACGATAATTGTTATTATTTTAGATGAAATTCACATATTCGATTACCAACTTGTTTTTCTGTATTTCTGTAATTGCATATTAGTAATTGGTTTTCCCTATTCTGGATATATTACAGGATGGTTGGCACGATTTGATGTAGAATAAAAAAGGGAAAATGGAGAGTAGCAAGCTGGCGTGTTGAGAAGGATGTCCTCCCTATCCCCTCTCCACCGCAGGCACCATACCTCAACCTTGCAACCACACCACCTCCTCTCCCACACTTCCTCGGTAAAATCTTACATCAGATGAAACATGTTACAGTCTTTCAGAAATTCAAAGATCACATCAGGTGGGACATCTCTGAACAAGGTTTTCATGGAGTATGCTGTAAAATGTTGATGAGTAAGCGGTTCCTAAAATAGGTTCCAGGATTGCCTGCCAGACGTCGTGTTTCCGTGCTGCCACCTCTCCCCCCCCCCCCCCCGCCCACCTCTCCCCCCCCCCGCCCACCTCTCCCCAGCCACCTCTTTCCCTTTCTCCACCTCTCCCAACCCTCCCCCGTCCTCTCCGTCTGACCGTTACCCGCTGTTATTCAGTTTGTCCGAATATTGGACTACCGGCGGCCTTCTGATGAATCTGTCGGATTATACGACTGGGAGGGGACCCCCCCCCCCCCCCTATACTATGTAATCTGTTCTCTACTCTGTCTGTTCTGTTGGACTGTTTGTTTGTTTGTATCTCTGTGTGTCTATCTCTTTGTCTGTCTGTCTGTCTATCTCAGTCAAATATACACACGCGTATGCATCCACTCGCTCATGCACAAACGTGATCCCTCCCCTCCTCACACACAACACACACACACACACACACACACAACACACACACACACACACGCGCGCGCGCGGCGCGCGCACCCACACATACACTTAGGCACACACACCACACACACACACACACACACACACACACACACACACTCACGCGCAAACACACACACACACACACACAACACACACACACACACTCGCTCACGCGCGAACACACACACACACACACACACACACACACACACACACACACTCGCTCACGCGCGAACACACACACACACACACACACACACACACACACACACACACACACACACACACACTCATGCGCGAACACACACACACACACACCACACACACACACACACACCACGTATGCATACACACACATTAACACACACACACACACCACACACATTAACACACACACACACACACACACGCGCGCGCGCGCGCGCGCACACACACACACACACACACACACACACACACACACGCCACACACACACATATAAAGAAGCGCGCATATGCTCGCACGCACACATGCACACATACCCGCGCGCGAGCGCGCGAGCGGACGCATGATTTTGATGAAAACGAGGAGGAGGAGGAGGAGGAGGAGGAGGATAAAAATAGTCGTAATCATGGGATATTTCAGTGGCACTCTTCGACCCCATTCAAAACGCTTTACAATATCAATGAATCGACTCTACCACATGAGAGAGAGAGAGATGAGAGAGAGGAGAGAGATGGAGAGAGAGAGAGAGAGAGAAGAGAGAGAGAGGAGAGAACGAACGAACGAACTAACGAATGTTATTTTCAGAGGGTAGTGGAGTGGCATAACTGCTTTTGTTTTACATCCAGCCCTCCGGGGCCATTTGAGAAAAGAAAAGAAAGAAAGAAAGAAAGAAAATTCTGAAATATAATAATACCAAATGAAACAAAACTAATGTGCAAGAGGGAACACAGACAGAAGGGGGGAGATGGTGGGGGTGGGGGTGGGGAGGGGTAGGGGGTGGAGGGCATTAGAAGAGAGAGAGAGAGAGGAGAGAGGAGAAGAGAGAGAGAGAGAGAGACAGACAGACAGACAGACAGACAGACAGGAGGGGGCAGACGGGCTATCAGACAAATGGACAGACAGACAGACAAAGACGGAGACAGAGAAGTCTTGCTGTTGCCTCTGTGTCAGAAAAAAAAGAAAAGAGCTACAGAAGCTAACAACAGTTGTTCCCCTGTTCTTCTTGCTCCTAACAACAGTAGTTGTTCCCTTGTTCTTCTCGCTCCTGCGAAGTTCGCGTTAACTCAGTTTACCCCGAGTTCCCTCTTCTTCTTTCAACTCTGGACAAATGATTCCCAAAGTATATGCTGGGGAGACACATGGCTTTTCCCACCTCCTTCCTGTTCAAAGCGCCTTCCCGCTTTACTTTGCTTTACGAACATGTTTAACTCATGTGTGAAGACTGAACGGAGAGCTAGAGAGAGTGTGATTGGAGAAGACTGGAGTATTTCAGTGGTTAATGCAATTGGTGCTGCTTCTTGTTTTTGCCTGTGTGTGTATGTGTGTGTGTGTGTGTGTGTGTTGTGTGTGTGTGTGTGTGTGTGAAAGACGGCTTTTACCAACTTTTGAAGCACTTTTCACTTGGGGGTGGTGTGGAGCACAGAAGGTGTTATAAAGTCTGGAAGGAAGGAGGAAGGGAAGAGAGAGAGAGAGAGAAGGGATGTGTGTGTGTGTGTGTGTGTGTGTGTGTGTGTGCGTGTGTGTGGTGCGTGCGTGCGTGCGTGCGTGCGTGCGTGCGTGCGCGCGCGCGCGCGCGCGCGCGTGGTGTGTGTGTGTGTGTGTGTGTGTGTGGTGCATGTGTGTGTGTGTTGTGTGTGTGTGTGTGTGTGTGTATGTGTGTGTGTGTGTGTGTGTGTGTGTGTGTGTGTGTGTGTGTGTGTGTGTGTGTGCGTGCAGGTGTGTTGTGTGTGTGTGTGTGTGTGTGTGTGTGTGTGTGTGTGTGTTGTGTGTGTGTGTGTGTGTGTGTGTGTGTGTGTGTGTGTGTTGTGTGTGTGTGTGTGTTTGTGTGTGTGTGTGTGTGTGGGGTTGTGTGTGTGTGTGTGCGTGTGTGGTTATTTTGGTGTGTTGTGTGTGTTTGTGTGGGTGTGTTGGGTGTGTGTGGTGTGTTGTGTGTGTGTGTAGGTGGTTGTTTGTGTTGTGTTGTGGTGTGTGTGTGTGGTGTGTGTGTGGGGTTGTGTGTGGTGTGGCGTATGTGTGGTGTTGTTGGGGGTGTTTTTGGGGGGTTGTGTGTGTGTGTGTGTGCAAGGAGGAGACAGAGAGATAAAAGGAGGAGAGGAGAGAGAGAGGAGAGAAGAAAGGGAGGGGGAAAGGGAGACAGCGACTAGAGAAAGAGTTTTAGGAAAATTTAGTCTAAAGGACCCTCCCCCTCCACCTCAATATTTCAAAAGTAAAAAAAATTTCTCACAAAAATTTCCCCCCAGTCTATAAATGACGAGCCGAAAACCTGATAAAGTCAGCTTTCAGGCCGGATAGAAAAACCCACGTTTCCTCCCCAGTGACTTTGTGAAAATCGCGGATTGATACTGCGGCGAAAACAAGCATGAGTTTAGCTTGCCCTGGCCACAATATAAAAGACAGAACCCAATAATTCTCTCCTCCCCCGCGCTAGGGGGCCCGTCACTTTGCATAAAGGGCGATTCTACCCCCCCCCTCCCCCCACCACCCCTACCCCATCCGCGCCTATTAACATGCAATATTTTGGGGGTTTTTTTCAAAATTGCCTCGTCGTGCGGATAGTTTTTGCTTGTTATTTTCTCGATAGAACTGGGGCCCCTTTTTGTTCTTTTTTTTGTTTTTTGCCAGCGAATGTAACCATCGGTGGAGCCCCCCTTTTGTCACGTGACTTGCCGAACTAGCCCCGGTCAACGGAAAGAAAAACCGACTGTGGTTTTCTTAGCCGGAAAAATGGTTTTCTTCTTCTTCTTCTTTTTCCTTAACTGAGACCCCTAACGGCAATTTGTTGGTCACACTAGCAGGCAAAACCCCGCCGGGAGACCCTTTTTTGGGAAATCATCCCGGTCCCCCCCGGATAAAGGAGGGGGTTGGGGCGTGGGGCAGCTCCCCCACCCGGTAAAACAACCCCGTCAAAAAACGCCAATAAAGAATAAAATTAACATCTCCGCCCGGGGAAAGGGATGGGTCTTGAAAGCGGTATGACGCCTGTGGGGGGAAAGCCTGAAACCGGGGAAAAGCCCAAAAGGCCCGCCGCCTTTTTTAACCAGGGCAGCCAAAAAAAAAGGGTGGCAAGGAAAACACGTGGGCGGGCCCCTTGGAAGGAATCGGGAAACATGGGGTGATTTGGAACCAGGGGGAAAAAAAAGCCAGGACAGAGTGCTGGAGGTCCTTGGTTGGGGGCCTGCCCCAGGGGGGTAATAGGCGATGTGATGATGATGATGATATGATGTGTGTGTGATGATGATGATGATGTTGTGAGTGCTAGGCCTAACTAAAAAATAGGGGTTCCCTTACCCCTTCCCCTTCCTTGACTTTGTCTGTTGTCGTTGGGGCCCCTGATGATTGGCCCACCATTCTCTCCATCTGTCCTGTCCCCCCACCGTCGTGAGATTCCGCCGGCTAATTCCGTCCCCCTGGAAATTTTGTTTTCCCACCTCTTCCCCCGTTTCTTATTGCCGTTCCCTCTGATGTTCCTTGGGGTGTCTTTGCAAGGCCTGCTAAACGGGCCTGTCCGTCCATTCATTTTCCGTTCTTGACGATGTGAGTGGTCTTCGGGGCCCAAATTTGCTTGTTAAATTATTCTACTGATTCTTCATTTGCCATGGGGTTTGGAAATGGATGCCCAAATCTTTCTGTAGCATATCATTTCATTGCCGAATTTTTTTTGTACTTGCTGTGAGGGTCCCGTTTGAATGCATACAGAAAAATGGATGGCAAGGGAGCGCATTAGGTGGATCTTGGAGCGAAGCGAGGTTTTTGTCTGTACAATAGTTTTGTTTTCCACTATGTGCGTTTGTAAATCCTTTCCCACAATCTCGGCTTTGACCTTCCTGATATGATGGGTTCCCTCCCAACTTTCATTTGCCGGGACGATGATTTTCCTTTGTGGGGTTCTGTGAAACCTTCGGTGGGTAGGGGGGGAGACTGGGGGTTTGATCATTATTTTGTCCTGGTCGTGCCAAACATTTATGGTGTTAAGGGTTCCCGCTTTAAATTTCCTTTTCCAAGATTTTGCAATACTTCCATTTCGTTGTATTTTTGGGGGGCCGGAATAGTCTTTGGTAGAGAGCCGGACTCGTAATCCAAGGGTTGCAGGTTCAAATCTCCCCCGGCCTTTTCGGTGGGGGGGTTTTTTTCCTGGATTTTAAATAGTTCGACTCCATTCAAAAATGAGACAAAAAAAAACCGAGGTTCGTGTGCAAACATCTTGCAAAGGAAAAACCCCATCCCCCAACTTTCGGAAGAGAAGGAGTTTGGCCTTTTGGGGTATGGATGACACTTAAAAATAGCATGCCCCTTTCCCCGAAGAGGGAGTATAGTACCTTAATGGCGGGAAAAAAAAAACGGTCTACACCAAAACCCCATCCCTTTGTTGGGTAGATTTGGTTTAAATCTTGTCTGCCTATGGGGGTTTCCCGCGTAGATCCCCTGGTAAAAAAGGAAAAAGGAAGAAGAGAAGATCGTATTCTATCCGTCGAAATTTCCCCGCAGCGATGCCCAAACATGGCCATGATCACGCACGTTGTAGTGAACCAGCCCTCCGGTAGAGTAAACAGATGGGGGGTAACCCTTTTTTCCCGGAGAAGCAACTCTAAAAAGATTGCCATTTAGGAACGTCGGTTTAAAGCGACGTTGTCGATACAAAAAATAATAACTTCGGCAGGCTAGCAACAGTCAGAAGATTGTAGTTTTTTGTCGTAGTAGAAAACAAACCACGGTACATCGGCCTTGCCCTTCCCAAGACCTGGATCAGGGTTCCCAGGATTTACTGATAGGAAAGGGGGGTGCGGGGGGGGGGGGGGGGGGGGGCCGTGGGGGGGGGGGGGGGGCCCGAGAAGCAGGTTCAATTTTCCCCGATCAAATGACTCTTTAATGAGAACGCAATTGCTTGGGGCCCTGATCCGTGTTCTCATCATTCGCCTGATTTGCGAATCATGTTGGGGTTTTTTTTGTGGGGTTTTTTGTTTTTGTTTGTTTTTTTGTATTGTTTTTTTTTTGTATTGTTCTTTTTTTGTAGGGAATATGGAGAATTGTGTAAAGTCTCTCGTCTCTGTCTCTGTTCTTTTCCTGTTAGTTGGTTGTCTTTTGCTTTTCTGTCTGTTGTCTGTCTGTCTTGTCTCTCTCTCTCTCGTTCAGAACAAGAACAGATTGCATTTTTGCGTTTCTCTCTCTTTCAGAAAAAAGACAGAATTGCATTTGAAATTATTCTTTCTGTTTATTAGTCTCTGTGTCCTGTTCCTACCCGTCTGTCCGTCCCCGTCCGCCCGGCCTTCTCTCTCTCTCTCCTCTTCTCTCTCTTCTCTCTTTTTCTCTCTCTTTTTCTCTCTCTTCGTGCATGCTGCCCAAATCAAGGATAGTTTGGAAAAATAGGTTTCCCCAAAAATTAACCGTTGATCGAGTAGAAGTTTTTGAGTTATGAGCTCTTTCTTCTCTCTTCTCTCTCTCTCTTCTCCCCTCTCTTCTTCTCTTCTCTCTTCTCCTCACCACACACACACACCCAAAACACACACACACACACAAAACATTGAAGCTCTTCTTGCTGTAAGGGAAACCCTGCAACCCTTTTAAAGGGAGAATATTTGTATTCCCCTCTCCGGGGCCTTTTTTTTTTTTTTTAGTTTTTTTTCCCCAGTTTCTCATCTTAAACCCCCTCTCCCCCCCCCTAAAGTCAAATCTTTCCCCAGACATTTAGTGTTGGCCTGCGCTTTTTTTTCCCCCCCTCTAGATTTTTGTTATGTATTTGTTGTTTTTTTCAAGTTTAAAAGGCTGTGCATTTGAATAAAAGTTACTGTATTTAGGTTTCCTTTGGGAGCAAAAATCCCCACTTTTTTTCTGTTTACGTTTTTTTCCCTACCTATTTCATTTTCCGTTTTGCTTTGTTTAAAATTGGGTTATTTGTATTTGTTTCCCCTCTGTGTTTTTGGTTTTGTTTCCCCCTTGCTTTTGGGTGGATCTCAGGCGTGGGCTAAAAGATGCCCCCTACTTTTATACTTTTGCAAAATGTCTTTAGTTTTACAGCAATTTTTTTTCCCCCCCACACTTTCGTTTGGTTGATTTATACTTTCCGGGTTTGGGGGGCTATTGGATTCTTTTTTGCCCCCCTTGGTGGTGGAACCCACAGTATTAGGACTGTGGTGTGTTCTTTTGAGGGGGGGGCCCGTAGACCACCCCCGTGGCCCCTGATGGTCCGACCCAGCGGGCAAAAGGGCCCTCGGAAGGAAATAAAAAATTATCTGCCTTAAAAAGGGTTTGCGATGGTCCCTTATGCAGAAAGAGGAGCTTTCATTATGTAACTTTTTTTGTTTGTTTGAAAAGTTCTTTTTCCCCAGTTTCTCCATTTCAAACTCCCTTTCCCTCCCCTAAAGTCCAAATTTTTGCCAGACAGTTCAGTTGTTGGCTGCGTTTGTTTTTCCCCCCTATTAGATTGTTGTCTTTTTTTTGTCTGATTTTTTTAGTTTAAGGGGTGTGCC
The DNA here is from genome assembly GCA_018398815.1 of Conus ventricosus. Taxonomy (NCBI): domain Eukaryota; kingdom Metazoa; phylum Mollusca; class Gastropoda; order Neogastropoda; family Conidae; genus Conus; species Conus ventricosus. The sequence goes on from CM031596.1 coordinate 102,937,680, forward strand.
ATCTTGAATAAATTACTCTTGTTAGGTTTCTTAGGGGATCAAAAAATCCCCCATTGTTTATGTTTTTTTTGTTTTTTCTATTATCTTGTAATCCCTCATGAAAAGGTGAATCTGTCGTTCATTGAGATTTTTTTGCTAATTAACACGTTTACCGCATTTGATTTATATTTTTCAAAAAAGAAATTGATAATCTGTCTTTTTTCCTCCCCCTTTTGTTGTGTTTGGCGGCACACAAATCTGCTGTGTGGTGTGCGGAGTCTGCGCGCTGTGTTTTTTGAGAGAGAGAGGCATTATTTTTCGCTTGGTGAGCCAGCCTTTTTCGTACAATTTTCATTTGAAATCCTCGCCCGTAAAAAAAAAAACCCCATTCAGCCAGCTGGTGAATTTCAAATACATCGTGGAAGCATTTGGGGGGAAAAAAAGCCCTTCGGGAGATCTTTAAACTTTTACGGGGGGAGGATCCCCGCTTCTTGGGAAAAATGTCAGCCCCTACAAAAGTTTTTTTGTTTTTGTTTTTTTGTCTAAAGAAAAAAAAAAAGGGGGGGGGGAAAGAAACAGACTCATAAGTATTTTTTGTCAAAAGAAAAAAAAACGGAGGGGGGGGGGGGGGAAGGAAGAGGAGGAGAGAGAGAGGAGAGAGAGAGAGGAGAGAGAGAGGAGAGAGAAACAGACAAAAAAAGGAAACGAACAAACAAAAAGTGCACCCAGTGTTCAAATTGTTCGAGAAAAAACAGAAGCCCGTCTTTGTGAGCAGTCCGTGGCGATGAAAAGACAGAAGCCCTGTCTTTGTGGCAGCCCCTGGCGTGAGAAGACGAAACCTGTTTTTGGAGCAGTCGTGGCGTTTGAGAAGAAGAAGATGTCTTTGTGAGAGTCCGGGCGATGAGAAGAAGAAGCCCTGTCTTTGTGGCAGCCGTGGGAGCAAGTGAACAACAAACACCGGGTGAGCGGGAGCTGAAGTGGCCTTTTAGTATCCCAATGTCTTTGGTCGAGAGGTGGCGCCCCAAAAAAAAAGGGCGTTTATTGGGGGGGTGTGTTGTAAAGAAAAATAATTACCCAGGTGAGAGCCGGCCTTTGCGAGGACAAGTGTCGTACAAGGCAAGGGTGGCTTTAAAAACTTTGGGGGGGGGGGGGGGGGGGGGGGGGGGGGGGGGGGGGAGAGGGGGAGAGAGGGGGGGGGGGGAGGGGAGAGAGGGGAGAGAGAGGTAGAAAAGAGAAGAGGGAGGGGGAAGGGAAAGGAGAGGGGGGGGGGGGGGAGCGGGGGGAAAAACGGTTTTAAGGGAGAAAAGGGGGCGGGAAGAGAAAAAGTCAGGGGAAAACGGTTTTTGAGTACGACAAGAGAAGGAACCCGGGAAAGTGGGGAAAGTGTCAATGGACTGCTGTGGGGAACCTAGCTGTATTTTGTTAAAAAGAAGAATGCGAAGAAGAAGAAAAAATGCAAAGAATGCGAAGGAGATGCGAAGAATGCGAAGAAAAATGCGAGAAAGAAGAGGAAGAAGAAAAGAGAGAAAGAAGAAAAAAAGGAAAGAAAAAAGAAAAAGAAGAAAAAAGGAAAGAAGAGAACGAAGAAAAAGAATGCGAAAAAGAATGCGAAGAAGGGAAAAGAAGAAGAAGAAAAAGAAGAAGAAGAAGAAGAAGAAAAAAGGGAGGGGGGAGGAGGAGGAGGAGGAGGAGGGGAGAAGCAGAAGAGAAAAGAAGGAAAAGAAGAAGAAAAAGAAGGAAGAGAAAAAAAACGAAGAAAAACGAAGAAAAAGAAGAAAAAGAAGAAGAAGAAAAAAAGAGAAGAAAAAGGGAAAGAAGCAGGGAAGGTGAAAAAGGCGAGAAGAATGCAAGAAGAAAAAGAAGAAGAAGCAAAGAAGAAGAAAAAGGAAGAAGAAGAGAAAAAGGTGGCTGTACAAAAAGAGAAAAGGAAAAGGGCCCGTACGTGTTCGTTAAATCGGAGTGGCGGTTTGATGCCATTGTTGGCACCGAAGTCTTGACAGCTTGTTTTGCAGAGAAGGGTGAGCGGGGTCACCCGGAAACTTCGCGAGGTGGGGGTATGAATGAATGGCCATGAGACCCCAGATCCCAATTTACTATAATAAAAAGGGTTTCCCCGAAGCACTGGGCCACATTTTGGGAAGTATGGAAAGTGGGTTCGTCGGGGACGAAGGGGGGTTGTTCCTTTCCGCCCGTGGGAAACTGTCATGGACACTGTGCTTGAATGGTTTAACCCCTTCACCCCTAGGATGGAGGGAATGTTTGATTCCCCCAGCCGACTTGTTAGTGTTCATTGGGGGCCCCCTCATTTCAAGTCATAACTTGGTCGGCAAAAAAAATAGAGCCAGGTGTTCACATTTTCTTTAAAAACGTTAAATTTTTTTTGTGTTTGATTTACAGGTGACAGTACACATGTTACATCAAAATTTTCTATGAACATTAAATGTTTTGTTTTTGAATTATTAGGTGAGCATGTTTCAATGATTCAAGAAAATTCCCTCCATTTCTGTGTGTGGCCCTGCGTGGATGTGGTTTTTTGAGGAAGAGGGGCCCCAAAAAAGACCCTTAAATTTTGTATTAAGCCTGCAGGGATTTGATCTTTTTTTAAGGGAGATGGGCGCTATAAAAATTTCCCCCATTTTTTGTGTATAAATTTCAAAAATCTAGTGTTTTTAAGCAAGACGAAAAGCCCAAAAAAACCTCCTTTTGTGTGTAAAGGGTACAAGGATATGATGTTTTGATGACGAGGGGCCATAAAAAAATTCTTCCCTTTTTTTGATAAGCCAGCAAGAATCAGATGCTCTGAGGCAAGAGAGACGCCTAACAAAATCATTCCTTTGTGTGTAAGGCTGCAAAAGTGATGTTTTGAAGCAAAAAGCGACCATAAGAGACCCCCATTTTTTGTGTGTAATCGCAAGGATCTATTGTTTTGAAACAAGAAGGGTGTCATAAAAAACCTTAATGTTGTGTGTAAGCTCCCAGGTTGGGTTTTGGGAAAAAAGGGCGGGGGCGCCTAAAATATTTTAATTTTTCCCGTGTAAGTCTGCAAGGTCTGCATTTTTAGGAAGAGATCTTCAATTCTTTGGTAACCCGCAAGGATTGTGTTTTGAGGAGAGGGCGCCCTAAAAAATCTTTAAAATTTTTTTGTGTAGCCGAAGGATTTGATGTTTTGAGGGGAGAGGGCGCAAAAAAAGGGGTTCAATTTTTTTTGTAAACCCCCAAGGATTGATATTTTGAGGCGAGAGGGCGCCATAAAAAATCTTCAATTTGTTTTTGTAAAAACTGCAAAGGGTCTCATGATAAGTGGATAAAAAACAAAGAAGAAGAGTCATTACCCTGTCCCTGTGTGCTTTGTGTCTAGGTCATCTGCGGGGCATTTCCCTTGTTGTTTCAGGGTAAATTGGGGAGCATTTCCCCATGTCCTTTTTTTCAGGATCACTTGGGGAAAATTTCCCATGTTATTTCAGGATAACTCTGCGGGAATATTTCCCATGTTATTTGGGTAACTCTGCGGGAATATTTTCCCATGTTTTTCAGGGTAAATCTGCGGGGCATTTCCATGTTTTATTTCAGGGGTTAACTCTGGGGAGCTTTCCCCTGTCTAAATTTTAGGGTACTCTGGGGGGGGTTTCCATGTCTATTTCAGGGTAAAATTGGGGAGTATTTCCCAATTTTTCGGGTAACTCGGGGGGCTTTTCCCCTGTCAATTTCTGGGTAACCTGCGGGGTTTTTCCCATGTTATTTTAGGGTAAATTGCGGGGGCATTTCCCATGCTATTTTGGGTAACTCTGCGGGAGTATTTCCCCCTGTCTATTTGGATCACTTGGGGGGATTTTTCCCCTGTCTACTTAGGATCACTTGCGGGGGCATTTCCCTGTCTATTTCAAGACCCAGTGCTGCTGTGGGATCTTTTTTAAAACATGGCGGCGTTACCCTAAGACGCTGAAAAGGTTTCAAGCGAGAAGTTCGTGCATAGAAAAAGGTGAGCCCAAAGAACCCTTCACCAGTGTTGTTTAAAGGTGACTTGGTGTAGAATTATCGAAAAATCAATGCGTTACGAAGGAAAAGTGGTCGCCCCTTGACTTTCGTTCGAGTACAACCCGAAATTATGCAGTTTCGTTCCCCCGAAAACAAAGCGGTTGGTTAGTCTGTGAGTTACAGGGGTCAAAGGGGCCCAAAATTTCGATAAAAACAAACGTTGTAGGAAACACGGTTGTCGCGTGCTTTTCCCCTTGCGATTTTTTTTTTAAAAAAAGAAGGGCCTTCAAGATCTTCAGTGGTCAGTGGGGTAGGGCCCGGCGTTTTTACTGGCTGTAGAACACTTTCAAGTGTCCAAAGGTGTGTACAATTTGTTATGCAACTTTTTGCTGAAACTGACCCCCTTGTGCATTACTATCTTCAAAAAAGGCCCTCGTGTGTCTGTTTTTATTTGCAAGATATTTCAGTCACTATTCAAACAGGCCTGCGTTTGGGGCGTGGTGGTGTGTGTGTGTGTGTGTGTGTGTGTGTGTGTGTGTGTGTGTGTGTGTGTGTGTGTGTGTGTTGGTTGTGTGTGTGTTGTGTGTGTGTGGTGTGGTGTGTGTGTTGTGTTCGGGGTGGTGCGTGCGTTGTTTCGTGTTTGGGGGGTGTGTGTGTGTGTGTGTTTGTGTTTGTGGTGGTGTGTGGTAATATATGTAAATGTTTTGACCCTGATGTTGGGTTAGCAGTTGTTTATTCTAAGTTTAAAGGTGGTTTTTGACATGAGATTACAGCCTGGTGGCGCGAGCTGGTTTTTTTGGAGTCAGTGTTGTGTGTGGAAGGATGGAGTTTAAGGGTTTTAAAATTTAGTTCTGAAACTTGTATCAAATCTATGCTAAACAATGCGTTTTTATCATCTTCAGTTTCATAAGGTGTTTCTGTGCGGACTATACACATCGTAAAATTTCCTACGATACTGCGCATGTTGAAGTGATGGAAAATGAATTTGACTTTGAGAGATAAAGTAAGAAGGGTTCAGGTAGATTAGAGAGTTGACCTACGCATTAGCCCAAGCGTGGTCAAACCTTGGGTACCCAGCTACTTTGGGTGTGTATTATTATACTCGCCTAACGCGTTTTTTAATAGGACAAATAAAGTTGTTATGCGTTATAAATAATGCCTAATACCCCAAATAAATTCGTCAAAGTCCCTGTCTAGCATTCACCCGGGAAAAAGTCCAAAATGGACAGAAACCGAGCACGGCAGACCCCAAAAGCGGATGGACAACGAAAGGTTTTGGACTGCATTGATATCCTCTACCGTTGCACTTTTTGGAAAGAAGCTTTGTGGACTCCCGGCATTCTTGCATCAAGATCCCTACCACATCCCCTTTTTGTTATGTTTATTGGGCAAAAATGTGTAAATTTAACTGGGGGGGAAACTAAGGAGAGAGAGAGGGGGGGAGAGAGAGAGGAGGAGAGAGGGGGGTGGGGTTGGGGGGGAGGGAAGGGGGATGCGGAAGAGGGTGGGGAGAGGAGGGGGGAGTGAAGAAACCCCCTTTTAAAGCATTTGCTCAATTACCCCCCTTCCCCATCCTTTTTTTTTTTTTTTTTTTTTTTTTTTTAGATTTGGGGGGCAGGGGTGGGGGGGGGGGGTTGCAGTGGGGAAAGGAGGGGATGTGTGGGAGGGGGGGTGGGTATGGGGGCGGAGGGGGGGGGGGGGGTTGTCGGTTGAGGGGGGACGAGTGGTAGGGGAAAAAAAGGGAGGGGGGGAAAGAGAAAAAACGGCAATTTCTTTTCCAAGTGGAAAAGGGGTTTTTGAATTTATTATGTATGTTTCCTTTTGGAAAATTCTGTTCTCCACTTCGGTTTTTTTTTTAGGGGGGGGGGGGGATGGGGGGTGGGAGGTGGGGGGGGGGGGGCTATTCTTTTGGGTGCTGCCCTGTGACGTGCATAAAAGGGTCAGTATGAAAGGGAAAGAGGGAGAATTCACACACACACACAAACACAAACAACACCACCACACCAGACCCACCACAAAACACACACACCACACCACACACCACACACCACACAACACACACACCACGCGCGCGCGCGCGGGGCGGGACACACCAACGCAACAACCAAAACACACACCCCAAAACCCCACACACACCCACACACACACCAACACAAACACAAACGGTGGTCAGAACAGAAAGACAGAGGGGTCAAGCATGCGCGGCACGCGGCACACCAAAATACCCCAAAAACACAATTACGCGGCACGCAACCCACACACACTCCACCCCCACACAACACACACAACACAACACACCACAACACCAGAGCGGGCCCCAAAACCCGGTGTAAAGGTCTTTCACGGCGTTGTGATGATTAGTGAAACCTAGGCTTGTTGCAAGGATTGCATTTCTTTCTTTTCTATTCATTCTGCCCCCTTTTACATTTCAGCAAAAAAAAAAAAAATCCCCCCTTCAAGCGCTCTGGGCCCCTTGCTATAAAAGGTTCAAAAAAAAAAAAAAAATCAATTTTGAAAAATTTAGAAAGTAGACAAGAAAAGACGTGTTTGTATATGTTTTGATTTTTCAAAGCCTTTTTGGTTGAGTCTTTTCTTTATTAATTGTTTAACTTGGAACGAAAAGTCAAAGCTGGGCTTTGAGAGAAAATGGAGGCGGGAAAAAAAGAAAGCAACGTTTGATCTTTCTGTGGGCGTCAAAAGTACCCCGTACGTAAATTGAAATCTGGTTGGGGGGGTTCAAAGCGAAATTGAGTTGCTTCCCAAAGAAAAGGTTTGGGATGTGAGTAGCTAAACAAAGTGTTTGAAGTTTTTTAAAAAAGAATAATTTTTAAAAAATGTGTTCCGAAAACTTCTCTCTTCTCTTCTCTTCTCTTCTCTCTCTCTGCCCTTTCTTGTTATGTAAAAATTTGTGGGAAACAAAACGAAGATCTTGTGAAAAAAAGTCAACGGTCAAACAAAAAGATTAAAGCTCTCTTCTCTCTCTCTCTCTCTCTCTCTTCTTCTCTCTCTTCCTCCTCCCCTCCTTTCCCTCCTCCTTCCTTTCCTCCCTTCCCTTTTCCCCCTCCCCCTCCACCCTCTCCTTTTCCCCCCCCTCCTCCTTTTTCTCTGATTCTTTCATTATGGGCGTCGTTGAGGCGGTGCAGACTCATGTCTTTTGCTGTCAGTTGACACTGTCCGTCCCAGTGCAAGAAAGATGGCAATTGAGTGTGTTGTCGTTTCGAGCCCCGATTTCTAAGTCTTTTTTTTTTTTTTTTCTTTTTTCTTCTTCTTTTTTCGTGCAGGAAGATTTATATATTATATATATATATATATATTTTTATATTTTTTATATTTTTAAAATATATATTTTTTTATATTTTTTATACACACACGGACTTTATGAACAATTCCGTTTTCGTTTGAGCCCAAAAATACAGTGCCGGGTTCTCTCCTTTCTCTCTCTCCTCTCTCCTCTCTCTCTCTCTCTCTCTCTATCCTGCACAGACAATTTTCGTTGGTGTTAATTGACATCTCGCCCTACCCCCTTCACAGGCGTCAATTTTCAGTGGTCAGTGCTGTCCCGGGGCATTAATTATCTCTTGCGCGACTTTAACCCGTCCTACTCGCAAACCAGGTCCCCGGGCAAGGGGTGGGGTTGTGTGTGTTGTGTGGTTGTGTGTGTGTGTGAGTGTGGGTTTGGGGTGTGTATGTGTGTGTGTGTGTGTGTGTGTGTGTGGGTATTTGTGGTACTGGTTTTTGTGTGTTTTTGTGTATGTACTGGGGAGGGGGGGGGGGGGGGTCGCTGTGGGGGGTGTTTATACCAGTTGGCCCTTATCATTTCCGAGGGCCGTTTGCTCGTGGTTAGGCGCCCTTTGTAACGCGGTGGGCGTGGTTTGACCCCCATGCGGGCCCGAAGGGTTTTTGGCCATATACAAAGGCACACACACACACACAACACAAAAATTTGTAACAAATTTGCGATGGTACGTGCGTTTAAAGTACACAGCCCAAAACCCAAAACACGCACATGCAATTGCACTTTGCACCGCACGCCGCACACACACACATGCGGCGCAACATGCGGCGCGCACAGCCAAAACAGACATGCAAACACACGTGCAACCCTATCACACACTCTGCAAAGCATACACGAAACAGCACACAATACACACGCAGTGCTTGCAAGCCGCGGGCCGTGCCCACAAACCCCCAACCAACATGTGTTCCCCCTCCCCCCCCCCACACACACACACACACACACACACAAAACAACACACACACACCAAAACACACACGCACCCGCACGCACGACGACGCAGCACCAACCCACAATGTAAAAATAGCACAAACCCGGGCAACCCTGGGGGAAACGAGGTCATAATCCGTAAGTCGTGGGACGAGACTCTTTTCTTAAAATTTTCCCTTTGTTGTTAATTATTTATCCGCCAGCTTAAATCAGCGCAGTGTGGTCTCAGAGCTTAGGGATGTGGTGTAGGTGTATGAATGAACTAGTCCCCCCGCAGTGACTCTCTTTGAGATCTGAAACAAATGGGGAAATAGAAGGCACCCTTTCAAATTTGTCAGGTATGACAGAAACTTTCAAAATTTCTAAAGCTGGACCCCACCCCCCCCCCCTTCTTTTCATTTAGCTCGCCGACGTTTTGTCAAGGGCCTCACTGGGACAGGACATCCGCCAAAAAAGTGACGTATTCACTCCCCGCGTACCTCCCCCCTTTTAGAGCAGACAAGAAAACACCCGATGTATGTTTTTGTTTGAAAAGGTTGATTATTTGCTGCATTTATTATCCTTATTCTTATTACTGGTTGGTGTTGGTTTATTGATTTGCTTATATTTTTTGCTAATGGTGCAAATGTAAATAATCCGTTTTTTCATCCCCTTTGGTATCTTTCACAGCTCCGCGCCCTTTGCAAGGGTGGCTCTGAGCAAATCTCTCTTTTTTCTCTCTCTCTCTCTCTCTCACACACCCCCCCACAACACTCTTCCTCTCTTTCTTTCTCTCTCTCTCTCTTCTTTCTCTTCTTAACCCCCAATAGCAATCACCCATCACAGGGCCCAGCTGTTGTATTCACGTCATTACAGTCGCAAAAAGATCTTGAAAAAACTGCTGTTGGTGCTCTAAAAGAAATCCAGAAATTCCCAAAACACCGTTTCCATTCATTTCATTATGTACAAAAACCCTTTTCACATACGAATGGATGATAAATTTTTTAGGGAAACCCCCAAATTATAAATTCAAATTTCTATTTCTAAGGAGACTTTAAAAATTGTGTAAAAGAACAAAAATAGTGTATTTTTGTGCTTTATCAATGCCCTTTATCAGTGGGAAAATCCAAGGGGAATAAATGAAAAGTAAGGTGATCGTGATTGTTTTTTTACAGATTAATCAGCAAAACCGGAGGTTCAGTAATACATTCTGGCATTGACAAAATTTGGTCCCGTTTTGACAGATTAAAGGGCCCTCACCAAAACCAATAAAAATTGAATCCGCTTATCAAAAGTTTTGATGTACAGCATTTATTTGTTCTAAGCATTTCCCCGATTTCAGTTTTAAACTACATCATACGACATCAATGAGGTACTATGTTCTGGTGAATGCATTCCTATGCCTAATCATTACATCAGGAAAAAAAATTATGCTCAACGATGAAAAAGTGGTGACTTCAGGAACCTGAGGAAAGTTTCTTCGTGACGAGTCAAGAAAAAAATTTTTTTCACGGTTTAATAAGGAATTTTTAAGAAAAAAAAATTTAAAAAGCAAAGAAAAAAAAAAAAAAAACAAGCAAGAAGAAGCAAGCAAGAAGAACCAACCAACAACCAACCAACCCGACCCAGACCAACGCCAACCAAAACAACCACCAAAACCCCCAACCCAAAAACCAACCCAACCCAACCAACAACCAAAACCCAACCCAACCCAAACCCAACGCCAACCCCCCAACAACAGCCAATCAACCAAAGTCTTAAAAAAAAAGATTAGGGTATTAAGAGATAGTGGCCATTGAATGGCATAAAACTATGCTAACGAATAGCTTGCAGATGTGTAAGGGAATATTTCACAAACACTGTACGCCGAAAGACAATCCTTTTAAAAAAAGGGAAAGAACTTTTTTTTTTTTTATTTTTTTTATTCTTTATTTTCTTTATTTTTACTTCTTTTTTTTTTTTTTTTTGATCGCGGGGGGTTTTATTCCAAAGTTGATGCGCCGCGGGTTCTAGCTTGAAAAAGTGTGACTAAGGCAAAAGCTTTTTATTTTTAGTTTTTTTTTGTTTTGTTTCTTTTTCTGTGTTTTGTCCTGATCTTTTTGTTACTGTCGGATCTTACCCGTAGTGTTGCTTAACAGGTGATTTACATAGCAAAACCGTGCAAAGCCGAAGATGTGGAACTAGAAAGTAACGTCCCCCGAGGTTTCCGAAGTTAAAGTCCACCCAGGGTTTTCCGAGTAAAATAAACCCAGGTTTCAGAATAACGTCCACCCCAGGTTTCCAGAAGTAACGTCACCGAGGTTTTTCCCGAAAATAACGTCCCCCGAGGTTTTCCCGAAGTAACTCCACCGAGGTTTCCCGAAAATAAAGTCCCCAAGGTTTCCAGAAGTAACGTCCCGAGGTTTTTAGAAATAACGTCCACCCAGGGTTTTAGAAGTAACGTCCCCCGAGGTTCCCGAGGCCTAACGATTTATCAGGAAGAGACAGATGTGGACCTAGAAGTAATGTCGGGGGTTCCGAAGGGCCCAACGATGATCACAGGAATGAGAATGTCGCCCCCCTGGGTTTGTTGGTTTCCTGAAAAAAGGGAGACCCCTAGGAAAAGGAACATCCTTGACAGGGAAACTTAGGATTGCCCCCCAATTAAAAAAAACCCAGCCCCCCTTTCCCCCCTTCCAAAATTTCCCTGGGTTAAATCCAAAAAAACCCGAAACCCAAAAAAAAAATTCATTTCGAAGAGGGTGGGAGAGGAGGAGATGAAGAAACCACGCCTTTATAAGGACATTTGCATCAATTATCCCCCTTTCCGCATCTTTTTTTTTTCTTTTTTTTTTTTTTTTAGATTTGGGAGACAGGGAGTGGGGGGCGGGGGTTGCAGTGGAAGAGAGGGAGGATGTGTGGGAGGGGTGTGGAGTATGGAGGCGGAGGGCGGGGGGGGGGGGTTGTCGGTTGAGGGCGGACGAGATGGTAGAGAAAGAAAGGAGGGGGAGGAAAGAGAAAGAACGGCAATTACTTTTCCCAAGCTGGAAATGGCTTCTTTGAATTTATTATGTATGTTTCCTTTGGAAGTTCTGTTCATCCACTTCAGGATTTTTTTTTTAGGGGGGGGGGGGGATGGGGGGGATGGGAAGGTGGGGGGGGGGGGGCTGATATCT
>CM031596.1:102953992-102963992 GCA_018398815.1 Conus ventricosus
CGAGGTTTCCAGAAGTAACGTCCACCGAGGTTTCCAGAAGTAACGTCCACCGAGGTTTCCAGAAGGCCTAACGATTGATCAGGAACGAGACAGATGTGGACACTAGAAGTAATGTCCGGGGTTCCAGAAGGCCTAACGATTGATCACAGGAATGAGAATGCATCGCCCCGCTGGAGTTCTGTATGGTTTCCTGCAAAAAAGGGAGACCCGATAGGAAGAGGAACATCCTTAGACAGGAATCTTCAGGACTACCACCAATAAGAACCCAGCTTCTTCATTCATGATAATCAAAATCGAACTCTCTCCACTGACACCCAGCGGAACGCCAGTCGACTAGACTGACGCGCTGCCGAAACTCGGTTCCATGACGGTATAATTGATACGCAAACAAACACAGAAACAAAGAAACAAACATGATACATCGGTATGCAAATCAGCCTGGAATGGTGCAAGCAGTACAATGTATGATTTGGATTATGAAACACACACACACACACACACACACACACACACACACACACACACACACACACACACACATACACACACGCACACGCACGCACGCACGCACGCACGCACGCACGCACACACACACACGCACGCACACACACACACACATACACACACACACACACACACACACGCACGCACGCACGACGCGCACACACACACACACACACACACACACACACACACACACACACACACACACACACACACACCACACACACACACACACACACACACACACACACACACACACACACACACACACACACACACACACACACACACACACACACACACCTGTTTTGTCAAATTTTACTTTTAGAAAAAAAAGATTTTGCATAGCTTGAGTTGAATAACAACATTCGGCTTCATTAGGCTTCGCAGTTTGGAAAATCGATGTTCTTGGTCTGAGCCAGAAAGAACGCCTACCGTTGTTATCGGCTTGTTTGATGAACTGGTGAAATTTTCTTCCGAACAAACGGAATTCGAATAATAAAATCTATAAACCTACTTCCTCGTTTCCGAAAAAAAAAAAAAAAAAAGAAAAAAAAAAAAAAAACACCCACGGCTACAGAAAAGACTGGAAACATTATATGACAAGGCTTTTGATGCAATGACGTTTTTCGTCATCTTTTGATCTGCAATGCAAATAAGTAGCCTATATTTCAAATTAAATCTATGCCATTTTGCTCCTGTTGTTGTTGTTGCTGTTGTTGCTGTTGCTGTTGCTGTTGTTGCTTTTGCAAAACAAAACAAAAAAAAAAGTATCTATTAGAGTCAGGACGTACAAGTGAGTCATTTTTCTTAACCATTTCAGGAAACGGCTGGCGCCAGCTGTCATTTCAAGAATTACACTTTTTTCTCTCTCTCGGTCTTTCTATAAAATGACTGAACATTGATGATGCATGTTACACATTGTGACTGTGATGAGTCACACGCCTCAGTCAGAAAAGTATTAGTGTGTGGGGTTAATCAGGTCGTCGCGGCATAGCTAATGCAACAGTATTTTCTTTGCTCTTACAAGTGTTCATGATGAGTGAAGTTGTTGTTGTTGTTGTTGTTGTTGTTGTTGTTGTTGTTGTTATTTTTGCATCATGCTGATCTGACAGTACATATCACAATGATGAGTGAAGTTGTTGTTGTTATCGTTGTTGTTGTTGTTGTTGTTGTTGTTATTGTTGTTGTTTTTGCATCATGCTGATCTGACAGTACATATCACAATGATGAGTGAAGTTGTTGTTGTTATCGTTGTTGTTGTTGTTGTTGCCGTTGTTGTTGTTGTTTTTGCATCATGCTGATCTGACAGTACATATTACAATGATGAGTGAAGTTGTTGTTGTTATTGTTGTTGTTGTTGTCGTCGTCGTCGTCGGTTGTTGTTGTTGTTGTCGTTGTCGTTGTCGTTGTTGTTGTTGTTGCTGTTATTGTTGTCGTTGTTGTCGTTGTTGTTGTTGGTGCTGTTATTGTTGTCGTTGTTGTCGTTGTTGTCGTTGTTATTGTTGTCGTTGTTGTTGTTGTTGCTGTTATTGTTGTCGTTGTTGTCGTTGTTGTTGCATCATACTGACTTGCCCGTACATGTGACATACCAGAAAATGTGAATCCGCGACTTCCATCGGCTTGCGATGTCCTGCTGTGTCTGCCCACTGATTTCCTCCTGAGTCTGCCCACTGATTTCCTCCTGTGTCTGCCCACTGATTTCCTCCTGTGTCTGCCCACTGATTTCCTCCTGTGTCTGCCCACTGATGTCCTCCTGTGTCTGCCCACTGATTTCCTCCTGTGTCTGCCCACTGATTCCTCCTGTGTCTGCCCACTGATTTCCTCCTGTGTCTGCCCACTGATTTCCTCCTGTGTCTGCCCACTGATGTCCTCCTGTGTCTGCCCACTGATTTCCTCCTGTGTCTGCCCACTGATTCCTGTGTCTGCCCACTGATTTCCTCCTGTGTCTGCCCACTGATTTCCTCCTGTGTCTGCCCACTGATGTCCTCCTGTGTCTGCCCACTGATTTCCTCCTGTGTCTGCCCACTGATGTCCTCCTGTGTCTGCCCACTGATTCCTGTGTCTGCCCACTGATTCCTGTGTCTGCCCACTGATGTTCTCCTGTGTCTGCCCACTGATTTCCTCCTGTGTCTGCCCACTGATTTCCTCCTGTGTCTGCCCACTGATTTCCTCCTGTGTCTGCCCACTGATTTCCTCCTGTGTCTGCCCACTGATTTCCTCCTCCTGTGTCTGCCCACTGATGTCCTCCTGTGTCTGCCCACTGATTTCCTCCTCCTTGTGTCTGCCCACTGATGTCCTCCTGTGTCTGCCCACTGATTTCCTCCTCCTGTGTCTGCCCACTGATGTCCTCCTGTGTCTGCCCACTGATTTCCTCCTGTGTCTGCCCACTGATTTCCTCCTGTGTCTGCCCACTGATTTCCTCCTGTGTCTGCCCACTGATGTTCTCCTGTGTCTGCCCACTGATTTCCTCCTGTTCTGCCCACTGATGTCCTCCTGTGTCTGCCCACTGATCTCCTCCTGTGTCTGCCCACTGATGTCCTCCTGTGGTCGCCCACTGATTTCTCCTGTGTCTGCCCACTGATTCCTCCTGTGTCTGCCCACTGATTCCTCCTGTGTCTGCCCACTGATTTCCTTCCTGTGTCTGCCCACTGATGTCCTCTGTGTCTGCCCACTGATTCTCCTGTGTCTGCCCACTGATGTCCTCCTGTGTCTGCCCACTGATTTTCCTCCTGTGTCTGCCCACTGATGTCCTCCTGTGTCTGCCCACTGATTTCCTCCTGTGTCTGCCCACTGATTTCCTCCTGTGTCTGCCCACTGATTTCCTCCTGTGTCTCCCACTGATTTCCTCCTGTGTCTGCCCACTGATTTCCTCCTCCTGTGTCTGCCCATGATGTCCTCCTGTGTCTGCCCACTGATTTCCTCCTCCTGTGTCTGCCCACTGATGTCCTCCTGTGTCTGCCCACTGATTTCCTCCTCCTGTGTCTGCCCACGATGTCCTACCTGTGTCTGCCCACTGATTCCTTCCTGTGTCTGCCCACTGATTTCCTCGTGTCTGCCCACTGATTTCCTCCTGTGTCTGCCCACTGATGTTCTCCTTGTCTGCCCACTGATTTCCTCCTGTGTCTGCCCACTGATGTCCTCCTGTGTCTGCCCACTGATCTCCTCCTGTGTCTGCCCACTGATGTCCTCCTGTGTCTGCCCACTGATTTCCTCCTGTGTCTGCCCACTGATGTCCTCCTGTGTCTGCCCACTGATTTCCTCCTGTGTCTGCCCACTGATTTCCTCCTGTGTCTGCCCCACTGATGTCCTCCTGTGTCTGCCCACTGATTTCCTCCTGTGTCGCCCACTGATGTCCTCCTGTGTCTGCCCACTGATTTCCTCCTTTTCTCCCACTGGATTCCCCTGTGTCTGCCCACTGATTCCTCCTGTGTCTGCCCACTGATTTCCTCCTGTGTCTGCCCACTGATTTCCTGCTGTGTCTGCCCACTGATTTCCTCCTGTGTCTGCCCACTGATGTCCTCCTTGTGTCTGCCCACTGATTTCCTCCTGTGTCTGCCCACTGATTCCTGTGTCTGCCCACTGATTTCCTCCTGTGTCTGCCCACTGATTTCCTCCTGTGTCTGCCCACTGATGTCCTCCTGTGTCTGCCCACTGATTTCCTCCTGTGTCTGCCCACTGATGTCCTCCTGTGTCTGCCCACTGATCCTGTGTCTGCCCACTGATTCCTGTGTCTGCCCACTGATGTTCTCCTGTGTCTGCCCACTGATTTCCTCCTGTGTCTGCCCACTGATTTCCTCCTGATCTGCCCACTGATTTCCTCCTGTGTCTGCCCACTGATTTCCTCCTGTGTCTGCCCACTGATTCCTCCTGAGTCTGCCCACTGATTTCCTCCTGTGTCTGCCCACTGATTTCCTCCTGAGTCTGCCCACTGATTTCCTCCTGTGTCTGCCCACTGATTTCCTCCTGTGTCTGCCCACTGATTTCCTCCTGTGTCTGCCCACTGATGTCCTCCTGTGTCTGCCCACTGATTTCCTCCTGTCTGCCCACTGATGTTCTCCTGAGTCTGCCCACTGATGTCCTCCTGTGTCTGCCCACTGATGTCCTCCTGTGTCTGCCCACTGATTTCCTCCTGTGTCTGCCCACTGATTCCTGTCTGCCCACTGATGTTCTCCTGTGTCTGCCCACTGATTTCCTCCTGTGTCTGCCCACTGATTTTCCGTCCCTGTGTCTGCCCACTGATGTCCTCCTGTGTCTGCCCACTGATTTCCTCCTGTGTCTGCCCACTGATTCCTGTGTCCTGCCCACTGATGTTCTCCTGTGTCTGCCCACTGATTTCCTCCTGTGTCTGCCTCCTGATTTCCTCCTGATCTGCCCACTGATTTCCTCCTGTGTCTGCCCACTGATTTCCTCCTGTGTCTGCCCACTGATTTCCTCCTGAGTCCTGCCCACTGATTTCCTCCTGTGTCTGCCCACTGATTTCCTCCTGAGTCTGTCCACTGATTTCCTCCTGTGTCTGCCCACTGATTTCCTCCTGTGTCTGCCCACTGATTTCCTCCTGTGTCTGCCCACTGATTTCCTCCTGTGTCCTGCCCCACTGATGTTCTCCTGTGTCTGCCCACTGATTTCCTCCTGTGTCTGCCCACTGATGTCCTCCTGTGTCTGCCCACTGATGTTTCTCCGTGTCTGCCCACTGATTCCTCCTGTGTCTGCCCACTGATTTCCTCCTGTGTCGCCCACTGATGTCCTCCTGTGTCTGCCCACTGATTTCCTCCTGTGTCTGCCCACTGATTTCCTCCTGTGTCTGCCCACTGATTCCCTGTGTCCCCCCTGATTTCCTCCTGCTCTGCCCACTGATTTCCTCCTGAGTCTGCCCACTGATTTCCTCCTGTGTCTGCCCACTGATTTCCTCCTGTGTCTGCCCACTGATTTCCTCCTGTGTCTGCCCACTGATTTCCTCCTGAGTCTGCCCACTGATTTCCTCCTGAGTCTGCCCACTGATTTCCTCCTGTGTCTGCCCACTGATTTCCTCCTGTGTCTGCCCACTGATTCCTGTGTCTGCCCACTGATTTCTCCTGTGTCTGCCCACTGATTTCTCCTGTGTCTGCCCACCGATTTCCTCCTGTGTCTGCCCACTGATTTCCTCCTGTGTCTGCCCACTGATTTCCTCCTGTGTCTGCCCACTGATTTCCTCCTGTGTCTGCCCACTGATTTCCTCCTGTGTCTGCCCAATCCTTCCAGTTTCCCTATGCATCATCAACAGCGTGTCTCGTGGCAGTGTTGGCATTCTGCAAGGGCCGGCTCAATACCCAGCTCATTCTGAACCCATCTTTCCCCCCACCCACCCCCATACCCCCGTCCTTCCCCTGCCCCCCCCTGCCCCCCCCCCCCCCCCTCCCCCCCCCCCCCCCCCCCACCACACACACACACACACACACACACCTCTCTCCAGGAGGAGACAACGCAATACTGTCTCGCTGTCCTTAGTGTTCGGTAGCAGGCCTATTTCGCCTGTCTTATTTAAGGGACGTGGGACCCCAATTTGCATTTGATTCGCAGAACCAGACTGAATGCTCCTCGTCACCCCTTCTTTCTTCCTTCCTGTCCTCCTCACCCTGCACCCAATGCAACCCCCCCCCCCTCCAGCAGCCTCCACCCACCCTCCCCTGGGAGATATTGCAATGCTGTTATCACTTTGTTAATGTTCAGTAACATTTCTTCTGATGTCAACCCATTAAACTCTTGCTTCAGAGTCGAAGAACCAGAGTGATGATTGAGTCTCCTACGCCTCTTCTCTTCCCCTCCCCCCAACCTCCACCCCCCCCCCCCCCCACCCCCCCCCACCCCCCTTTTGCCCTCTCCCGTCTCGCCCTGGCTCTGGTGAGGGTCTGCTCTTCCGTCTTTCCATTAATACGTCCATTAATCCTGTGGATAGCGAACACGCAGACAGACACACAGACAGACAGACAGGCAGACAGACAAACGGACAGACGGATAGACAGACAGACAGACAGACGGACAGACAGACAGACAGACAGACCAGCAGCACGGGAAAATGGACAGCGAGATTACACCGTGACAGCCTGGCCTGTATGGTCGAGGCTTCCTTTTGTTTTCTGAGAGTGTCTGAGGGTGGTGAGGATGAAGTGGAAGGTACACGGGCTGGGACTGTTGGTTCGATTCAACCCTCACGTTGCTTCTTCTGAGGGTTGTGCCCCTTGCCTGCCTTCCAGTTTGTCATGACATCCTGCCGTCCACCGGCCAGCTGAGGACAAACATGCCCGTTGGTTGGTCATGAAATCTGAGCCACTTCTTCCAGAGACGGAGTCCTTGAACTGAGTAACACTCTGCCATTCAGTCTCTGGAGGAAAGGAAATCTTTCAAAGAGGCGGGGAACCGTAGACAGTCAATGAGAAACAAGGAAGGTAACTTTTGGCTCCCAGAATGAAATCATTCCAGGGCCCATAACTCCAAACGAATGCTGCTTACCACACAGCAAATCGTCTAGCCAGAAATGAGAACATAGACCACACAGAACAAACAAGGACACATCCCTGAAAAAAAAGGATGATCTAAACGTGCTTTGGGAGAGGGAGGTAAAGGATGATCTAAACGTGCTTTGGGAGAGGGAGGTAAAGGATGATCTAAACGTGCTTTGGGAGAGGGGGGTGGGGGTGGGGGTGGGGGATGTCTCCATGTTTCTTCTGTGTGTTCTTTGCTCTGTGTGCTCAGTGTTCTGTGTGCTCGTTGCTCGTGTGCTCATGTTCTGTGTGTGCTCTGTGTCTTTCTGTGTGCTCTTTGTTCTGTGTGCTCAGTGTTCTGTGCTCTTGCTCTGTGTGCTCAGTGTTCTTGTGCTCTTTGCTCTGTGTGCTCATGTTCTGTGCTTGCTTTGCTCTGTGTGCTCAGTGTTCTGTGTTCTGTGTGCTCAGTGTTCTGTGTGCTTTGTGTGCTCAGTGCTCTGTGTGCTCAGTGTTCTGTGTGCTCTTTTGCTCTGTGTGCTCTTTGCTCTGTGTGCTCAGTGTCTCTGTGTGCTCTTGCTCTGTGTGCTCAGTGTTCGTGTCTCTGTGCTCGTGTGCTCAGTGTTGTGTGCTCTTTGCTCTGTGTGCTCAGTGTTCTGTGTGCTCAGTGTTCTGTGTGCTTTGTGTGCTCAGTGTTCTGTGTGCTCAGTTCTGTGTGCTCATGCTCTGTGTGCTCTTTGTGTGCTCAGTGTTCTGTGGTTCTTTGCTCTGTGTGCTCAGTGTTCTGGTGTCTTTGCTCTGTGTGCTCAGTGTTCTGTGGTTTCTTTGCTCTGTGTGCTCAGTGTTCTGTGTGTTCTGTTGCTCTGTCTGTGTGCTCTTTGTGTTCTGTTGTGCTCAGTGCTCTGTGTGCTCTTCTTGTGCTCTTTGTCGGTGCTCAGTGTTCTGTGTGCTCTTTGCTCTGTGTGCTCAGTGTTCTGTGTGCTCTTTGCTCTGTGTGCTCAGTGTTCTGTGTGCTTCATTGCTCTGTGTGCTCAGTGTTCTGTGTGCTCAGTGTTCTGTGTGCTCTTTCTGTGGCTGTGTTCTTGTGTTCTCTTTGTGTCTGTGTTCCATGTCTGTGTGCTCTTTGTCTGTGTGCTCGGGTTTTTGTTGTCTTGTGTGTGCTCAGTGTTCTGTGTCTCTTGCTCTGTGTGCTCAGTGTTCTGTGTGCTCAGTGTTCGTGTGCTGCTTTGTCATCTCTGTGTGCTCTGTTTTCGTGTTCTGTGTCTTTTGCTCTGGTGCTCAGTGTTCTGTGTCTGCGTGTGCTCGTTGTGCTCTGTGTGCGTCTCAGTGTTCGTGTGCTTGTCTTGTTCGTCTCTGTGTGCTCTGTGTGCTCAGTGTTCTGTGTGCTCTTTGCTCTGTGTGCTCAGTGTTCTGTGTGTCTGTCGGGTCTCTGGTTTTGTCTCAGTGTTTTCTGTGTGCTCAGTGTTCTGTGTCTGCTCTGTTGCTCATGTTCTGTGTGCTCTGTCTGTGTGCTCAGTTCTGTGTGCTCTTTGCTCTGTGTGCTCAGTGTTCTGTGTGCTCTTTGCTCTGTGTGCTCAGTGTTCTGTGTGCTCATTGTCTGTGTGCTCTGTCTGTGGCTCTTTGCTCTGTGTGTTTCGTGTTCTGTGTGCTCTTTGCTCTGGTGTCTTTGCTCTGTTCTCTTGCTCTGTGTGCTCGTGTTCTGTTGCTCTTTGCCTGTGTGCTCTTTGCTCTGTGTCTTTGCTCTGTGTGCTCTGTCTTGTGCTCTTTGCTCTGTGTGCTCTTTGATCTGTGTGTTCAGTGTTCTGTGTGCTCAGTGTTCTGTGTGTTCTTTGCTCTGTGTGCTCAGTGTTCTGTGCGCTCTTTGCTTTGTGTGCTCAGTGTTCTGTGTGCTCTTTGCTCTGTGTGCTCAGTGTTCTGTGTGCTCTTTGCTCTGTGTGCTCAGTGTTCTGTGTGCTCTTTGCTCTGTGTGCTCAGTGTTCTGTGTGCTCTTTGCTCTGTGTGCTCAGTGTTCTGTGGCCATTGTCTTCATCAGAGGTCCATGGGCTTGTTCTGCAGGTGTTAAATCAAAAGAAGCACCAATGAACGCTATCAGAGGTCTGTGGGCTTCTTCTGCTGGTGTTCAATCAAAAGAGGCACCAATGAACGCTATCGGAGGTCCATGGGCTTGTTCTGCAGGTGTTCAATCAACAGAGGCGCCAATGAACGCTATCGGAGGTCCATGGGCTTGTTCTGCAGGTGTTCAATCAACAGAGGCGCCAATGAACGCTATCGAGGTCCATGGGCTTCTCTGCTGGTGTTCAATCAACAGAGGCATCAATGAACGCTGTCAGAGGTCTATGGGCTTGTTCTGCTGCTGTTCAATCAACAGAAGCACCAATGAACGCTATCTCGAGAATGACACGGCAGAAGTGCGGTGTCTCCTTTGAAGAGGTGGGGGTTGGGGAGGGAGGGGGGGGAGGAGCATGGAGGGGCAAACTGTGTAAGTGGAGTAGGGATATCACAAAGCGCGCACAGCAAATACTGCAACAAAAACAAAACAAAACCAAAAAAAAAAAAAAAAAAATCCGGTATGGAAGCAAGTATGTTGTCGTCAAATTATGCATATAACAACAACGGAAACGATGTTGCGCTTAGCTAGAAACAAAAACAAAACAAAGCAAAACAAAAAATCAGCAACTCTACTCTTCCATGAACTACTGAACACTGGCGCGCAATGTACTCAGAACGCTTACTGTGTATGTTAAGAATTCTGTCATTCAATGACATGTCTCACTTACACATTCTGACCAATCTGTACACGACGACATAGCCAGCAAGTCGGTCCGTTATACGAAATTGATGCCGCACGCACACAAACACATTGGCTGACCAGCAACTCGCTGACCAGCAGGCTGACCGGACATTCAGGATATTGGTTTCCTGCAGTGGAGAGAGGGGCAAGACCTGTTAACGGCCTGTCAACGGTCAAGGACGCCGCGAGGGCTGGGATTAGGATGACGGGAAGCTTTGTGGAAGAACCGGAGCGGTTGCTACCAGGG
>CM031596.1:102968992-102971057 GCA_018398815.1 Conus ventricosus
CTTCTGCATCAACAATTCCATGGAGTTTAGTTTTAGTAAGCTCACTGCATCAACAATTCCATGGAGGATAGTTTTAGTAAGCTCTCCTTCGTCAACCATGGAGGATAGTTTTAGTAAGCTTCTGCATCAACAATTCCATGGAAGATAGATAGTTTTAGTAAGCTCACTGCATCAACAATGGAGGATAGTTTTAGTAAGCTCTCCTGCGTCAACAATTCCATGGAGGATAGTTTTAGTAAGCTTCTGCATCAACAATTTCATGGAGGATAGTTTTAGCGAGTTCATTGCATCAACAATTTCCTGGAGGACTGTTTCGGCAACGGCCATAGATTATGAAGTTTTTTTTATGGGGTTCAAATCTTCAGTTCGACGTAACCAGACCGTACTGATGCCATGCCATGATCTGTGCCGGGAATTCGCCAGGTTTCCTTTTAGTTCAGTATTTCAGGCCAGCCGAACACACTGAGTCTTTAGTATGAACCCCCCCCCCCCCCCTTTTTTTTTTTTATAGCCACGATCACGTTATTTATCAAGAAACAGGTAAGCTTACCTATGAATATCTTTACAAAACCTTTCAATATTTGGAAGGTATACACATTTACATTAGTAAATTTCGGCATACAGTTCAATACACACATTGATTACACGTTTATATATATATATATATAGCTGAACAGTTAAGTAGTGGGGGAAAACAAGTGCAGGTTAACAATTCTTCCGTCGTTATAGTAATGACTTGGCAAAGATTTGAACTTAAAAAAAAAAAATTGAAGATGAAGAAAATGGGGGGAATATATTATAAATCTGAGAAACCCTTCACTAGTTGCCTGAGGGAACCATCGTAATCCCTCTCAAAGGCACATTTATTTGTACTGCCTGCTCCTAGGCCTTTCGACCGTTGGATCGGACTCATCAGGGAGACACGCCTGATTGTGTCTGTGCTCTTGGTGTCAAATAGAGACATACCATAGTCCATAATTCTGTGGTGTTCTCATCACCAAGGGTTCAAAAAAGAATCCAACAGTACCCTCAAAGCAGCCAGCGAAGGGTAGTAAATGGAACAAAACAAAAGTGTGGAGTGGAAAAAATTTGCTGAAAAATTAAAAGCATTATTCAAACAGTATAAAATGTAGGGGACAATCTATGAGCCTATGCTTGAGGATCCATTCGAGGATGCAAGGGAGATCAAAAGATACGGAACAGTCTGAGTGGTCAGGTCTGCTGTTCAATAACCCAAGCATTGTGAGTGGCTAAGAATTGTATAGAACAACCTTTACTTGGATCTCCTAAGAGATGCAATCTCCCACCGATATATATATATATATATATATATATATATATATATATATATATATACTGGTACATATAACCATACAGCTAGAAACTTGCATAGGTTCGAGACATGATCTCTATCAGGGGGTGGAAACTTAACTAAGCATGACTAAGCGGCTGACAAACGAGCCTCCCCGCCCGTACGGTTGAGACGAAACGTTTGAACCTGTGCGGTCCGACCAGTCAGTGTCGAACGGACGGAGTGCTTCACGAAACGTTTGAACCTGTGCGGTCCGACCTATATGCGAGTTTTAAACCCTTCGAGTTTGATCCCACATGCCGCTTCGAAGGACTGTACAATTGAATACGAAGCTTTTTCTCGAATATTTAGATTCTTATAATTTTTTGAGTTGACATTCCAAAGCACATCATGGCCTTGGTACGATTCAGTCAAATGTTTGGTCTCCGAATCGGACAGTCTGACCGCCTTGCTGGACGACGCCATTTTTCCTTTGTCATGGGTGTTCGCTCAATGCTTAGCGTTGATTGGTTGGAGGATACTAACTGTCCGTTTCGAATAGATCACGGTGTATCTCGAACGGTCGGGTCGAACTGGATGCCGAAGTCCGTTTGAGACGTACGTTTACTATGACAGACGCTCCGTTTGGGATCGGGTTCGACCGGTACGTCCGAAGCGTACGGGCGGGGAGGCTCGTGTGTCAGCCGCTTAGAAAGGCCTGAACAACTCATCATAAGGAAAGCGGGTGGGGCGGTAGGCAAAAGACTGGGCGCT
>CM031596.1:102978657-102983657 GCA_018398815.1 Conus ventricosus
GTATGTGGCACAACACAATCAGAGCAATGAAGAAGAAGAAAAAAAAAGTAACAAACAACCACCTGGGTATATTTTTACCAACTTTATATTGTTGATGTACAGCCCAGCCAATCGTTTTCCCGCCTCCTGTTGTTCATCGCAAGTTGGTTGGTTGACCCCGTCACCCGAATGCGTTTGCACCAATCACAGTGAAAGTCGGCCCTTCCGATTGTTCGCGCAGCTTTTAAAGTCGTCGTCAGCAGCTCCCGTCGTAAACAACGCCGTCACCGTCAGCAAGCAGACGAGAAAAAGAGGGAAGAATGCAGACGAACGAACAATATTAACCGCTGCTACGCTTTCAGAAGAGAGAGCGTAAGTATTTATAATTTAACTGCAAGGCCTGAAATAGATAACGCTCCATTCCATGAAATGTTCATTATTTTCCGTGCAATCGAGAAAAGAGTAACCTACCAATGTTTTTACCTGGACGAGCGTTGAATGTTGAGCTATTGAATGATGGAACAAAACTATGGATCGATATGGGCGCATTTGTCGCCTGCCCGTTGAGGATTAACTAATTGTTTCGACACGATATTGACTGAAATGTAGTCGATGATTCGTGACATCGATGGATATTGATGTTTTAAAACGCTTGTACCATTGCTTTTTCCCCCATTCTACGTATGTATATTAAATAACCAAAGTGTGTCTTAATATGATTGCAACCGAACTTAATAATACTGTAGTCTTCGAAGTTGAGTAGTTATATTCGCCGAAAGCCTGTTGGATATGCTAGTGTCCAAGATTGTCGTATTTGTCCTCCGTTGCCGGCTCGGGTGCAGATCTTTATTTGTGAAACCTATTGTCTGCACTGACTGTATGTGTCCGTGATTGGTTGTTCCCGGAATGGTTTTTAAAAAGTGACCGCTATGTCGTCTGCTTTCAACAGTGACTCTGCAACCTTGCATTCCGGGTAGCCACTCCAGGCATTTTTTGAAATTCCTCCTAAATTATCAACACGGAATATCAACTAAATTTTTCGAAGTTTATTACAGAAAATCTTAAAAGTAACACATTTTTTTCAAATATGATTTAAATTTAGACGGGTAATATTCTGTTAATGGGGGGAAAGTGTGGTAAATACTGAAACTTTTGAGTTTCTGCCCTTTGATTTTATATCCACTTTGTCGCAATAGAAAAAAAAAACTGATCCAAGACTGGTAAGAATGAACTACCAACATACCAAACTGACAGACTCTTGCAAACTCCGTCCCCATTGCTGATGCATCATTATATACAACTGTAGCACAATACAACGCTGAGAGACGTTTAAAACGAAAATGAATTTGGTTGTCAGGCTGTTAGTGTCAGCTATGAACCGCTGTGTGCAGTGACTCCCGACACAGAATCATTGAATGTATGTCTGGTCGATCCGCGAGAAACACATGCAGGCTTTGATCCAAATTTTGTGTGACATGTTTTGAACTTGGACCGTTTTCAAGCATCTTTTAAGTCGGTAATCGACCAAGAAAACGTTTTAAACAAAAAAAATAGTCATCAAACCCTCATCAGTGTGGATTGAGACTGATGACGTGATGTCAGTCAGTCTGGCGTTCTTTACTAAGCCAGTGCCGTTATCACGCTTTGGCCGGTTTCTGGCTTCACCGAGTCGTGAAGTCAAACCGATCCAGTGAGGATGCCGAACTGGATTGGCTGAAAATCTTTGGGTTTTTTTTTCTTCTTTCTTTTCCCTCCCATTTATAAGCTTACACTATTTAATTCTAATAATTCCTTCTTTAGAGTATCCCATTTGTAAAATTTTCCATGTTGTTTACTGTACATTCCTTGGAAAGCAGCCCTCCCTCTCTCTCTGTCAGGCGCGCGCACACACACACACACACACACACACGATCACAGAGGGGTGAGCCCAGGATTAGTTGTCCACAGTTACTGGTGGAAAAATCTTGTAGGAGTATCGACGAGAAAAACTAGGTCAGCACTCGATTGGCCCCAGTTAAATCCGTGTCACGAGACCGGTCTGATTTCGCGTGTACCGAGTAATCGCGTGTACCCATTTGGGACGATGCAGACGCCTAGCAAAAAGATCAGTTTTCGCACACCCGCCTCCCAGTATCTTAAAAGTAATAGAAGGAAGTTTGAAAGGAGGCAAGGAACAGTAAACATGTTATTATCTTAAATCGTTGTCGTTCTGGTGCAATGAGATGTAGTGTTAGTATTCCACCCCACCCCTTCTCAGATGGTCATGCTCATCCCCCCGCGTCACTTATGACCGGTTGAGACCAGTTTCAGTGGGGCCGAGGTGTTGACAAAGTACCCCTCCCAATCCAGCCCAAACTGGGGCCCCGACTCTTGGCAACATGCTCTGCCATCTGGCCACTCGGCATTGTTACCGAGCTCATTGAGGTGGACCCCCTCCTCCCCACTAGCTTTATCCCGGGAGGGAGACGCTGGACGGTGCTGCAATCTCTCCCCTCCCCCCTCCCCCTCCCTTCCCCTTCCCCCTCCCCCTCCCCTCCCCTCCACCCTGTATCCCACCTGTATCCTTGCCGCCCTTGTTCGCGCTCAATGGGATCTTGCTTACTCTGAGAGATTTGCCCGCCAGTCCCCCTTCCGCGCCCACCGCATGTGTGGGCCACCTGTTAGTGTATCAGGCTGCGGGGAAAGCAGGTCAGCGGGTCGGGTCCAGTTTGGAGATTTCGGCTCAAACTTTGGCCTCGAGCGTGTGCGAGAAACGCAGAGGGGTTTTGTCCCATTCAGCACTTTTCGAAAGGCTTGACTGGCTAGAATGGGGTATCAAAGCGGCAAGTTCTACGTCGATAAGAGCGATTGTTTAATATTTCAAAGCGTGTATCGATGTTTGCGATCATATGTTGCGTTAGAGCGTCGGAGATGTTACGAGGTGTTGAATCTACTTTTCCGGATCATGCGGCATTCAGAGTCAAAAACAGGACAAACACACGCACGCACTCATACCACAGGCGCACGCACTCGCACGTACGCACACGCACGCACACACACACACACACACACACACACACACACACACACCACACACAGCACAGCACGCACAGCACAGCACAGCACAGCACAGCACAGCACACCTGGAATACTGTTGATTACATTTACCCATAGCTTTGACAGTTTCTTCATGTTCCTGCCTTCACTTTTCTTGATTGAACTGAGTATTGTAAATATTTCATCGTTATCATTAGTTCAAATTTATAGAAATTCTTGAGTACGCAAGTGTTTGTGTATCATGATTCGTGTGAAGTATGTAACTTGTACTGAAAAGCTACGTTTAGTGTTTTTGTTCTGTTTCCCGGATCTTCTCCCTAAACATGTATCATATGTGCTTTTCAACATTAACTTAAGACTCGCCCTTTTGAACTATTAGCGTTTTTAGGCCGACTCTGCTCGCCACTGGTCCACGACGACTCCCACCCCACCCCCCACCCCCACCCCTCCTCCGCGTTCCCCTCCAGCACCATGCAGGCGTCCGGACTGAAGCTGATCATGCCCAAGCCGAAAGCTGATAATAATCAAACATTTCTTAAATAAACCTAGCTGGTAGGGCGTATGCTTTGCTGCAAAATATACTGACCTGCAGACAGAAGTCAAAACATAGGAAAATGTTGAAGTAGGCTACTGAACTCACTGGTCATAAAACATACCTGTCATTTTTGTGTTGATGTGATTGGAACGTACCCCAGGCTAAAAAAAACACCACCGACAGACCGTGCACCGGACATAAACTTCACAGATAGAACGTCCACTCGGGTAACACTCTCACGGATAGAATCCACCGTGTGATTCGGATATTGCCATTCACATGGTACGGCTAGACTGAATCGATGTGCTTCTTGTTACAGATCAATCACAGTTCTGGACAAGGATGGCCTGCAGGAGATCACTTTCCCTCGGGCAAGGTACCCGCAGTCCACAACCATCTTGGGTGAGTATTGTTCCTTCCTTCTCATGTTACTATTACAAGGTTTGCTTGCCTTTTGTAAGGGTTTTCTATCGATGAAATCATGACTGTATCATGATAAAAAAAAAGAGCCGTTCGTTTACAAAAAACAAATATCAATGACATATTGTGTAAGCTGAACGAAGCAGACGCAGGCGGAAAGTGCTGGCTGACAATTCCTCCATTATGAAGATAAAGACATAACAACAGTATATGGAAAAACAAAGACAAAACAAAAGTATTTAAAAGACAAAGACAAAAGTATATGGAAAGACAAAGACATAGTTTGGCCTACTGCCTGCCCTGGCACAGATAGTTTGTTCCAACTGATTGTTTTGCCTCGGTGTTGGATTTTCCTTTTCCTTGCTCTGCTCTTCCCTCCCTAAAAACTTGTTTCAGGTTATTATTTGTTTTCAGATTATTTCTTGAATGCAAACGTTCATGTTCAGTTTTTTGCAGCCAATCCATTGTTTTTATATTCAGTGAGTACCGTGTATAAGCATTTTGCTTGTTGTACTCGTCTTATATGTTGTTGCTGCTTTTGTGTGTACTTCTGGAATAAATTCGTTTAAACCAAAGACATAGCAAAAGTATAGGGAAAGACCGAGACATAAAAGTATTTGGAAAGACAAGGACATAACAAAAGTATATGGAAAGACTAAGACATAAAAGTATATGGGAAGACAGAGACATAAAAGTATATGGGAAGACAGAGACATAGCAAAAGTATATGGAAAGACAAAGACAGCAAAAGTATATGGAAAGACAAAGACAGCAAAAGTATATGGAAAGACAAAGACAGCAAAAGTATGTGGACAATAAAGGCTGGTGGAGAGGGAAGTTAAGCTGACCATTAACTTCCAAGCGTGTAAACCCCTTCAACAACAGCGACTTCCACCTGCTGACGTGGACGTGGATTTATCAGCGCAATTCCGTGGGTCTTGCCCTTAGTGAAATGGAGATAAACCACACCACCACCAGATACTCTCGCCACAAAGAGCACAAGAGCAAAATCCGACGTCCCTCCCCATTG
>CM031596.1:102988657-102996356 GCA_018398815.1 Conus ventricosus
TCCCTTCTTCTTTGCGTAACACGGACTCTTTAGAGACTTTTAAAACCTCCCTAAAAGACACATCTTTTCCCTCGGACTGATTAACGATATCCAGTTACCACTGTGCGCGTGTTTGCTGGTGTTGAACGCGCTCCTGTGTCTGTCTGCGTGTGAGAGTCTGTTTTGTTTGTTTTTTTCCCTCGGCGGTGTGTGTGTGTGTGTGTGTGTGTGTGTGTGTGTGTGTATGCGCGCGCTTTGAATTATAATTATAATTTTTATCATGTTTTTCTTTAATATGCATTACATTACATCACAATATGTTAGTAACCAACAAGAGTAAGATAACAAGACTTTCATCATTTACTTCTGTGTACATAATCTGTGTGTGTGTGTGTGTGTGTGTGTGTGTGTGTTGTGCGCGCGTGCGTGCGTGCGTGTGTGTGTGTGTGTGTGTGTAACTAACTGTGTTGATCTATGTTTGTGTTATCATTTGTCGGGGGGGGGGGGGGGGGGGAGGACAGGGAGTATGTGAGGGGAGGGCAGTGCTAAAGATGGATATGAGGAAGAGGTTGCTTAACTAATATGCCTTTATGTATGCTTGTTTCATCTATGCCTTTTCATGTGAATCCTTTTGTATACATATGTATGTGTGTGTGTGCGTGTGTATGGGTGTGTGTGTGTATGGGTGTGTGTGCGCGCATGTATATATAATAGTTCTTGTACTTATATTTATATAATCACACCTTGCTGTAGAGAGAGAGAGAGGAGGGAGGGAGAGAGAGAGAGAGAGAGAGAGAGAGAGAGAGAGAGAGAGAGAGAGAGAGAGAGAAGGGGGATGGGGAGTAGGCTAACAGCTGGGGACTGTTGGTGAGTTGGGTTAGAACATGTGAGAGAATATGGAGATTCAACTAGATCTAGAGAAAATTTCGTGAACATTGTTCTAAACACTTTGAATCTTGACCGTCATGTGAGCTTTGTTCTTGGGGTGTGGTGGAGGAAAAGGCATTGTTTGTGAGTCAGTGCAGTAATAAAGCGTGCCCTGAAGAAGGCCAAGTGCCGAAACGTTGAGAGATGAAAACTTGCTTGTTTGGTGTTGTCATTTGAAAGAGTGTCTAATATATTATATATATATATACAACAAACTAATAAATTCCAAGGATAAGACCGAGCACCGTTCCAGCAACTTACAGAGCAGCTTGGTGTTGCAATGACTGCAAGAAATATTGAATTATAAACAAAGCTTGCTCTTATGTCTTAGATTGAAGAAATAGGGGGAAGATAAGCTTCATATCTGCAGTGGTAGATGATTCTGCCTAACTAACAGTATGTGCCTGAGTGGGTGAAAAAAATGCTTCTCACAATGAACCTTCAGCAAGCTTATAGTCTCCAATGGGGAGACATCTCCAATAGGGAGGGAAACTCACTAACATATAACTCCTGGTCATATACCGATATTTCGAAACTTGGTGGTTTCTCCTCAGTGACCGCGGAAAGTGGTAATTTGACTCCTCTGCCTTTTCAGTTTTAAGAAGAATGCAATCCAGAAAAGGCTGGTGTGCAATACCGTAGTATGTTTGTTGAGTTTTCAAAACACCAACCAAAGGTGCCACCCAAGAAGCAAAAGAAAATCATGAAAGAGCAAAACAAGCTACATTTTCTTGTGAAAAGTAGAAAATATAAAAAGATATCCTCTTAAGACACAAGTGCTGAGGGCCAGTTCTTGGAATGAATCCGCAAGGGACTAAAATACAACAAACTAATAAATTCCAAGGATAAGACCGAGCACCGTTCCAGCAACTTACAGAGCAGCTTGGTGTTGCAATGACTGCAAGAAATATTGAATTATAACAAAGCTTGCTCTTATGTCTTAGATTGAAGAAATAGGGGGAAGATAAGCATTCATATCTGCAGTGGTAGATGATTCTGCCTAACTAACAGTATGTGCCTGAGTGGGTGAAAAAATTTCTTCTCACAATGAACCTTCAGCAAGCTTATAGTCTCCAATGGGGAGCACTCTCCAAAAGGGAGGGAAACTCACTAACATATAACTCCTGGTCATATACCGATATTTCGAAACTTGGTGGTTTCTCCTCAGTGACCGCGGGGAAAATGGTAATTTGACTCCTCTGCCTTTTCAGTTTTAAGAAGAATGCAATCCCCGAAAAGGCTGGTGTGCATACCGTAGTATGTTTTGTGAGTTTTCAAAACACCAACCAAAGGTGCCACCTAAGAAGCAAAAGAAAATCATGAAAGAGCAAAACAAGCTACATTTTCTTGTGAAAAGTAGAAAATAAAAAAAAGATATCCTCTTAACTGAAAAGGCAGAGGAGTCAAATTACCACTTTCGCGGTCACTGAGGAGAAACCACCAAGTTTCGAAATATCGGTATATGACCAGGAGTTATATGTTAGTGAGTTTCCCTCCTATTGGAGAGTGTCTCCCCATTGGAGACTATAAGCTTGCTGAAGGTTCATTGTGAGAAGCATTTTTTCACCCACTCAGGCACATACTGTTAGTTAGGCAGAATCATCTACCACTGCAGATATGAATGCTTATCTTCCCCTATTTCTTCAATCTAAGACATAAGAGCAAGCTTTGTTTATAATTCAATATTTCTTGCAGTCATTGCAACACCAAGCTGCTCTGTAAGTTGCTGGAACGGTGCTCGGTCTTATCCTTGGAATTTATTAGTTTGTTGTATTTTAGTCCCTTGTGGATTCATTCCAAGAACTGGCCCTCAGCACTTGTGTCTTAAGAGGATATCTTTTTATATATTTTTATATTTTCTACTTTTCACAAGAAAATGTAGCTTGTTTTGCTCTTTCATGATTTTCTTTTGCTTCTTAGGTGGCACCTTTGGTTGGTGTTTTGAAACTCAACAAACATACTACGGTATTGCACACCAGCCTTTTCTGGGATTGCATTCTTCTTAAAACTGAAAAGGCAGAGGAGTCAAATTACCACTTTCCGCGGTCACTGAGGAGAAACCACCAAGTTTCGAAATATCGGTTATATGACCAGGAGTTATATGTTAGTGAGTTTCCCTCCCTATTGGAGAGTGTCTCCCCATTGGAGACTATAAGCTTGCTGAAGGTTCATTGTGAGAAGCATTTTTTTCACCACTCAGGCACATACTGTTAGTTAGGCAGAATCATCTACCACTGCAGATATGAATGCTTTATCTTCCCCTATTTCTTCAATTAAGACATAAGAGCAAGCTTTGTTTATAATTCAATTTTTTCTTGCAGTCATTGCAACACCAAGCTGCTCTGTAAGTTGCTGGAACGGTGCTCGGTCTTATCCTTGGAATTTATTAGTTTGTTGTATTTTAGTCCCTTGCGGATTCATTCCAAGAAACTGGCCCTCAGCACTTGTGTCTTAAGAGGATATCTTTTTATATTTTCTACTTTTCACAAGAAAATGTAGCTTGTTTTGCTCTTTCATGATTTTCTTTTGCTTCTTAGGTGGCACCTTTGGTTGGTTGTTTTGAAAAACTCAACAACATTATAGGGTATTGCACACCAGCCTTTTCTGGGATTGCATTCTTCTTAAAACTGAAAAGGGCAGAGGAGTCAAATTACCACTTTCCGCGGTCACTGAGGAAAAAAACCACCAAGTTTCGAAATATTCGGTATTGACCAGGAGTTATATGTTAGTGAGTTTCCCTCCCTATTGGAGAGTGTCTCCCCATTGGAGACTATAAGCTTGCTGAAGGTTCATTGTGAGAGCATTTTTTTTCACCACTCAGGCACATACTGTTAGTTAGGCAGAATCATCTACACTGCAGATATGAATGCTTATCTTCCCCTATTTCTTCAATCTAAGACATAAGAGCAAGCTTTGTTTATAATTCAATATTTCTTGCAGTCATGCAACACCAAGCTGCTCTGTAAGTTGCTGGAATGGTGCTCGGTCTTATCCTTGGAATTTATTAGTTTGTTGTATTTTAGTCCCTTGCGGATTCTTTCCCAAGAACTGGCCCTCAGCACTTGTGTCTTAAGAGGATATCTTTTTATATTTTCTACTTTTCACAAGAAAATGTAGCTTGTTTTGCTCTTTCATGATTTTCTTTTGCTTCTTAGGTGGCCCCTTTTGGTTGGTGTTTTGAAAACCAACAAACATACTACGGTATTGCACACCAGCCTTTTCTGGGATTGCATTCTTCTTAAAACTGAAAAGGCAGAGGAGTCAAATTACCACTTTCCGCGGTCACTGAGGAGAAACCACCAAGTTTCGAAATATCGGTATATGACCAGGAGTTATATGTTAGTGAGTTTCCCTCCCTATTGGAGAGTGTCTCCCCTTTGGAGACTATAAGCTTGCTGAAGGTTCATTGTGAGAAGCATTTTTTTCACCCACTCAGGCACATACTGTTAGTTAGGCAGAATCATCTACCACTGCAGATATGAATGCTTATCTTCCCCCTATTTCTTCAATCTAAGACATAAGAGCAAGCTTTGTTTATAATTCAATATTTCTTGCAGTCATTGCAACACCAAGCTGCTCTGTAAGTTGCTGGAACGGTGCTCGGTCTTATCCTTGGAATTTATTAGTTTGTTGTATTTTAGTCCCTTGCGGATTCATTCCAAGAACGGGCCCCTCAGCACTTGTGTCTTAAGAGGATATTTTTTTATATTTTCTACTTTTCACAAGAAAATGTAGCTTGTTTTGCTCTTTCATGATTTTCTTTTGCTTCTTAGGTGGCAACCTTTGGTTGGTGTTTTGAAAACTCAACAAACATACTACGGTATTGCACACCAGCCTTTTCTGGGATTGCATTCTTCTTAAAACTGAAAAGGCAGAGGAGTCAAATTTACCACTTTCCGCGGTCACTGAGGAGAAACCACCAAGTTTCGAAATATCGGTATATGACCAGGAGTTATATGTTAGTGAGTTTCCCTCCCTATTGGAGAGTGTCTCCCTTTGGAGACTATAAGCTTGCTGAAGGTTCATTGTGAGAAGCATTTTTTTCACCCACTCAGGCACATACTGTTAGTTAGGCAGAATCATCTACCACTGCAGATATGAATGCTTTTTCTTCCCCCTATTTCTTCAATCTAAGACATAAGAGCAAGCTTTGTTTATAATTCAATATTTCTTGCAGTCATTGCAACACCAAGCTGCTCTGTAAGTTGCTGGAACGGTGCTCGGTCTTATCCTTGGAATTTATTAGTTTGTTGTATTTTAGTCCCTTGCGGATTCATTCCAAGAATGGGCCCTCAGCACTTGTGTCTTAAGAGGATATCTTTTTATATTTTCTACTTTTCACAAGAAAATGTAGCTTGTTTTGCTCTTTCATGATTTTCTTTTGCTTCTTAGGTGGCACCTTTGGTTGGTGTTTTGAATCTACTCAACAAACATACTACGGTATTGCACACCAGCCTTTTCTGGGATTGCATTCTTCTTAAAACTGAAAAGGCAGAGGAGTCAAATTACCACTTTCCGCGGTCACTGAGGAGAAACCACCAAGTTTCGAAATATCGGTATATGACCAGGAGTTATATGTTAGTGAGTTTCCCTCCTATTGGAGAGTGTCTCCCCATTGGAGACTATAAGCTTGCTGAAGGTTCATTGTGAGAAGCATTTTTTTCACCCACTCAGGCACATACTGTTAGTTAGGCAGAATCATCTACCACTGCAGATATGAATGCTTATCTTCCCCCTATATATATATATTTTTATATATATTATATATATATATATTATATATATTTGCGAGATCTAAACAGATCATGGCTTTGTCTTTTCACTTGATGATTTCCATCATGAGAATAGCATTGTTTTCAGAACTTTATTATAATACTTTATTATAATAATCTTTGCCAAGTCATTACTATAATGACTGAAGAATTGTTAGCCTGCACTTGTTTTCCCCCACTGCTTAATTGTTCAGCTTAATTGTTCAACTTTATTATAATACGTTAGTTTTTAATCTTCTCGTTGAACTCTTACTTTATCGGTATCTTATTCCTATTGTTGTCAACAGGAATGACGGATTGCCGTTTTCTGGAGAAGGTGGGCGATCTGGCTGTGGTGGTGTTCCGCAGCTCTCCAGACGCTGTGACTGTCTGGAAAATGGAGAATGGCAAACTTGTAAGTGCAGCGAAAAGACTGTTGACTCGATTGTCGTCCGGGGATTCTTCTTCTTCCAATAATGTCCACCTGCCGAGTATTCGGCAATCATTGACTCGGATAAAAAGTTATAAATGTTTAGGAGCAGCACAGGCATGAAGTTTGGGATGACTCTTGTGTTGTAATGAGTTTAAAACGTAAGTGATGCGGGTTCTGCACTTTGGCGTTGACTGATCAACTATTGACTCATGAACAAGAACGGTAATTTCATCATGGGAGCAAGAGTTACCCAATGTGTTCGTTGCTTAATGTTTTCTGCCTCATTCAATATTACCTTACGATTTATTCATGGTTTTTAACAGAGGCACTATATCGTACAAATGAACAGCGTTTCCATCACCATAGGGGGGATTTCACAGACCAGCGGCGTTGCACGAAAGCTGTGTTCAAAGTGGGGAGGGGGGGGGGGGGGGGCGGAGGAAAATGACCAGACTTACGGTGGTATTAGCGGACATGTTACTATTTGATTTCAGATGCACGTACACACACACACACACACACACACACACACACACATACACACACACACACACACACACGCACACACACAAAAGCGTTTATAAAACTGAATGGAGTAGACAAGCCAAACACGGATTAATAGCATTACTTAATCCAGCATCAGCCCAGATTAAGCCGACACCTATACAGGAATCTTCACCATCAAACGGAGAAAGCACAATGTTGATGAAACGCTCTGCCGCACCCTAAGACAAATGGCATCTGTTTTACTTCTGGACTTTGTCCCGTTTACCTGGCTTGGTGGTGAAATGGTAACGCTCAAGACTCGGTTTACAACATGCGTGTGGATGGACGCGTCGCCAGTACTGGGCAGCTTCTCGATTTTCCCCGTCTTACTTTACTGATATATAGACTGAGGGGGCAGAGTGCATGTACTGCAAGGTGAATGGAATGTGATTTACGAACAAAACGTGTTTGAGATCAGTGTTTTAGTCGCAATCTTCTTGTCTGTATTTGCTCAGAAGCAACGGGTTTCAACCTTTTGTTTCCTTTAGGAACACAACACCATACACACACATGCGCGCGCGCGCACGCAAGCTCACACACACACACACACACACCACACACACACACACACACACACACACACACACACACACACACAGATGTCTTCAACAAGTGAATACCCGAGACCCTTCCTCCTAATCGGAAGTTAATGAAGCACACTATCACACAAAAGTATTTACAGTCTGATCCAGCCTCTTTTTGTTAGAAATCCACTTCAACTTTCAACATGCATAAAATATGTTGTCGTAGAGGGCTGGAGATAAGAAGAAAGAAAAGCTTTCCGAAGTATGTTTGGTCATTGCTTTTGTTCCCACGCACCCAAAATAGTAACGTTCTCTGACATAACAATAAAGACTGTCGGCATTTTCATTCTGTACAGCAGAGGGCGTATTTTTCCACTCAGAAGGAAATGTGATGAGAGTTGTGTTCTCTTGAATTAGGGTGATTCAAGAGTAGGGAATGGGACATTTGAACTATTTATACATTGGCGAGGGATTCAGAATAAACAAGGAAGAATGAATCTCAAAATGTAGAAATGAGTTTTTTTCCCCATTCGTTTGGC
>CM031596.1:103001456-103043956 GCA_018398815.1 Conus ventricosus
AAGAGGTTATCTTTTTATATTTTCTATTTTTCACAAGAAAATGTAGCTTGTGTTGTTCTTTCATGATTTTCTTTTGCTTCTTAGGTGGCACCTTTGGTTGTTTTTTTGAAAACTCAGCAAACATACTACGGTATTGCACACCAGCCTTTTCTGGGATAGCATTCTTCTTAAAACCGAAAAGGCAGAGGAGTCAAATTACCATTTTCCGCGGTCACTGAGGAGAAACAACCAGGTTTCGAAATATCGGTATATGACCAGGAGTTATGTGTTAGTGAGTTTTCTCTCTGTTGGAGATTATAAGGTTGCTGAAGGCTCATTTTAAGAAGATCCCATCCACCCACTTGAGCACATGCTGTTAGTTAGGCAGTATTAACTACCACTGCAGATATGAATGCTTATCTCCCCTATTTCTTCAATCTAAGACATAAGAACAAGTTTTGTTTATAATTCTATATATATATAGATTCCTCTTTTAACTTGTTTTAACTATATATATAAATATATATATATATCCAGACAGACAGATATATATAATGCATGGATCTCGATGGGGGAAAAATAGGCTGATTGTATGTATGAAGTCATCGCTCTCGATGGGGAGAAAGCGGGCTTATTGAATGTACGGCATCCACGAACTCGTAAATGTTTTCTATAGAGGTCTGGATCCAGAGAGCAGCAGCAGACTGTTGGACGTCTGCACTCTCCTGAATGCCCTCTAGTTTAGTTTTCCTTTGAGCTTCGTGGGGATATTTGAGGAGATACAAGCAACTGTTAGTGTAGGATTTCTTACCAGTAATACAGAAAAAAAAAAATGTTGCAGTTGACATGTTGAGGAAACTGTTTATAACTGAACTTGTATACAACGTGTGATGTTTATTCCACAACATGCCATAGTGATGAGATCTGTGAATGTGACATGATAGGCGGCTTGTGTATGCTTCTCTCTCTCTTTAAAAAAAATTGCAAAATGTCATAACAGATCAGTTCTTTGTGATTTCACCAAGCCGTGCAAAGCTTTTAGAACTGCTTTGGAATTTAAATCAAAAGACAAGTGTTACTTTGGTAATATTGGCAAATCCGTCTGTGTTTTGAAAGTTGATTCAGCAAGTCTTAGTAATGTCTAAAGGCAAGAAAAGTCGATCGTAAGAATACCATCAGAAAGGGGGGGGGGGGGGGGGGGGGGTGAGAAATTGAATAATTGGAAGTATGGTAAAAACCAGGAATGCTGTATGCCACAAGAAATTGAGATTTTCTGTGTGTTCGGTTTTCATTTGTTGCTTTCGTAGCAATTTAATGTACTCGTTCTTTCAAATGTATTGGGGCTATTCTACCTTTTACCATCTACTGCTATCGCTTAATTCCTTTGGTGCCGTTTTTGTGTGTTCAGCGTCTGGTGCTATGCTTCGACGACAGCATAGTTATCACTGACAGGGCACTGAGGACCGTGAAACGGATCCGCAAAAAAGTGTCCAAGTCTCCTGTCATGGCTATAAACCATGTCACTGGGTGTCTGGGGTACCCCATCCACAGTGACGCTGGAATAATCGGCCTGATGTGCACCCACACGGAAGTAAGTAATATGTATTTCAAATAAATTGTCGAAAAACTGCGTATAATTCTTGTAGATTAAATCATTATTGCTCGCAATTGACCCAGATATCACACACACACAACACACACACACACACACACACACACACACACACACACACACAACGCGCGCGCACACGCACACAACACCTTTCATAGAGTTTCTCTGAGTTCACTTTTGTAATTTATCTGTGGCAAACTTCAACGGCTGTCTATAATTCTGTTGATATCTACTCCTCATTTCCCCATCCGTTGTCTTTTATTTTTCTGTCCTCTTTTCCCCCCATCGTCCATTCGGAGCTGACGTGATCGTAACGTACACATTTCCAGTTTGCTCATGTACCCTGTGGAGATGAGGGAGTAAGGGGATGTTGGGATGGGGGGGGGGGGAGTGGGGGGGGGGGGAGCTTTAAGCATATACTTCTCATCTTGCTGGAAATCTGTAATAGTGATTTTTGCCTCACAGGTCTCGCCCACCGCGGTTTTGTTGTTGTTTTGTTTACGTCTTTTTTTCCCCACTGCCCCCGTTCGTCCCGTTTCTCTGCCGTTGTAGTTTTGTTTTGTCTTTCCTTGTCCTTAAATGTCTTTCTGCTTTGAGAAAAAAAATCCTGAAGAG
Source organism: Conus ventricosus (assembly GCA_018398815.1). Lineage (NCBI taxonomy): Eukaryota > Metazoa > Mollusca > Gastropoda > Neogastropoda > Conidae > Conus > Conus ventricosus. The sequence continues at coordinate 103,003,663 of CM031596.1, forward strand.
CACTGCCTGTTTTCTTTTTTCTTTTCTTTTTTTTATTTGCCTCGATCAGCTAGTACGCAACGTTGTCGACAGTCTACTATGAAACATCGCAAGTTTACTTTTCGTTTCAGTGTACTTCATGTTTGTATTTTTTTCTTTAAATTGTGGAAAGTAACTTGCAGTACAAATAAATAATAATCCTTCGGTTGGCTCGAAGATTGAACTTTGACAGTATACTGCATGTTACAAAAAATTAAAAGGTTAGAATCTGGCTGAGCCCGAGTGAATATGTTAAGTGGATATGAACTCCATGAAATTGATATATTTGTTTCTCTGTCTTTTTTTTTTTTTACTTTCTCCCTTGTGGGGGGGGGGGGGGGGGGGGGGGGCGAGGACAATATGTTTTGATTTTTTTTTCCATGATAGAATAATTTTTGTATATTGGTACAGGCGCGCAAGTGCTCTGAGAAGTTGACTGCTCTTATTGGTATACTGGAACCGTTTGTCTTGAACAGAAAGAAACGGTGGAATTTCAGGCGCATGACTCCACTGTTGCGGCGATGCAATTCAGCCACAGTGGAGAGCAAATAGCCACTGCATCTGTAAGGGTAAGTAGCTAAGGCACACACACATTTACAATGAATCGGGCTAAACGATAAGAAATGTTTAGGGGGCAATATTTAACAGTAAACAGCACGTAGTGGAATAGAGAAGTTTAACTGTGCGTAATGTGGAATGTTACCAACAGTCGAAGCAAGAAAAACATGTACACTGATTCTTACATTAATTCTCCGAATGTGTGACCATATGTAAAACATCACATTTTCTTATTTTATGCAAGCTGAATGATAGACCCATCTACATACTCAAATAATACATCTGATTAGGCCTATTAAAGGTAGAGTCATAAATACACTGTTTTTATATTACTTTTGTTTCACTTTTTTCTTTTTATTTCGTCAAAACAACACTGGAACGAAATCTTAAGTGAGACAGTAAGCAGTAATTAAAGAACAAGAAGGGTAACTCTTGCTCCCTTGATGAAATCAAAACGCTCCCATAACTCCAAACGAATGCTGCTTAAGACACCCAATCGCCTGGCAGAAATGACAGAGAGAGAGAGAGAGAGAGAGTACACAGAACAAACAAGGAGACATCCCCTCAGATTGGGGATGTCTCTTTGTTTGGTCTGTGTGCCCTGTGTTGTCATTTCTGCTAGGCGATTGGGTGTCGTAAACAGCGTTCGTTTGGAGTCGTGGGGAGTGTTCATTTCATCAAGGGAGCAAGAGTTGCCCTTCTTGTTCTTAAAAAACAACACTGGTTAATGTGTGACACGGCAGATGATCACATTGCTTCACATTACACGTCTGCTGTTCTGTCGTCTGTCTGTCCTCCTTCTCTCTCTCGCTCGCTCTGTGTGTGTGTGTGTGTGTGTGTGTGTGTGTGTCGGGGTGTCTGCGTATGCGTGTATGTGCTTTGTCAGAGGTAAAAAACCAGAACCGTGTCAGATATTAAAGTATACCATGGAACAGGAATTCAAGGACAAATGCCGCACGACAGACTAGAATCACAAGATGTTCGCTGGCAAACATTTTCTTTATATGAAAAGCTGACAGGCTTTTAGGACATTCTTGACGTAGTTGTGGAGCGTTTAAAAGGCAATTTGTCAAATCTGGCAACACTGGTTTTTGTAATTTAATTGTTAGTGCGGAAAATAATTGATTTGACATGCTGCCCGGTTAAGCACAAGAGTGGAATATCTTTTTGCCAAGTTGTTGACGTTAAATGTTTTGACAGAAAACTTCGTTTTTTTCTTTACAGAAGAGCATCATTTTGTATGAATGGTAATGATTAACTTTGTGCATAACATTAACTCTACAAGAATTTCCTGAGGATAAATGTTATGCTAATCTTGAAAAATACCTGCTGTTTACATTAGGCAACACTTTGCATAAATGGAACGAAATTGTTTGTTTGCCAGATATGTGCATTATGCGTAACACAATTGAACACGTGCACACCATGCGCGCGCACACAGATGGATGTTTCATTGTAACATGTTCTATTTACAGACGCAACATTTATGACACCTATCATACATAACTGTGTTCTCAAGATAAGTGAGATTCTTTTTCTTGACTTGTTGTCCCCATGGCATTTGAAAATAAACCGTTGCTTGACGAGGTAAATTTTGTGTATTGGAGAAGATAACTGTGTTGTCCAGTTCGGTGTGAAAGTTGTGGGTTTGCTTCACAGGGCACCATTATCAGGGTCTTCAGTGTCGCCACACGCGGGATGCTGTATGAATTCCGGAGAGGACTCAAAAGGTAAGCTGAAAACGAACTAACTCCAGTGTGTGTGTGTTTAGGTGTGTGTGTGTCTGTCTGTGAGTGATGAAGTCAGTGAAAATAACTGGATTGCGACCTATTTTCTGTGACTATGTCTTAGAAAGTAGACATGTACTCAAACAAAACTGTAAGGGTTTTTGTGGTCGAGTTTCTGTTTGTTGTACTTTTGTTCTTTTTGGCAGAATGAAAAGGACTTAAGTGAGCATTGCAATTTGTCGCTGTGTTTTGCAGGACGGTGGGGGTGACCTGCTTGTCATTCAGCAAGGATGACGCCTACCTTACACTGGCAAGCAACACGGAGACGGTCCATGTGTTTGACATGAAGTAAGAGTTTTACCAATAGGTTTTTTGTTTATTTCATATCTACCAATATATATATATTATAAAACAAAACTTTCTCTTATGTCTTAGATTGAAGATATAGGGGAGATAAGCATTCATATCTGCAGTGGTAGTTATTCTGCCTGCCTTACAGTATGTGCTTGAGAGGGTGAATGGGGAATAATAAATGTTTCTCAAAATGAGCCTTCAGCAAGCTTGTAGTCACCAAGGGGGAGACAATCTCCAATGGGGAGGAAACTCACTAACATATAACTCCCGGTCGGATACCGGTACAGACCTGCCAACCATTAGGCGTAATTCATTACGCCCAAGTGATAATTCTTACGCATTTAGCAAAAAAAAATACGCATTGAAAGTTTTACAACAATAAAAAAACGGGCGAAAAAATCGGCTTATGTACAGACACGCACAGCGCCGTGCGTTATAAACCAGTAATCTTCAAGAAGCGTTTCGGTCATGCGCAGTTCGTTTCACCATCTTTACCATTCAGCGAAGTTGGCGTCCTTTCGAAGTTTTAGCTACGAAAATGTCGAAACGTGGAGCAGCAGAAAGTTCTGGACAAGATGCGAGAAAAAAAAAAACTTGGTCAAAAGTTCGAAAAGAATACTCGGGAAAAGTTCCCCTGCATACGATCTTCGGCTAAAGGTGTACATTGTGCACGGTGTACCACTTGCGAGTCGGACTTCACAATTTCCCAGTCAGCAACTCGGCATGTCTTTCTTCTTTCCTTTGGTGTCCACGATCATGAGGATGATCATTCTGGCACATAAAGGGGTGGGAGGGGGGGGGGAGGGGAAGTCAGTCCATTTGCATGCTCTGATCATTGTGATCACGTTCACTGTGATTTCTCATTGTCCTTACACCATAGCCGGTCCGTTACCGTAAGGGCCACATGTTATCGGTTCACTGTCACTGTTAGGCAGAGGTTCGCGACACAAAAGCATCGACTGTTGTTGCCTCTACTGTCTCACTGGGAGATGGTTGGTTCCAGTCCCTAACAGTCCTGGGTAGAAATGAGCCACCTCTGTACCGAGTTCTGGTGTTGATGAGGCAGAACTGCTGGTTGTGGGTACGGCGCTGTCGTGGTGGAGGTGGGACTAGCTTGCTCTTGATACCTGGGCACTGGATTAGTCCATGGTGGATCTTATAAAGGAACCCAGGCGTGTGATTCTTCTACGCTGCTCAAGAGACGCCCAACCGAGTTGATCGATCATCCCGCTCGCACTTGACGTGTGATGCGGTGAGCACAAAACGGGCGGCACGTCTTTGAACAGCCTCAACTTGTCAATGCTCTTCTGTGTGTATGGATCCCATACTGATGATGCATAGTCAAGAAGGGGTCTCACAAATGCCTTATATGCCTTCTCCTTGATGGAACTGGAGCTGATCTTTAAATTACGCCTGAGGAAAACCCAGCGTTCGGTTAGCCTTGTTCACTATTTCGTTGATGTGGGTGTCCCATGTCACTTCGCGTTGTAGTGTGACGCCCAGGTATTTGGCTGTGTGGACGGTGTCCAGATTGTGGCCATGCAGGACATAGGAGTGGTCCAGTGGGCTCCTGCTTCTGGTGACTGGCATATACACGTACTTTGCAGGGTGAAACAGCATGTCCCAGCTCTTCTCCCATTTCGATAATCGATTGAGGTCTTGCTGTAGCTGGTCTTGTTGTTCACTGTTGGCTACTACCCTGTAGAGAACAGATAAATGTCTGTTCTACCCCACTTGCTCCTCCACCAAGTTTTTGGGCGAAAGTGACCTAGAAGCGGCATATTACAGTTCTCTGACAAGTAAGACTTCAATAACCAAAAATAACGATTATCTACAAACAAACATACTGTGCAGGGTTATCCGTTTTCAATACTAATTTACTAAACTTTTCAGATTTTAATTTTTGCTTAATCCTATGTTTTTCCTGATCATTTTCAATAACATCATTTTCGCGCAAACATTCTTCAAATGAGTCTCTGTCTTTCATGTGAAATAACACTCAGGGCTTAAAATCCTCCTCGGATCGAGAAATTCCTCGGGAAGCCAAAAAATTCCTCGGGAAAAAAAATCGATTTCCTCGGGGGAAAGAAACCCAATCTAAAACGCCCCAAACGCGTCCGCATTCGCATATGGTTCTGATTCGTATTCGGTTCAAAGTCGCAAACAGCCATTTCGCACCGGTAGCTTTAGGCGCCTAATCTATCAAGATGGCGACTGTGAGAATCATCAAACGTGGAGAGAAGTTTGACGAAAGCGGGATCAAAAACAAATGGAGGTGGGAGTGGACTTTAAAGTCCGTGAAAGTGAGGTCAGATCCGATGAATTCGAGCGGATCGGTCAACATATTCGAAAGGTTGACGTGCCAGGCAGTGCAGATGTGTACTGTGCACCACAGACATCGTCTACACTTTCCGCGGGATCGTCGCACTGAAAGAGCATCTTGTCACAAAGAGACACCGCGATCGCAGCTTTCCCCTGCAGACAAGGGGAAGGGAAAGAATATTTCCGCAGCTTGGCTGTGCTTGTCGTAAGAGGCGACAGAACCAGCCCTCTCAGATTGCTTAGTTTCCACATTCCAAACGTGAGTTTTGAATTTTGATAACTGTGTCTCCACCAATAACCATTTTGTTTTGTCTTGATAACCTGTTGGTCTTTTTTATGCTCTTTTCACATGAAATGTGTTGATATAAATATCATTTTAGATTTAGATGTTTAAGACCTTTGTCTTGTCTTTGACAGTGGATTGAATATCTGTATGGATGTACCTTTTCTGCATTAAATCTTGCACTTTTTCTGTGCAATTTTTTTCCCAAAAATAGGGCTCAGAATGAGCCAGAGTGCACAGATTTTGTTCTAGATTTTCAAAATTTTCTGGGGGAGCATGCCCCAGACCCCCCTAGCAGGGCGTGCCTGCTTCGCAGGCACGCATTCGTGGCTTCGCCACTTCAGAAATTTTCCTCTGATTTTTGGATAGACCATTTTAAGCCCTGAACACTACAGTCTTTAACTGTTCTCTAAAGTCTTTTAAAACCGAGTTATATTTTTGGCATAAAATCCACACACTTATCCGAGCATGTCTTCCGCTGAAAGCTAGTTTTGACAAAGTGTTTCTCTTTTTAACTATGTCTCTTTCTGCGAACAGTCATCTATAATAAATAGTGTCTGCGTTCCTTCAAACAGTCTATAAAACTGTTCTAAACACTCACTCAGTTTATTGCTGGGATCAACTAAATATATGTCATCATCTGTCCATATAAACCTTCTATCATGATATGCTTTGTTCCATTTAAGTGTTGGACAGAAAACCACAATATGATTAAAATTATAACGATAAACTGTTTGTAACAGGTCGAGGATAAATATTGTTTTTCCACACCAGTCTCCCCACAAATCAATGAGCAATGAGGAGTTTTTGTCATAAAGTTTAACTGCTCAATAGTTTTATAGCAGAATTTAATCTAATCCAGTTATTATTTTTATCATACTCTCTGTCAAAACTTGTTCAGTATAATAAAACCCTACGAGGCCTAAATGTGTAAGATTAATCCAATTCAGTTCTGTAAGATTGTTTCTATTTAAGTTACATTGATTTTGTTGCTTGTTGTTTGATTCTTAATATCCTCGCCATTGTGAAGAACGACGACAACAACGTTAAGGCGTTTAACGTCTAAGTTTTGCCAGCTAATATTAATTCCTTTTATAAGGACGTCACTACGCCCACAACCCATCCCTTTCCACATCTTTAAAGACAGAAATTTCAAATATCATTGTGAACGTGTCTCTAATTTTCTGCTTGGAAAGAACTGTAATTTTGTAGAAGCTTTTTTTACAACCGTTTCTTTTCTGTGGAGGATGTACTGTTTTTTCCCATACGGCGTTATTTCAATTTCTTTCGACTATTGTCGTCCGGCATAAGACTTACATGTAAAGGGCCAGAGTTGAATGCTTTTCTGAAACTTTTTTGACGGCTAAAATATGTAAATGGGCTTATGATTCAAATTTTATTTCCCATTCTAAATAGGGTTCTAAGTGCCATTTGAGGTCAGGTTTTCGAACTATTTTATATTCATACTGGCCAACATTATTTGCCTCTAGATTGCGCAGTTGTTCTAGTTTAGGAAACTTTTTGCTGTCGCTAACCTCTTTGCGTTTATAATCACCATCTTTAGTGTACTCAAATCCATACAAAGCGCCTATCTCACCATTTTGTTCAAAGTCCGCAACATCTGCAAGGTCTTTTAATTCTAAGGTTATACCCTTACAGGCGCTAATGTAACTCTGATTCTTCTGGCCCACGCGACATGTTTTAGTACAACGTATTATTTTATTTCCAAAACAATGTGCAGGTTATCACATTTCACGACTTTCCTGTTTTGTCTTTGATTTTTATATTAAATGATCCGACCCTCCCACAACTAATCTTTTAACTGTAAATTAGGGAATTGTATAATTTCAAAATCGAAATATGCAGCTTTCCCTTAAAAGGAAAGAGCTCTTAAAACAGTTGGGGGCCCCTTCCATCATAAAGTTTTCATCAGTCCCTTCAGCTCATCCAAATGAACATAGCGTAATGAATTAAGCAAGATCGGCGGTTTTTCCCCCCCTCAAAAGAGTTTTTTTTTAAAAGTAACTCAAAAAACTTTAAGGCCCCCGATTGGCAGTTTTAAAAGGGCCCTAAAAATTTTAGTATTTTTAACAAAATAGTACCCTCTTCTTCTTCTTCGGGTTTTGGGAAGGGCAACATTTTTTCAGATTCGCATTTTTAAAGTTTAAAAAAAGGGGCTTTTGCCCGAATTTAAATTCATTGCTTTTTTTAGCGAGAAAAACCCGTAAAAACCATCGGGTAGGGAAACCGTAACTAATTGGCCTCTATTTTTAAAATTTTTTTTAATCTTATTATTCCCTTGGCTTTGCTTATTTTAAAACCCATACGACTTTTTTAAATTTTTTAAATGGACGCGACCGTTTGGTTTCGCATTCGTTATTAATAGCAGTTCTAAAAACGAAGGGCGGTTTTGAGTTGTTATTGTTAAAAAATTTTTTAAAACCAAATTAAAAATGATGTTTAAAAAATTTTGGATGAAAAATTTTTCTTTTGGGGCCCCGAAAACTACAATTTTAAAAAATATAGCAACTGATACTCTTGACTTGCTGTGCCCCAAAACTCCCCTTTTTTCAAAAAAGGGGTGATTACCCTTTAAGCAGAATTTTAACCCCCCCTTTTTTGAAAACGAGCAAAAACCAAAAGCGGGGTTTGGGTCATCCGTTGCTTTTTTTTTCCCAGAACCTTTAAACTTTGCTGTGTTTTTTGCATAAACGGGTGGGGGAGTGTCGTTTGCTGATCTTTTAAAAAACCCCAACCCTTTGGTGAGGTCATGTACAGTTTTTTCATTTTTATTACCCCCCTTCAGACGAATTTGCCTGAATGCAAGCGCCATTACCAAATGACAAATCGTTTACCCCATTCAGCAACAGAATAGAAAAAGAAGGTTTTGAAAGGTTTGTAACGTTTCAAAAATTAACATCAAGACGACTTTAGACAAAAGTTGGATCTTAACAGGGTTGGGCACCCCTTTTTTTGGGGCCGCACAGAAATTTAAAAATTATGCCCTTGAAACCCTCCTTTAAAAAATTGTTCGGCCCTGGTCCAAAGAGAAAGGAGCAAAAAAACAGCAGGGGACAACATTTATTTTAAGACATTTTTAAAAGGGGCCCTTAACAAGGGGGAATTTGAACGAATAAACGACTCTTTTTTCGTACTTACTTTTTGGTTTTGGGGCTAGGTTCGCAAGCACGGGAAATTCGAGCAAAAATGATTTTCTATTCCCTTTGATGAAAAAAAACAATCCTTAGAAATTTAGGGGACCCCCTTTAATTCAAACATTTTGTTTTTACCTTCAAGTATTCAAAGGAAACCAACATTTTTTTAACAATCCCAAGGGTTCAAAAGTAGATTTTGTTTTGGCAGGGTTTTTAAACATGCTCCCTTTGCCCTCGGGATCCAGAAGGTACAATAAATAAATTTAAATAAAAAAATTTCTTATAGAGGCAAAAAAACGGGGGGGTTGGGAAAAGAAAAAAAAAAATTTAAAGCCAAAAAAATATTAAAAAACAATAAAAAAACCCCCAAGTTTAAGCCCTTTAAAATCCCCGAAGTCCCCCCCCCAAAGTAATTTGAAGACCAGCAAAGCCGCAGCCCTCTGTTCGGGGGGGGCCCTTAAAATATGAAAAGACAGCGCTTGTTTTTGGGTTTTTAAAGGGTTTTTGGATTCTTGGTTTTATCTTACAAATAGAAACCCCAATTTTTACAAGAACAATTTCCCATAAGTGTCGGCCAAAAAGCCAACTACTTGCTTGCAGTAGACAAAAGCCAGCTGAAAAAAATTTTCCCAATTATTCCGGGTTTAACGTCCAGGGTTTTTCCAGAAATTTTTTTTTAAAAAAATTGCAAAAAGATCAAGTTTTTTTTCCCCTTTGTTTAAACCCAGGGGAGGCGAGGGAGGTGGGGTTATGAATTTTGGGGCCACCCCCCCTGTAATCCCCAAACACCAATGAACTTATTGCAAACCAAAAGGAAAATTTTTAACGTTTTCCCAAAAGTGACCCTTGCTCTCAAAAACCGTGTTCGGATTCGTTCTGCTAGCTTTGGGTATTCCCAAAAAAAAATTTTTTTTTGGATAGTTTTTTATTTGTTCATTTGAGTTGAAATTTGGGCCCTCGGTTAGTATTCAGACTTCAGCTTTAAACTTTCTTTTTCAAGTTTTTTTTAGTCTTTGTTTTAAATTCTTTCTTTTTTTCAGGCCCTTAATTTGGGTTTTCATCAGCCTAAAAGATTTTTTTTTTCTCTTTTTATTTTGCTCATCTATTTGGGCCTAGTTTTGTTTAAATTGTTTTTTAATTTTGGGCCTCTGGGCTTCTTAAAGCATGATCATGGGCCGCTTTTTTTCTCCAGGGTTTAGCGGCGAGCCCGTGATTGTCTTTAAGCTGTTTTTCGGAAAACGGGTTTCTGCTTCTATTCATTTTTTTATTTCCCTCTCCCGTTTGTTTTAAAATTTTTCAAGTTTTGTTTTTTTTTTTTTGGGTACCCTTTTGGGGGAGTTCCTGCAGTGTGTTTTGAATTTTAGAAACGCCTCCCCCTTTTAAATTTTGGCCCTAACAAGCCCAAGGGCGTTTTTTTGTTCTTTCCACTGAGTCTTTTATAATTGTACTTTTGGGTTTAAAACTTTGTTGGGTCGGGTTTTTTTTTGAAAGCCGAAAAGGTTCCCCCTTATCTTTTTTTCCCCAGACAAATGATCACCTTTTAATTAAAAAATCTTTTGGGTCAATAAATTCGGGAGGTTCTTGGCCTAAACTTTCGAAAATGTTTTAAACCTTATTTTCCTTTTAAATTTTCATCCCTTTTGAGAGCATTGAGCGATGCTGTGTCAAGGGATCATTTCCTCTTTGTGTTCCAGGTTTCAAAAAAACTTTTTCTTCTTCATCTTCAATTCCTGCCAGGGTTTTTTTAAATAATTTTTTTTATTTTCCCTTCAAAAAATTTCGCAAGAAACTTTGGTTTTGACCCGAAACCCGAGAAGACTGAAAAAACCCCTTTTGGCGTAAAGGGGGAAATAAGGGACTATTACGGGCCCCAAAAAATCCATTACTATTGATGCAGATAAATTTCCTTACGTAAAAATTTTCCAGCCCTAGGAGCAGATGACTGTTTTGTGCCGGGCTCTGCGTTTTAATTTTAAAAATTATACCCCGTTTAAAACAAAAGCCCAAACGGGCTTTTTGTAAAAATTCGGGGCCCGGCACGTTAAGAAAATTTCTAAAAAACCTTGAGGGGAAAGAAATTTTTTCTTTACACAATCAGACAATTTTAAACCAATTCGGTTCTTTTGGCAAACCCGGGGAATGAAAGGGCTGACTTGCTTTTTAAAGGAATAAAAAATTGAAAAAGGGCACAAAAACAAAGAAATAGGGTGTCCCGAAATAAAGCGGCAAAAATATGTGGCTTTTTAAATTTTGCTTTTGGGAAAAATCGTTTTTTCCCCCCCTTAGTTTTTGGTTGTTAAAAGCGCTTGCGCCCTTACTTTCAAGGACAAAAAAAGGGAAAGACGGCCCAAAATGAACAAATTTTTTAAACAAATTCCCAAAAATGTTATCAGATCAAAGCCCCGAAGCAAAGTACGAAATTTAGAAAATCTCGTTGATTTTTTGACGTTGTTAGCAACCCAAAATTTGCAAGTGATTAAACAACAATATCGTCAAAAAAAGCAATATATTCCCCAAAGATTTTTTATCATACCATACCCTAGAAGCGGGGCAGAATATATGGTTTTTTAATTTTTGGTCTCAGAAGATCGCTTAAAGGTTTTTTATTGCTGTGGAAAAAGAAAACCCATCAAAAGAGGAAGTGAAAATTGGTTTTTTTAATCCAAAAATAACAAAAAGTACAATGTTCTTTTAGGGCATTTTAAAACCAAATCAATGTAGGGGGTTAAAACCCTTTTTCAGCTTTTTAAAGAAATAAAAAAAAATTTTTGGGGAGGTGGGAGGGGGGAAACCCGCTTTTCCTTGTCTAAAAAATTTTAACCCCTTAAAAGGAAAGACTTGATGAAAAATTTAACAAAAAAATAGGGTTTTAAAGGGAATGACCAAAGGGTCAAGGGAGGTAATCGTTACGGAAAAGCGGGGGGAAAGTGCGGAAAACGAAATTTAAACATTCAAATTGTAAAAAAAAGAACCGTTTTAAAACCGCTTAATTTTCATTTTTTTTTTTAAATTTGGGCGCAGCTGAATATTGAAAATAACAGTTTAAAAGATTTAAAAATACTAAAAAATTTTTTTTTTAAAAAAAAAGTTTGTCTTTTGGGGTTTATCCAAATGTGTAAAACGCCGCCAAAAGAAGAGATAGTAAAAACCCCTAAAAAAAACCCTTCAGTTTAAAAACTTTGCAAATCCCACCAAGTACTAGGCAAAAACCTTTCAAACCAGCAAAGCCAAACGAAGGTATTCTGCTGCCTTTAATGCTTTCATATGTTAATACTGGGGCCCTCGACTTTTAATGCTCTAACTGCAGGAAAAGAGTGTTTGGGCTCTTAGCAAAGGGCATTGGCGCCCCCCGCAGTTTACCTTAGGGAAATTTTTTTTAAACTCCGGCTGTGTTCATTAGCTGTAAGTGGGTGGCAAAAAATTTTAAAAAAAAAAATCCCAAAAAACACAGCTAGGTTCAACTAAATTTAAAGGCCAAAAATTAGTTGTTTAAAATGAAATAAAAAAAGGCTTGTTGACTCAAACATCCGGATGAAGGGAAATTTAAAACGTTTTCGGCCGATTTTAATGATACAAAAAACAAAAGTTTTTTCTTCAAAGAAAGGGGGGCTTTTTTTTCTCAAAAAGGGGGAGCGCCCAGCAGAAAAAAGGAAAACTTAAAAAAAGTAAACCCGGGCATTTTAAAATCCCGTTTTAAACAGTTCCCGTAACAACGCCAAAGGGTGTTTTTACTTTAGTTTTTTGGTTTCCCCCGCACAAAAAGGGCCGGGTTTATATTATTTGATTTAAACCGTTGTTTTTTTTTTAATTTTTTTAAAAATTTGGGTTAGAAAAGAAAACAGCATGGCTAAATATAGAAGGCCCCGATGAATTGTTTGAAGGGAAAGCTTTTAGAGAGAAACGTTTACAAGAGCACGAATGATATGATTTAGAATTTATAGGGCCCCAAAAAACTTTAAAAAAAGCGTTTTTCAGGGTATTTCTCAAGTTAAGGGAAAAAAAACAATAACCCCCCAGGTTTAAAATAATTTTTAGCCCGGTTTTAAAAAGACTATTAACAATTTAAAAGAAGAAAATTTAGAAATTTTTTGGGGCTCAACTAAAAAGCAACAAATTTTTTTTCTCAAATTTACTTAACACCCCGGGTTTTTCGACAACTTCTTACACAGTTTGACGGGTGGTGAAAAAAAGCCAAATTTAGAGGCTTGGTTGGCAGAGGGCGAAGTCTTTGAGATTAGATTAAAAAGGCTAAAATATGGAGATTGTACAAGGCTTTCATTCCGCTAACCCCGGGGGGTTGGTTTTTAAAAAGGGGCAGTTTTAAAAAAAAAAAAATTTAGACAACAATTTTTCATGTGGGGGTTCTTTCAAGGCTGCATCATGGGCCGCGAACAAAAGAGAAAAGTGACCCAATATCGGCAAAACACCAAAAATCTTAACTTCAATGGGGTACCCTTTTGTTAGTGTAGCCCCAAAATTTATCTTTGAAGAACAAAAAACCCCCAAAAAACTTTTTAAAGTATACCATGGGGTGAGGAAACAAATTTTGGGGCCCCAAATTTAAAAAGTCCAAAAAACAGTCCCAAAATTTGGGAAAAAGCCCAAAAGTCAAGTGGACTTATCCTAATGTTTTTTGGCCCGCGGGGGTGCCCCTTACACATTTGATTACGCCAAGAGCAATTATTGGGCTACTTCAAAAAAAAAAAATACAAAAATTTTTTGCCCGAAAAAGTTTAACAAGTTTTCCCTTGTGCAAAACCCCGAGTTTAACTTTTAAAAAAATTTTTAAAAGTTCTGTAGACTGTAAAACAGAATAACAAGCCCCCGCCCGGATCTTAAAATTTGTTTTAAGAACGGAAACGGTGCCAAAAAAGTCCAAAACCCTAGTTTACCAGACTTCGAAATCGCTTTTTTTTTCCCTTTTGAAAGGGGCCCCCCCCCACAAAAACTTGGAAAAAAACTTAATGAGTTAAACATCCAATTTTTTCCTTTGCCCTTTATTTTTGTTGGTCGGATGGCGTTTATTCAGAACCAATTAAATAGGGACCCGGGTGCGGGAGAAACATTCTTTTAAAACGTGCCCAAGTGCGTAACGCCCCGTTTAATAACTTAAAATTATCTGAAATATAAGGCGCCTGAAAACCCAAAAACAGTATGACCACCAGCATTGTTGGATTTGCGGGTTTTGAGCTAAAAAGCCCCCGAGTGTAAACCCCCCAGTAAGAGGGCCTTTTTCACATTAGGGGAAGTTTAGAGGTGCAGCGCCCAGGGAAATGCAATCTCACTAAAGTTTGATCCTAAGACAGGAAACTTTCCTGTATTCCTTTTATAAATTGCGAAGGGTTTCGACCCACCCTTTTAATGCCCCGCAGTAACTTTCAGGGGAGCATGCATTGCACAGTCAACAGAAAAGTAATTGTTTCACTTTAAAAACATGTCTTTCTACGACTCTATGCAAAACATGAGGGCTCATTAAAAACAATGGCTATGCCTTAAAGTTGCCCAAAAAAAGGAAAAAAATTTTTGACTCAAAATTTTAGAAGGGTGGGTTTTCCCTTAAAAAAAAACATGAAAAAGTTGGGAAAAGGGTTTTTGGGGATACACTTCCCCCTAAAGGCGCGTTTTTTTAGTTCCCTTTGAGGAAAGGCCCTCACGACCCGAATTTCCAGCATGCTCAAATGCTTGGAAAAGTTAAATTTTAAAAAAGAGGGGGACTAACATGAATTCCCATTTAATGGCAGATTATGTTTGTTGGGGGACGTCTTTTGAAAATTATAGAAAAACCCCATGAAAAAAATTAAAAAGTTTTTGGGGGTCCTTGGGGCCTTTTTAAAATTTTTGCGCCCGGGTGGCTGGGGCCCCTTTTTTTAAAGTTTACTTGGGGGAACCCGATTGATTTATTTTCAATTTTCCAAGATTCGGGGAAAATTTAAAACGGATTTCTGGGGGAAATTTGTATGGGGTTTGCATCTTTTCTGTAAAGCAAACAACAAATTGGGCGATTTGTTCCCCGGGAAAAAGGGCTAATATCTTTTGATTTGACGCAAACAATTTTATGGTTGGGGGAATGGCCAAAACCTTCCATTACGAAATTCAAGATGTACACGGCGGCGATCCGAAAATATTCAAAAGGCATTAAAGTGGTTTTTAGATTTTTGGGGCCTGAATCAACAGCGCGGTTTTTTTTCAGAAGTTTTTTTAAAAAATATCCCAGGAAATCCCTGACCCGCAAAAATGATATCCATTTTGCAGCAGAAAAATTAAAGATGGATCCCAGAGAACCCCCTAAACTTGTGCCTAATCTTGGGGCAAAAAAAAATTTTTTGTCTGCCAAATTTAAACTTTACAATTTTTTTTTAAGGGCATTTGGGTTTAAAATTTAAACTGGGTTTTGCATAATTGTTTTTATCAAGAAAAGTTTTGAAACCATACATCATGAAGAAACCCCCATCTCAAACTTTAAAACCCCCAAGCTTTTGAAAAAAATTTTTCAAATTGATGAACAACACTGTTTTGGAAAGCTAATGGAAATCCCAAAAGCGCAAAGTGTTAAATTGTCCCCTAAAGAGAAGAAGCAATTAAGCTGACTTCAAAACCTAATTTTCAAAACTTTAGAAGATTTCTTTATAGCTTTTTTGGGATAATGATGAAAAAAAAGGAAAATCAAATTTTAAAAACCGTATTTAATTTGGGTTTAAATTTTTTTTGAATTATCAAAGCTTTTGTTAGAGTTTTTTTAGGGCTACTTTTAAACCCTGTTTCCGGGGTCCCGAGTTCTTTAACGATACAGACAGTTTTTTTTATGAAAAACCCATGAAGAAAAAAAAAGCAGGGAAAACCGGGGTGCAAAAAGGGGATGCGGGGGGTGGGGACGCACATTGTTAACCCCAAAGATTTGCCTTTTCATTCAATTACTAAAGAAGGTTTTTGGAAGATGAAGGAAAGCTTATCTGGGAAAAGGGGATCAAAAAATTGTGGGGGTTTAAAATCGAAAATGTAAATTTTTTTCAGCCCCGGGAAAACATTAAGGGAAAACAAAGGGAATAAACTCCCCAGCGTTTTGCCTTCAAAAAAATAAAATTTACAAATACAAAGAAGCATTGTTTTTTGGGAATAAGACTTTTTATCATGACCCCGAAAAACTACGATCTAATTAAAATGGGGTTCCCAAAACAACGGGTTTTAAACCAAAAAAGTATTAAAATAAAACAAACCAAAAGGGGGTTTTTTTAATCCGATTTTTTATATCTTTTTGGGGCCCGGAGAACCGTTTTTTTTAATTTAAAAGGGGGGAACCGTGTCCGGGGGAATTTTTCTGCAGTTCTTTTTCACAAAAAAAATTCCTTTTGGGGGCTGGTTTTTTTTTGTGTCAGTTTTTTGTTTAAAAAATACACGGGGGGATAATTTTTTTTCAATTCCCTTTTTTTTTCTAGGGTAAAAACCCAAATTTGGGTTTGGTTTGCCCTGTTTCGAAATTTTCCCCCCCCTTCCCCCTTTAAAAAAAACCCTTTCTTTTAATCCAAATGGGGAAATTTGTTTGGGGATAAGACTCCCTTCAGCAACATTTTTTGGGGGGGGTTTTTTTATTGCTTGTATGGCCCTTTAAACCCCCTTTTTTTTTTCCTTTTTTAAAAGGCGCAAAACGGGGGGAGTCTTCTAACCCCTTCTGGTTGCGAGAATTTTCAATCGTCTCTGTGATACTGGTAGGAAAAAGTCTTTTGGCTAAAATGTTTTTTAAAGTTTTAACTAAAGCCTGGATTGTGAATCCCCCAAAGCCCCTTTTTTTGGGAAATTATGTTTCAAACAAAAAATTTATTTACTTGGCCCCTTTAAAATTTTTCCCATCATCGCTTTAAACATGGAGGGGTAAGTTAAAGGGGGCCCCGTTGAAAATCGTTGTATGGGGAACGCAACCAGAAGCACTCTTTTTGTGTTAATGGGTCCCCACTTTGTATCTTGAAGGCCCCTGTCAAAGCTGTGAGTGGAACTTTTAAAACTTTTTTTGTCTAAACCACAGAGGGTAAAAATAGAAGTTCCCTTTTTAGGGGTTTTGTTTTGGGGTTGTATTAAAAAAAGTGCGGGGCCTTTTAAATTTGTTAGGGGGAGGTAAAAAATTTTCCAAATTGCTTGTTTAGAAAAACCAAATTCCCTTTTGTTTGTTCACGATCCGCCGCTTTGGGTTTGTTTTTTTTATTGCCTTGTGCCCCTTCCCCTTCCTTTGGGGGAATTTAAAAAATTTTTTTATTTTTTTTTCGCCCAAAATTATGCGCAACAAAATACACGACGGTCATCCCAAAGACAAAAACGCGATTTTTGGATCTTTTTTTTTTCTGATGGTTTTTTTAAAAGTCACTGAAAAATTTTTGGGGGGGCTTTTCTCGATTGGTTTGGGCCCCTGTTAAATAGTAATATTGTTTTATTGCTTATCAACATTTTTTTAAAAGTGTAAGCTGCTTCCCCCGTCTTTCAGTGGGGTTTTAAAAATAAAATTTTAATGTCAAGGGCCTGCCTTTCCCTTTGGGGGCTTGTCAGGGTGCTAGTTGCCCATACTTTTTTTGTCTTTTTCTCTCGCCCTCATTCCCCCGTTTACTAAATGCGAAAATTTCTTCCGCTAAAAGCAAAACGCCTTCAAACCAAAAACGCCGCCTATATTATTGGAGTGAAGCCCTTTTTTTTTAAAAAGATTTTTTTTTTACTATTTATTTGGGAAATTTTCCTTTTTGAATAAAAATCGGGGGCAAAAAAAGTGCAATGATGAATACTTTGCTTAAAAACCCCAAATTCATTTTGCCAAATTGCTGGGTTTATTTTTTAACGGCTTTTTCCAGATTGAGTATCCAAACTTAGTCCCAATAACCCGCAAAAGGAATTTTCCCAAAGGTTTGGGAACAGTTTTTGGGGTCATTTTTTTAAAAAAAATAATTATAATTTAAATTTAAAAAAACAAAAAAACAGTGGAAACTTTTCACGAAAAACGGCCTAAACCCTTTCCCCCAATTAAGAAAAACCAAGGGTTTATGACCAAGCATTAAAGCCCAAAAAGGGGAGGTGAATTCTTTGGAGCATGTGGAAAAACAAAACTTCCCGGAAATGAATTTCCCCGTTGGGGGGGCAATTCAAAAGATGCGCCCCAAGAAAATTTTAAAAATTTCATTAAAAGGGATGAAACCAGCTAGGGTTAGAATGGTGAAAGTTTTGGGGGAAACGGTTTTGTTTTTTACACTAAACAATCAGTAGGGGTTTCCCCATTGATTCTGAACCCAAAATCTTACGTAAGAATTTTTCGAAAACCGTTTTAAAAAAGTCCCTTAGAGTCCTAGGGGGTGATCTTTCTACAGATTTGGAACATGTTATCGCCTTTAAAACATGGGTTTTAAAAACTTTAAAAACATTTTAATTTTAAATTTCCCCCAAAAAGAACGGCGGAAAATCCAGAAACAGAAAAAACCCGAAAAGGTGGAGAAAATAACCCAAAACCAAAAATCAGCAGAAAAAAGGATAGGGGGAGACCATTTTTTAAAAACCGGGGGTGTTGAAACGGAAGAAAATTAGCAAGTGGGAAAAAACAAAAAAAATTTAAAGTTTCAGAAAATTAAATATAAAGAAACATAACACCCCCCGCCAGAAAATTTTATTCAATGCCCCTATAAAAACTCCCGTGATACAAAGGGGCCCCAAAAATTTTTCAGGAAAATTTAACAAAACTGTTGCCATTTTTGGCGCCAAATTTTGCTGTTGGGGGCCCAAATTATTTTCGGTTATAAAATTTTTACACAATGGAAACGAAAAAAAAAGCAACCCCAAAAAAAAATTTAACCCTTTTAAAAACGAGAAAAACAACCCGAGCCAAAACCCCCAATAAAAAAAGGGGCCCTTTTGATCCATTTCAAAAGGAATAAAATTTTAAAGGGAAATTAATTTTAAATTTTTTTAATTAAAAAAAAGATCGGCTATTATTTTAAAAAAGATAAAGTCAATAAATAAAAATGGTTCCATAAAAAACATTTCCATAGCCAAATTGTAATTTAAAGCGGGTTTCTTAGGGTTAAGAATTTTAAATTTAAAATTTTGCCCCCGATTTGCGGGAGGGAGCTGAAACAAGGAAAATCCCCAAAAGTTTACGCGTTTTTTGAAGCGTGTGTGTACTAATTAGACATTTACTAATTTTAAAATAAAACATTGATTGTATTTTTTTTTTGGGTAAATAAAATTTTAAAAAGAAATTAGTTTATTAAGGGGGATGACTTAGTTAAAGATTTTAGGTTTTACTTGAGTAAAACTTGAGGATGACTTGATCAAGAACTTATTAAGAACTTGAGGTATTTTTTTTAAGAAAATTTAATTTTAAAAATTAATTAAGAACTTTTGGGGGGATTAATTAAAAAAAAATTTAAATTTAAGGAAATTTGGGGGAAATTTTAACAAGAACTTAAAATTTAAAGGATTGGGGGTCTTGGGGGGACTTGGGGTGAATTAAAGGGGGGAAGGCGTCAATGTTTCAAAGTGGGGAAATTTTCCAAAAAAAGGGAATTTCTAGGGCCCCTTTTGGGGGACCCTTTATTTTAAAAATTAATTAAGGACTTGGGTGACTTGGGGTACTTAGGGGGAAAGATGGGCAAGTGTTTCAAAGTCGGTTCAAATGGGAGGGTGCTTGTGTGTGGGGCGTGAGAAGGGGGGAGTGTTGTGGGTGTACACAGATTTTTTTTTTCGTTATGTGTAAACCAACCCTTTTTGGGAAGCGGCGCTTGCTTTTTGGTTTATTTTTGGCTCTTTTTTTCGAAGTTCAAAGCCGCCCCAGGTTTCATTTTAAAAAAGCCTGATTTAAAAACAAGACAATTGTATAAAGTAACCTAGCGGCGGGGGAACCCTAAAAGGTTTTTTTGGGAGGGGGTTTGGGGGGCGTTGGGGGGGAGAGGGGGGAAAAAAGCAATGCAACCCCAACGCAAAAAAATCCCTTTCAAGGAGAAAAAAGTTGGGAGGCAGGGTGCGTTCAAAAAGTGAAAAGGTGTATTTTTTGTAACTGACGTCTGAACTTGCCAAAGGCTATACTATGGCATATTGATTTTTATCCCGGTCTTTTAACAAAAAAATCATTTCATGGAGTAAGAATTTTGGCCCGGGAGGCAAAGGGTTTACCGCGTGAAGGTCGTATTTTTAGTAAAAGTTTTGAACTTTCCCGGTCTAAAAATAGTGCATATTGTTTTTATCCACCCCCGTAACGGTTTCTATTTTTTTTGGGGCTGTTGGGCTCGCTTGTATGCTTTGGTTTTTGTTTCCAAAATGCGCAAAATTTTTTGGGACTTGCAGCATGGCTTTTTATTTTTTTTAGCTTGCCAAAAATGAAACGAAGGGAAGGCCACAGCCTAAAACCCTGTGATCCCTAAAAAAACATTGCACGGCAAGTTTAATTTTTTTGTGCGTGGAAAAAGAATACCCCTTTTTTTTTTTTTCAAACCAAAAAACCCCGTTTTTTTCGTTTCCCCTTTTTTTCCTTTTTTTTTTCCCGCCCGGGGTTTTAAAAAATCAAAAAGTTACCAATGAACGTAAATTAACAAAGGGCGTGCATCTTGCCTCCTCAAAATTTTTTCATTCCCCCTTTTTTGTCTTTCTTTCAATTTAAACTTCATTTGTTGTTTCAGAAAAATTTTCTGATAGCAAAAGCTTCTCTAAAAAGGGATTGGGAAAGCCCGTGATTTGCCCTAAATTGTATTAAATTTTGGGGGGTTTAAAGATTGTTTTTCCTTTTTTTTTCTCCTTTCTTTTTTTAAAAATTGCTCAAAATTTTTTTTTAGGTTCTTGGCAAATCCTGCGGGCCCTTCCCCTTTTTTTTTTCAAAAAAAATTTTTGGGCATTTTTTAAAAATAGTCTGATTCCCTTGCAAAAAAACCTTTTTTCCCCCTTTTCCACAATTTTCCCTTGGTGTTGGCGGTTTGGGAACGGGAGATTTTGAGCTTGTTGAAAAAGGGAGAAGCTTTATCCCTGTAGGGAGAATTAAAATTTATGGGTGTTGAGAAATTAATTTGATTTTTGATGAGCAAATTGCGATTCCAAAGTTTCTCTCTTAAAACTGAAAAAAAACTGTCTTGAGCTTTGATAAAATTTCGTTTAACAAAATCTTTTCCAGCAAACACCTTTTTTCACAGAAAACAGTCCGTTTACCAACAACACCACAAACCCCCTGCGAGATAAATTAAAGGCCCGTGTCAAAAAACTAAAATGTGGGGGGATGTGGGCGTTTTTTAACTATCACATTTATTAAATCTTTACTTTGTTTGGTGAATTTAAAAAACCTGTCATAACTGTTAAAAACCCCCCGGGGGGGAATGAGTGGAAAAATCCCTTTTAACCACTTATAGAAAACTCGGAAATTTAAACTGCAAGCAAAAGAACGATTTTGCTATTCAAACTGCACCCTAAATTAAGAGAGGGCCAAATTTTAATAGGGGTTTTGGGAAAATCTTTTTAATTGGGCCCGCCCCGGGGAAACGAGGAGGTATGGTTTTTCCCCTTTTTGATCGGTGTGTGTGGGGGTGTGGGTGTGGTGGTGTTGTGTGTGTTGGGGGGGGCCTTGTGGTTTTTAGTGTGTGTTCTTAGTGTGTGGGGAGTTTTGTGCATGGGCCTCTTGTTTTCCCGCTGTTTCTTCTGCCTCTTCTTCTCTGTTTTTGTCTGTTCTTTGGGGGAACTTTGACCTTAACGGGCTTTTTAGGGGGGGGTTTATTCCCCCTCTCTCTCTTCCGCCCCCAAAGGGAAAAAGGGGGTTTTAGGCCACTTTTGCCCCAAAAATTTAGGTTGGGGAAGCAAGGGATAGAAAGAATTTAAACTGTTCTTCCTTACACTGCTGTGGGGTCCGAAACCCAAATTTTGGCCAAATGCCGCACTTGTACGGAAACCCCGAGGTAACCGACCCAAAATTTACCCGGGGGGAGTTGGGGACCTTTAACACCCCTGCTTTGGGGTCGATCATTTAGGAAGCGTTGATCCCTGTGAGGGTGGGGCTTTGTTTGCCATAGCGTTGGGTTTGTGGATAGCGACGGGGGGTTACCCGGGCAAAAAGGCCCTTTGGATGTCCGTCTCTTTCCCCCCCCAAATTTTGGGGAAAACCCCCCTCTACAAACCCAGGGTTGGTCTCAAAGAAGTCCCCCTTTGAAATTAGTTGGCGTGTTTAGAATGGGGTGAGACTGGAAATTTCTGCTTTAAGCCGGGCGATGTGTGGCTTTCCCCCATCTTGTTTTCGAAAACATGTGGGGGGATGGCCCGTGGTTTGGGTGGTTATATTGTTCTTCCCCCTTGAAAAAATTGGTTTTAAGTAAGCCCCCCTCCAGTCAGTTGGGAAAAAGCCCGGAAAAACGATGACTGGGGTTGGGGTCATTTCTGGGGCTTTAATTCCCCTGGGAAGCTCCCCCAACATCTGGGTTTTCCCCTCAGGGCCCCCTGCCCTTGGGGTGGGTTTAGGTTTTTCAAGAGCTTTTTAAAACCTTCACAAATTGATTTTATATTTTTCAAAAGCCCGGGATAGTTGTTTTCCGTCATTCCCAAACTTGAGCTAAACTTTCCCCCGTTTTACTCATGAAACCCTCCCCCAAGACGAATGGGAAATGTTCGTTTTTAGCAACCTTTCTTGTTTTGGGGGGTCAGGGTAAGCCCGTTTTCTTTTGGGTTTGGGGGAAACCCACGTTACTTGAAAAAGTGGGTTTTTGATATATGACCCGAACCTTTTTGATGCCCGGGTTTTGGGTTGCCCCTTTTTAAAAAAAAAAGTTGGAAAGGGAGCTCCAGTAGCTTGCGGGTTGCCGTTGAGTGGGGACTCCCCCAGGGCCCTTACCTCCTTTCAAACTACATACCGTTTTCTCATCATGCGGTATTTTCTACCCCCCTGTTGATCAGCTTGCGTATACCTGGTGTAATCCATGGTCGGTTGGTCTTAGTCCTAGCTGTTTTGTGTGGTACGAACTGCTTGATTGCTGACAAAAGGGAGTCTCTGAATGTTATCATCCACAGTCCCTCTGCTGTGTCCTGGTCGCACTTGTCTTGTAGATTTGCACTTAGTTCTGTAGCAGCTGCCCTAAGACTATCCCAGTCCGCCTTGGCATACAATGGAATAAGGCGCTGTGTCTGTTTCTTCCTCCAAACACTGGTGCTAATCTCACAATACGGTATGCAGTGGTCAGAGAGACCTGGCACGACTTCAACTCGGGGGACCAAGTCGGGACAGTTTGTCAAGAGAAGATCCAATGTATTAGTTTTCCTGGTTGGTTCCTTAACAAGTTGCTCCATACCGTTATCATGCAGCATGTTAAGAAACTCTGAAAGTCATAGTGAAGTCGAGGGTACGATGACCTTGGTTTCAGTGTGGTTGTAGTCCAGTCCCAGTCTAGTCTGGGAAGTTGAAGTCTCCTCCAATGAGCAGAAGTGAGTTCTGTATGCGGGTAGCTCTCAGGAGTGACGCACCAAGATGTCTCAAGCTAGGCTCATCGCCGTCGTCGGGTCTGTAGAACGCACCAACATACAGTGCCCGCCTGCCTTGCAGTCTGATACGTATCCAAAGGAGTTCGCAGTCGTCAACCTCCAACTCCGGGACTTTGAAGCTGTCAATATTGCTGCGAACAGCAATCAGAACACCCCCTCCCAAACCCCCTCTGTCTCTCCTGTTGACTTCATACAAGTCAGGGAAAATTTCTGCTGTTGCCACTGTTGAGTCCAACCAAGTTTCTGTACCTATCACTATGTCTGGTTTCAGACTTTCCAACAGATATGGAATTTCCGCTCTTTTTGAACTGGCTGACTGAAAGTTTATGTTCAAAACACGCAAGGGTCTTTCCTTCCACTTATCCTACTGGCTACATCTACATGGAGTCGACGTATGTTGAGGTTTAAACTGAAGTTCAGTTGGTGTAGTACAGGAGTTTAAAGAAGAGTCCCGTAGTGATTGCTCTGACCAATCCACACCGTGTAGGTCAAAAACTGTTCTGCTGTCGGGACTGCCGCATATTGCACAGTACCATGGTATGTTGGAGTCGGCAAGTTGTTCATGATAGTGTGTGTCTACTATACTCTGACATTGTCCATGAAACCATTGGCCACACTGCTCACACTCAACACCTGAATGTTCGTTGGGCTGGCACAATGATCAGTTGCTGGGCCAGGATTCGGTTCTGGGGAGCATGAGTTACTGATGAGAAGGGTGGTTAGGTAGAGAAGAACAAGTCTCTGGTTTGACGCTGGGTGGAGTGATGGTCGTGAGAGGATCTTCAACCTTGTTGGAAAGAACAAGACAGAATTCCGCTCATCAATGAACGAGACAACCACAGAAGCCTTATTAGAAAGAACAAGACAGAATTCCGCTCATCAATGAACGAGACAACCACAGAAGCCCTCACGATTCTGAAATCCTCAGGAGGGCATGCTACAAGGCTCAGTTCAGTGACAGCCTCCTTGAAAAGTGCAAACGTGCCACGGCTGCTGCCAATGCCAGTGAACTCAAGTGGGCATGCAGGAAGTGTTGGTGTGCAGAATTTCCAGTGCGTTATAAATTTTGGTTTAGGGGATTTGTGTGTGTTTACATTTTCATAATTTGTAAAGATTTCTCGTGACACTTAAAAGAAAAGCTTGTGTTTGAAGAAAAGTAAAGTTCACAAAAATTGTGCGAACAATTTCATCGCACCATGTTTGAAAAAAAGGTAGGCGACGTCGCGCTTGATTACTCTTAGCTCTCAGAAATTAAACATTTCTGCCTCACTGAGCTTCAATTCTTTACTCGTTGGTCTCTTAGGGGGTTGGCAGGTCTGCCGGTATTTAGAAACCTGATTGTCGCTCCTCGGTGACCGCGGAAAGTGGTAACTTGATTCCTTTGCCGTTTTGGTTTTAAGAAGAATGCTATCCCAGAAAAAGGCTGGTGTGCAATACCGTAGTATGTTTGTTGAGTTTTCAAAAAGCCAACCAAAGGTACCACCTAGGAAGCAAAAGAAAATCCTGAAAGAGCAAAACGAGCTACATTTTCTGGTGAAAAGTAGAAAATATAAAAAGATAATCTTAAGACAAGTGCTGAGGGCCAGTTCCTAGAATTAATCCGCAAGGGACTAAATTATAATAGACTAATAAATTCCAAGAAGTAACCAAGCACCATTCCAGCAACTTACAGAGCAGCTTGGTGTTGCAATGACTGCAAGAAATATTAAATTATGAAACAAAAAATTGCTCTTATGATTGAAGAAATAGGGGGAGATAAGCATTCATATCTGCAGTGGTAGTTAATTCTGCCTACCAAACAGTATGTGCTTGAGAGGGTGAATGGGGAATAATAAATGCCATTGTCCTTCATGACAAATGAAAGCTTTCGATTTCATCTTTACAATAGTACATGTATAGATACTTTTACAAGTGTTTGGCAGTATATGTACGTACTGTTTTTATTCTGCTGTGTTCCAAGACTCGGACCGTCCTTTATGTCAGACTCCATAATAAACATTATGAACAGGTATCGTTTTGAAAATATCATTTAAATATCAATTGGAAAGGAGTTGTTGGAATTTTGAGAGGGAAAAATGTCACCAGTTACAATGATTAAGCATGCAATACGGGTAACAATAAAGCACATTCTAAGGCATCAGTCCTTATAATAAGTAATATTATCAAGAAAGAAATCCACTGCAAAATTGGTATACTGTGACCGTTTGTATTTCTTCTGCTAGGATCATTTTTTTCCGGCCAATTAATCGCACATCTTTGTGTGCGCGCGCGGGCGCGTGTGTGTGTGTGTTGTTTATGATTTCAGGCCCCAGGGAGAAGGCTGGGTCAGCTACTTGGTAGTATGGCCAAATCGTTGACGCTGGTGGGGAAGGCGGTGGAGTGTGCGATCCAGGAAAGGGCTTTCGCCACCGCTGCCCTCCCCTCCCGGGCACTGGCAGTACTTGTGCCATTATGACGTATGTCATGCATGTGTGTGTGAGAGAGACAGAGAGGGGGGGGGGGGGGGGAGATTATGGTGGGGGGAGATTATGGTGCCAGCGGGTGTGTTTTTTAAAAAAAAGTTGTTTAATCATTCATTCGTTTCCAGTGAAAACGTTTAGACATTAGAAACATGATCGACAACTTTTTCGTATCAGCTGTCAAGAAACTGCTGTTTACTCAAATCAAAACAAATTGAGCAGAATTACCTATTTTGAGCATTAAACAGTAAACAAGTAGGGTAACTCTTGCTCTCATAAGAAAACCTAACACCCAGTAACTTTTATTCAAGACTGGCACAGCCTTTTAAGCTTGAATAAAGTCAGACAGATACAAAGACGAACGATCTAATTGTGGGGGAATAAACAAGCGCAGGCCAACAACTCAACTGTCTTTATGGTAATGACTTGACAAAAAATTGAACTTGGGTGGGGGGGGGGGGGGGGGGGGGGTGGAAGGTTGAAGATGGAGGAACTGGGAACATGAAATTAAGAAAATTATATTATAGACATTAAAACTCTTCACTAGCTGCATGAGAAAACCATCGTAATCCCTTTCAAAGGGAGATCCATTTGTATTGCCTGCTCCGAGGCCTTTCGTCTGCTGGATCGGAACTCATCAGGGAGACACAGCTGGTTGTGTCTGTGCTCCTGGCGTCAAATAGAGACACACCACAGTCCATAATACCGTGGCGTTCTCACCACCAAGGGTTCAAAAAAGAATCCAACAGCACCCCAAAAGCAGCCAGCGAAGGGTAGTAAATTAAACCGAACGGAAGTGTGGGAGGAAAAAAAGTTGCTGAAAAACATTATGCAAGCAGTATAAAATGTAGGGGACAATCTTTGAGCCTACGCTTGAGGATCCACCCAAGGATGCAAGGGAGATCAAAAGACGGACAGAAACAAATACAAATAAACTCGATTTAATCGAAACAAAATTGGAAATGAAATGAGGCAGGGAACAGTAAACAATAAACAGTAAACAAGTAGGGTAACTCTTGATCCCATAAGAAAACCTAACACAGAGTAACTTTTATTCAAGACTTGCACAGCCTTTTAAGCTTGAATAAAGTCAGACAAATACAAAGACGAACAATCTAATAGTGGGGGGAAAAACAAGCGCAGTCCAACAACTCGACTATCTTCATAGTAACGACTTGGCAAAGATTTGGACTTAAGGGAGGGGAGGGGGATGAAGATGGAGAAACTGGGAACATGAAATTAAGACAGTTGAGTTGTTGGCCTGCGCTTGTTTTTTTCCCCCACTATTAGATTGTTCGTCTTTGTATTTGTCTGACTTCATTCAAGCTTAAAAGCTTAAAAGCCAGTCTTCAATAAAAGTTACTCTGTGTTATGTTTTCTTATGGGAGCAAGAGTTACCCTACTTGTTTACTGTTTATTGTTTACTGTTCCCTGCCTCATTTCATTTTCAATTTTATTTTGAGCATGTTTATGGGCAAACAAATGCAGAAAATTAATTTTAGGGGTTGAGGGACTGGGATTAGAGATGGTATTCCCTTCTCTGTTGATTCTTGAGGAGGTGTGTGTGTGAAGGTGTTTTTGGTGGTCGCTCTTACTCCATTTTTTAGTCGTCGGATTTGTGGCTTGCTTTTGTTCAGATAAATCCGGCACGATGTTATGGACTTTTCAGATGGGTTGGCTGGTCGTAGTATTATCTTCACTGTAAACGTATATTTTTTTCCTTCTTACAGCGGGTTGAAGACAATACGTTTCTTTCATCTTGTTCATGGTTATCTGTATTCTTTCCATGCTGCTTGATATTTCTATCAATCGATGCCTCCAAATGCCGTTTATGTCGGTGTCTTCCAAGACTTTGTACGTGTCGGTTATATTTAGCTAAGATCATTTTACTTTTTGTTTTCGTTTTAATATGCTGAAAGCAAGTTAATGAGAACGGAAAAGGAAAACAGTAGATGAAGGCTATCATTTTGCATGATGTTGCTGCTCTTTCTTGTGTGTGTGTGTGTGTGTGTGTGTGTGTGTGTGTGTGTGTGTGCGTGTGTGTGTGTGTGTGTACGTGCGCGCGCACAGTATGTGTGTGTGTGTGTTACGAATTCATATCATGCAGCTTGGTGTTATGTAAACTGATCGGCAAAGATTTGAATATTTACTTTTTTTTTTGCTTTTGTTCTCGACAGCATTGAAGAAAGGGTTCATTTGGTGGTGGTAAACCTGGAAGGGGACCTTTTTATCTATGACTTTCCCTCCAAGGACGCTGCCACAACCACCAGAGAGTGCCATCTCCTTGAGCGCCACAGGTACTGTAACTATGCTGTGAGAAGTGGCCAGGTACTGTAACTATGCTGTGAGAAGTGGCCAGGTACTGTAACTATGCTGTGAGAAGTGGCCAGGTACTGTAACTATGCTTGAGAAGTGGCCAGGTACTGTAACTATGCTGTGAGAAGTGGCCAGGTACTGTAACTATGCTGTGAGAAGTGGCCAGGTACTGTAACTATGCTGTGAGAAGTGGCCAGGTACTGTAACTATGCTGTGAGAAGTGGCCAGGTACTGTAACTATGCTGTGAGAAGTGGCCAGGTACTGTAACTATGCTGTGAGAAGTGGCCAGGATTTGTTCTGGTTCAGAATCTCTTTGAACCTCTTGGAGTTTTGTCACCCTTTTCCAAGGCTGTGATACTGCAAATTTGAAGAAAAAAAGTCTGATATTTTTTTTTAAGTGAAGAAATCCACTATCTTTGAGGAAGCTTCCTTGAAAAGTTACAAATAAAGAAATGCGTCATTGTCCGAAGTTTTGTGAAAATTGGATTTGATAAATCATAGGAAACCTGCTTCAAAAGTTTTTTTAAAAATCTCATTTGAAGGAAGCCGCCATGAATTTAGTTTTCGTCGTCATCTTTGTGTGTGTGTATCTTTAAATACGGCAAATCAGTCATATTTGACGAAGCCCTCTCCACAGTTGAAGAAATCCACCTTCATGGTGTAACAGTAAGTTATCTGTGAGTAATTTGCCTTACATGCTTTGGAAAGGAAATCTGTTGGTCAGGAGTCGATGATGTAGCAGTGGGACATTGGGCTAGAGGAGGGGCATGTCTTTTGCCCATCATCCTTGTGACACAAAGTGGATTCCAGAACGCTTGAAATAGTTGTTCATTCAAGTTCCTCACAACGTTGCTTCAGTAAATAACAAACAAGTATGGTACCTCTTGCTCCCATGATTAAAACCCCATAATTCCAAACCTATGCCGCTTACGACACCAAGTCGCCTAGCAGAAATGACAACAAAGAACATACAAGGAAACATGCCCTCCCCCCCCCCCCCCCAAAAAAAAAAAAAAAGGCGGGGGGGGGGGGGGGAGGATGTCCAAGCTTGCTTATATACTACCTACCTGACACGTCTATACAGCAACAGCAACCTGAGAAATGAACACATGCAAGTGAACATTTATCCAAGACTGGCACGGCCTTTTCGATCTTGAATGTGGTTGGACAAACACACGGGCAAAAGGTAAAAAAAAAATTCAGGTAACACCAGATTGAAAGGTATGAAAGAAATTCTGAAATGAGGCAGGAATAACGGTGAATAACGAACAAGTGGTGTAACTATGGCCCCATGGTGAAATAATGACAGGCCTGTACCTCCAAATGAATGCTGCTTACGGCACCACATCGCTTCAGTAGTCAGATCATTATGTAATCGAAGTCGGATCATTATGTAATCGACCGTACAAAATCCAAACGATCACACAAATGAGGAACAAAAGACAAATGTCGGTTTTATTTTTTATTAATTATTTTTTGGGGGGCGACACTTCACTTCCAAAACGACCCACTGCGTGCTCTGGCATGTGCTATTTCCAATGAAAACAAAGTTCCTTTTCAGTGACTTGAACCCAACCCTTGAACCCCACCAGGGTGTGTTCTGATCATCCGAGGCAACGTTTGTGTTAACAGGATACGAGAAGTGATGTACGAAGACAGCGATGATGGCTCGACCCAAGCAGAGTCGAAGGTCACCGTCACCATGACTTCCCGTGGATCCGTCGCCGCCAACATGACTTCCCATGGATCCGTCAGTCTTACCGTGGCTTCCTCTGCAAGCAAAGGTAAGCTGTGGTGTTAAACAATTCGGACTTGTGAGATTGTTAGCGAGCCAGCAAAATTTTGCAGCTGTATCAACAAATTAACATTTACAATGTATTTGAATTATGCAAAGACACTTTAAAAACCTGTGGTGAAATTTATTCTAATTCTCGTCTTTCAGACTGTATGAATGAGATGAAAGTGAGGAGATAAATGATAATGAGCATTTTGTCAAAAAAACAACAACACTGGTTTATATTTTTCATCGTGAAATATTTCTATTCTCGGAATCTAAAAACTAAATATACTTTTACTGTTGCGTTGCATACGCGTAATACATGTATGCTGAAGAGAAAAGGGCTGCATATTTTGATGCTCTTTTCTGAAGGTGTCGGATGCGTTGACGTTCACGTAATTTGACAACCGTTGCAGGGTACAGCGAGTGAAAGACGTGCTTGGAGAAATCGCAGGCAGAAACGTCTTCTGCCGCGCGCCCTTTGAGAATGACAATGAAACTTTTCATTCGTTTCCGGTGAAAAGGGCTGACCACTTTACTATGGTAAAATATACCTATAAATCCGTATATATATATATATATATTGAATAATAAACAAAGCTTGCTCTTATGTCTTAGATTGAAGGAATAGGGGGAGATACGCATTCATATCTGCAGTGGCAGATGATTCTGCCTAACAGTATGTGCTTGAGTGGGTGAATGGGGAAAACTAAAATAAATGCTTCTCAAAATGAGCCTTCAGCAAGTTTATATTCTCCAAAGGAGAGACATCCTCTAATAGGAAGGGAAACTCACTAACATATAACTCCTGGTCATATACCGATATTTCGAAACTTGGTTGTTTCTCCTCAGTGATCGCGGAAAGTGGTAATTTGACTCCTCTGCCTTTTCAGTTTTAAGAAGAATGCAATCCCAGAAAAGGCTGGTGTGCAATACCGTAGTATGTTTGTTGAGTTTTCAAAAAACCAACCAAAGGTGCCATCTAAGAAGCAAAAGAAAATCATGAAAGAGCAAACAAGCTACATTTTCTTGTGAAAAGTAGAAAATATAAAAAGATGTCCTCTAAGACACAAGTGCTGAGGGCCAGTTCTTGGAATGAATCCACAAGGGACTAAAATACAACAAACTAATAAATTCCAAGGATAAGTACCGAGCACCGTTCCAGCAACTTACAGAGCAGCTTGGTGTTGCAATGACTGCAAGAAATATTGAATTATAAACAAAGCTTGCTCTTATGTCTTAGATTGAAGAAATAGGGGGAGATACGCATTCATATCTGCAGTGGTAGATGATTCTGCCCCTTGGAGAATATAAGCTTGCTGAAGGCTCATTTTGAGAAGCATTTATTTTAGTTTTCCCCATTCACCCACTCAAGCACATACTGTTAGTTAGGCAGAATCATCTACCACTGCAGATATGAATGCGTATCTCCCCTATTTCTTCAATCTAAGACATAAGAGCAAGCTTTGTTTATAATTCAATATTTCTTGCAGTCATTGCAACACCAAGCTGCTCTGTAAGTTGCTGGAACGGTGCTCGGTACTTATCCTTGGAATTTATTAGTTTGTTGTATATATAAAAATATATATATATGAAATCCGTTACAGCTACATCGGCTGCTTCAATCTGTCAGTTTATAATCAGAAGAGAGAGAACAGAAAAAATAGGAGAGAAAAACACACACACACACACACACACACACACACACACACACAAAATCTCGCACTCAAATGTGTTTCCACTGTAATTGACTTTTGTGACATTTCTTGTAGTGAATGTACTGGAATGAATGTTGTTGGGAAAAACTTTCATTAACTTAGGTTTCCTTCCTCTCATATTGCTAAGAGAATGCATATTGCTGAAATCATTCGTTTAATATATTTTCGTATAATTTTCCCTTGAAATACGGTTATTGTGAATTTAAACATCGTGTCTACCGTCAATGACTAAAGGGAATGGACAGGGTATCAGTTAAAACGTCATAAGAAAAAAATTTTTACGAGTAAAGGCCAAGAAGCCTTTTACATGTTTTCAAGAGAGGTGACAAATTCTCTGTGCACTTTTTTTTTCTTATTTGACTTTGATTTGAGTCTTTGTTTTAAATTTCAGCGTCAACGTCCTTTGACTTTAAACTGACGATCCCATGTTTGATGTGAAAGCGTTTTTATCGTGACAAAACATACAAGTTGAAAGGCATACATGGGTTTGGGATTTTGGAACCACAAACGGTCAAACCACAGGGCTTTCTGATTTCAAAGTTAAATTTTATTTTCAGAACTTAACGAGCGAGACCCCTTCATCAGATGTGTTGCATTGCATCATCCCATGTGTTGCATGTACGTAATACCATACGTTTGAAGCGAGAGAAAAAAAGATGTGAATTGATGCTATTTTCTAAAGAGTCCGAGATGATGGTTTGATAGGTTGCGTTCACGTAAGATATAACCATTGCAGGGTAAAAACCAAGGGGAAGGCGTGTATGGAGGAAGCACAGGTATACACGTCTTCTGCCGCCACCTGTGAGGATGACAAGAAACTTTTTCATTCGTTCCCGAGTTAAAAATGCTGACCACTAAGATGTAAGTACACGTATGAAATAGTATATGATTATATATGAGAAAATTAAAAAAAGAAAAAACAACGGTTCTCCGAGGGAAGTACTTTACAACCACTTCAATTTTGGGAAGGCTATCTCAATCGTTGTCATCGCTTAGAAGGTGGACAGTAAAAATTCAACACACACAAAAGCAAATGTGATTTATTGTATTAAGTGATTTGTTGTATTTAGTGAAATGCCCTTGTCGGGAAAATACAGGAATGAACGTAAAAAAATTCAGTAACTGCAGACATTCTTCCTCTAATATTGAAAAACAGGTTTCCCCAGGCCGCTGGAATCACGTGTCCTTTCGCTGATTTTCTGCAAATGTTTGAGAACAGCCCGGTTACTGTGAAGTGCGTGGTACTAAATTCCAAGAATGATATAAAAATACAAAATTTTAAGACCGCTTATGTCATCCGCCCTTTTACATCACATTTTGATCCGTTCAGATTCTGGGAACTCGGAAGGAAAGATCGCGGACTGCGGGGAGTGCTACCCTGTGTCCGCTACACCACCATAGAGGCTCACAAAACTATCATGTAGTAGCACGTCCAGCACCAAAAGAGGCTTCACAAAACTATCACGTAATAGCACGCCCAGCACCATAGAGGCTTCACAAAACTATCAGGAGTAGCACGTCCACCCACCATAGAGGCTTCACAAAACTATCGGGAGTAGCACGTCCAGCACCATAGGGGGCTTCACAAAACTATCAGGGAGTAGCACTCCAGCACCATAAGGCTTCACAAAACTATCATGGAGTAGCACGTCCAAAACCATAGAGGCTTCACAAAACTATCATGGAGTAGCACGCCCACACCAAGAGCTTCAAAAAAACTATCATGTAGTAGCACGTCCAGCACCATAGAGCTTTCACAAAACTATCATAATTTAGCACGTCCACACCATAGAGGCTTCACAAAACTATCAGGGAAGCACGTCCACACCATAGAGGCTTCACAAAACTATCATGTAGTAGCACGTCCAGCACCATAGGGGCTTCACAAAACTATCATGTAGTATAGCACGTCCAGCACCATAGAGGCTTCACAAAACAATCATGTAGTATACACGTCCAGCACCATAGAGGCTTCACAAAACTATCACGTATAGCACGTCCACACCATAGAGGCTTCACAAAACTATCACGTAGTAGCACGTCCAGCACCATAGAGGCTTCACAAAACTATCATGGAGTAGCACGTCCAGCACCATAGGGCTTCACAAAACAAACATGGAGTAGCACGTCCAGCACCATAGAGGCTTCAAAAAAACAAATCATGTAGTAGCACTCCAGCACCATAGAGGCTCACAAAACTATCACGAAAGTACACGTCCAGCACCTTTGAGGTTCACAAAACTATCATGTAGTATAGAAACGTCCAGCACCATAGAGGTTTCCCACAAAACTATCATGTAGTAGCACGTCCAGCACCATAGAGGCTTCACAAAACTACATGTAGTAAGCACGTCCAGCACCAATAGAGCTTCACAAAACTATCATGTAGTAGCACGTCCAGCACCATAGAGGCTTCACAAAACTATCGTGTAGTAGCACGTCCAGCACCATAGAGGCTTCACAAAACTATCATGTAGTAGCACGCCCCAGCACCATAGAGCTTCACAAAACTATCATGTAGTAGCACGTCCAGATTCAGTGTCGACAAGCCATTATTCTAAGGCTTGGGGCTTGGCTTTAGTAGGCAATGGGGGGGGGGGGGGGGGGGGGGGGGGGGGGGGGGGGGATGTTGGGGTAATGGGGCGTAACGTAAACTGCAACCGCAGAATTTTGTGGATGGATAATTTTAAAGGGGGAGTAATCTTGATAAGTGTGGATACGGACACGGTTCTCTCCCTTCACGACCCAGCTCTAAGCGGTAACCGGTGAACTGCCCTTTTCATCACCGCACCAACTTCCCTCTGTCTTTGCCACACAGTCTTTGGGGGCCAACAGTAAAAAGGGGCGACTCCCTGAAACGAAAAAAAAGACCTGAACCCCGTGGCATCTTGCTGATCAACAATACAGTGGACGCCATGACCCATGGACCCTGCAGAAATTTGGCGTCAAAGGGAACCGGCAGCTGAACTCCATTAAGACCATGAAATGCTGGTTTCAAACTGTCCTGCTGACTTTGATTTTTGCAGCCTGCGTGAACTGGAGGAGATGACCGCCCCGTTGTGTAGGATGGACAGGGGGGAGGGGGGGGAGATCCAGGGGAATCTGTCATAAACTGTCAGCTAAAATCTCCAAATAATGGACGGACATTCCCTCGTGACCAAAGTCGACGTTAAATGCGTCACTGTCCGTGATATGAAGTCTGCGTCTCTGTGATATTAAGACCCAGTCATTTGTGCTTATAAAGCTTAGCATATCTCTCTGGTAACTTTCCTTTTCTCAATCAAGACGAATGCGCCCTCAGACAAACTTAAACAACATGTAACAGGGATAACATCTCTTGTGTAAATTTTATAAACATAATCGCATGCATGGATTTTTTTTCCCCACTTACCCGTGAGACTTGCTTATAAGCATTTGTGGCTCTGTTTGGGATGCAGGTACATTTATTTACATCTCAACAACTGTGCAGATCGGTTATGGGTGTGAAGATGAAAAGTAAGGCTATGTTTCTTACCAGCTGCTAATTCATTCGTGATTTATGTGTTAAGTATCGGTGAGCAGAACACTGAAAACATGATGAGAAAGTTTTCCCCGCATAAGAACCTCCAGTAGATTGTGTGCTTGCAGTGCCAAATGTTAGAGAAAAAGACTGTTTCTGTACTGATGCACTAATAGAGGAAGTGTTTTACATATTCAATTGAAGACGGATATTTTGGTAATGAGCCAACATTTTGGGGGAGGAGGTGGATGAGAACTGTGATATTGACAATGAAACATTAACCTCCCCGCCCCCCGCCCCGCCCTGTCCCCCTCGCAATGAAAGGTTTACCAGTCTTTTACACAATAAATCGGTTCATCGTTGCTTCATTTCCGAGCCACTTGCTCTTTGTGTGTAACAGTTTCCAATGTGTGACAAAAGAACCTAGTCAGTTTTTTACAGCGGGCCACATGGATGGCTTCATACGGGGGGTCGGCATTGTCGGAAGGGAAACGATTCACAGCTTCAGACCCCCCAGCTTTTTTGTTGCTTGCCCAACTGTACGGTCACGTGGATCACCATTTGTGGTGCATCAATTCCGCACGGCGTGACGCAGTCGTAGCGATTTGTGGGGAACACAGCCTCTGGTCTCTACACAACCAAGAGATCATTCTGGTGTTTTTAGACTTGGCATGAATACTGTGAGAGCAAGGTAAACCATGGCCTGATATCGTAAGAGCTGTTAATGCTGTGAACTGGTCTCTTTGACCAAGAGTCATTTCCTATGCTGGATGGTGACATGTAAAAAACCACAATGTAAACATCCCAGACGGAAGAAGATTGGGAAAAATCGCAAATTCGTCTTTTACACATGCTGCGCGTAATGAAACCACGAATTTTAGACTGGAACTGAAAACCTTATTCTTACTTTCACCTCTCTGCAGGCACGAGTGAAAACGATCACCAGTCGCAGTCCGTGCTGATGGACAACCAAAGGAGATGGAAAGAATGTTTGAACCCTCGAATGACTGTTTGAATAAACAGCGAAATTTGTTAAGAGCCAGTGACAAATGGCATATTTTGTGTACAGATTCATTATTTTCTCGTTATTGTTGCCTTCGACCAAAGCTCAAGATTATCTTGCACTTGTTAAACTGCAATACTTGTCTCACAGTTACGCCCAAAACGTGAGCCTCATGGCAGCTACAAGACTGATACTGGCAGCCACATTATTTCTTGTGGTGTTTTAACTTTTTACAACGAACGAATAGTAAAATGTCTTGCACGGCACTGTACTCTATGGGTACAGTCTAAATGTAACTGTGATACTAAATGTTTACTGTATTTTTTTCTTGTTTATATTTATACTGT
Organism: Conus ventricosus; assembly: GCA_018398815.1. Taxonomy (NCBI): domain Eukaryota; kingdom Metazoa; phylum Mollusca; class Gastropoda; order Neogastropoda; family Conidae; genus Conus; species Conus ventricosus. The sequence goes on from CM031596.1 coordinate 103,039,666, forward strand.
TTGAATTCATTACATAAACCCTATGTTATGAGTCTTTTTATAATATGAGAAGTAGTAATGTTTGCGCAATCTTGCATTAAACTACTTCTGGAAAAGTTATTTTGTTTTTACTGATGGTGTTGCTGTTTGAGGTGGTGTAAAGGCTACACTGCAAGTTGAAGAGGTATAAATTCACGATTGGGGATGTGGCTCTTTCTTTCTGTCCAAATGAAAAACACAATCGCACTCCTACAGGATCAATTGCAAACAGACACACATGCGCGCGAGCGCGCGCACACACGCACGCACACTCGCACACACACACAAACATGACACGCGCGCGCTCACACACACATGTGACGCACGCACACGTGCGTGCGCACACGCACGCACGCACACACACAAACCCCACACACACACTAACAGTCCAAAATGAACAACGCACGCACTCGCTACCACAAGGATACAGTATACGGCTCGGATCAGCCATTTATGACTTTTTACCTCTAAACAAATTTACATTGCATAATGTTTAAAAGACATTAACAAGCTAAAATGTGCCCTGAATGTTGACCAATACAAACCACATGACCACAGCGTATTTAGAAAACGATCTGTCTAAAACAAGGCAAAAGATGTACTTTTCAGGTTGAACACACTCACATGGACACATAACAGAAGATAAGGCCTGAAGAAAACAAAAATGCCTTTTTGGTGAAAATGACGTGTTTCAGATCTGAACGATTTTACCGCGATGATTTCTCCAAGAAACGATGATTTCTACAACATAAGGGCTAAAATGCGTGATTTTACTGAGACAAGACCTACGTTAAAAAAAAAAAAAAAACACCAAGGATTTCACGTTATGAAAATGTTTTTCAAAACTCCATGATTACACTGAAAAAAATATAAAGGGTTTAAAGCCCTCCTGGGTCACAATAGATGAATAACATTCTGAGCAAAGAATAGGTGACAGGGAGTTTTGAAAGCTGAGCAAAAGCTGAGTTGATGTTCTGAACGTTGAGCAAAAGCTGAGTTGATGTTCTGAACGTGAGCAAAGCCGAGTTGATGTTATAAACGCTGAGCAAGAGCTGAAATTGATGTTCTGAACGCTGAGCAAAAGCTGAGTTGATGTTCTGAACGCTGAGCAAAAGCTGAGTTGATGTCTGAACGCTGAGCAAAAGCTGAGTTGATGATCGAACGCTGAGCTAATGCGAATTGATGTTCTGAACTCTGAGCAAAAGCTGACTGAATTTACAGAAGGGTGGGCAAAACCAAATGAACAGTATGCTGATAATAAGAGGCAAACAGAATACCAGCAGAAACAGTTGGTGAATAGAATATTGGGGCAACAAATAGTGAACAGAGTGTTGAGCAATAGTATAGGTGACGTGAAATGCCGAGTGGCAGTAGTTGAAGAAAATGCCAAAAACAGAAGGTGAACAGAATGCTGATACAGCGTTTTGAACAGAATGCTAAGAAACAGTAGGTGAACTGAATGCTGAGTCACAATAGGTGACAGCAGTAGGTGAATAGAATGTTGAGTGACAGCGCTGAACAGAATGCTAAGGCAAGATGAACTGAAAAGCTGAGTCACAGGGGGGCATCCCTTTGTGCCCACGTCTCTTTGTGCCCACGTCTCTATATGCCCAAAACAGTGGTATTTTGTGCCCACGTCTCTTTGTGCCCACATCTCTATATGCCCAAACCTATGCCAGTGGGAGTTGTGCGTAGGTACCCTTTATATCAACCAAACTGACCAGTGGTCAAGCAATGGTCAAAGTGACCAGTAGTCAAGCAATGGTCAAAGTGACCAGTAGTCAAGCAATGGTCCCAGACTGACCAGTGGTCAAGCGATGGTAAAATAACCAGTGGTCAAGTGATGTCAAACTGACCAGTGGTCAAGTGATAGCTAAACTGACCATGTGAAGCAACAACCAAACTGACCAGTGGTCAAGCAACAACCAAACTGACCAGTGGTCAAGCAATGGTCAAAGTGACCAGTAGTCAAGCAATGGTCCCAGACTGACCAGTGGTCAAGCGATGTAAAACTAACCAGTGTCAAGTGATGTCAAACTGACCAGTGGTCAAGTGATAGCTAAACTGACCAGTGGTCAAGCAACAACCAAAATGCTCGGTAACAGGGGGTAATCAGATTGTCAAACCACAGTAGCTGAACAGAATGCTAATGAATAGAATGCCAGCAGAAACAGTAGGTGAACAGAATGCTCAACAACAGTTCGTGAGCAGAAGTTCAGTAACAGTAGGTGAACAGAATGCTGAGTAACAGTAGGTGAACAGAATGCTCAGTAACAGTTCGTGAACAGAATGTTCAGCAACAGTAGGTGAACAGAATGCTCAGTACTAGTAGGTGAACAGAATGTTCAGTAACAGTAGGTGAACAGAATGCTCAGTAACAGTAGGTGAACAGAATGTTCAGTAACAGTAGGTGAACAGAATGGTCAGCAACAGTACGTGAACAGAATGCTCAGTAAGAGTAGTGAACAGAATGTTCAGCAACAGTAGGTGAACAGAATGCTCAGTAACAGTAGGTGAACAGAATGTTCAGCAACAGTAGGTGAACAGAATGCTGAGCAACAGTAGGTGAACAGAATGCTGAGTAACAGTAGTGAACAGAATGTTCAGTAACAGTAGGTGAACAGAATGCTCAGTAACAGTAGGTGAACAGAATGCTTAGTAACAGTAGGTGAACAGAATGTTCAGCAACAGTAGGTGAACAGAATGTTCAGTAACAGTAGGTGAACAGAATGTTCACAACAGTATGTAAACAGAATGCTGAGTAACAGTAGGTGAACAGAATGCTCAGTAACAGTTTCGTGAACAGAATGTTCAGTAACAGTAGGAGAACAGAATGTTCAGCAACAGTAGGTGAACAGAATGTTCAGTAACAGTAGGTGAACAGAATGTTCAGTAACAGTAGGTGAACAGAATGTTCAGTAACAGTAGTGAACAGAATGTTCAGCAACAGTAGGTGAACAGAATGTTCAGTAACAGTAGGTGAACAGAATGTTCAGTAACAGTAGGTGAACAGAATGTCAGCAACAGTAGGTGAACAGAATGTTCAGTAACAGTAGGTGAACAGAATGCTGAGTAACAGTAGGTGAACAGAATGTTCAGCAACAGTAGGTGACAGAATGCTGAGTAACAGTAGGTGAACAGAATGCTCAGTAACAGATCGTGAACAGAATGTTCAGTAACAGTAGGTGAACAGAATGTTCAGCAACAGTAGGTGAACAGAATGCTCAGTAACAGTAGGTGAACAGAATGCTCAGTAACAGTAAGTGTACAGAATGTTCAGCAACAGTAGGTGAACAGAATGCTCAGTAACAGTAGGTGAACAGAATCGAATGTTCAGCAACAGTAGGTGAACAGAATGCTCAGTAACAGTAGGTGAACAGAATGTTCAGCAACAGTAGGTGAACAGAATGCTCAGTAACAGTAGGTGAACAGAATGTTCAGCAACAGAGGTGAACAGAATGCTCAGTAACAGTAGTGAACAGAATGTTAACAACAGTAGGTGAACAGAATGCTCAAGTAACAGTAGGTGAACAGAATGTTCAGCAAAAGTAGGTGAACAGAATGTTCAGTAACAGTAGGTGAACAGAATGCTCAGCAACAGTAGGTGAACAGAATGCTGAGTAACAGTAGTGAACAGAATGTTCAGTAACAGAGGTGAACAGAATGCTCAGTAACAGTAGGTGAACAGAATGCTCAGTAACAGTAGGTGAACAGAATGTTCAGCAACAGTAGGTGAACAGAATGCTGAGTAACAGTAGGTGAACAGAATGCTGAGTAACAGTAGGTCAACAGAATGCTGAGTAACAGTAGGTGAACAGAATGCTCAGTAACAGTTCGTGAACAGAATGCTCAGTAACAGTAGGTGAACAGAATGTTCAGCAACAGTAGGTGAACAGAATGTTCAGCAACAGTACGTGAACAGAAATGTTCAGTAACAGTAGGTGAACAGAATGTTCAGTAACAGTAGGTGAACAGAATGTTCAGTAACAGTAGGTGAACAGTATGTTCAGTTAACAGTAGGTGAACAGAATGTTCAGCAACAGTAGGTGAACAGAATGTTTAGTAACAGTAGGTGAACAGAATGTTCAGTAACAGTAGGTGAACAGAATGTTCAGTAACAGTAGGTGAACAGAATGCTCAGTAACAGTAGGTGAACAGAATGCTCAACAACAGTTCGTGAACACAATGTTCAGTAACAGTAGGTGAACAGAATGCTAAGCAACAACAGTGAATGAATGCTCAGTAACAGTAGCTGAACAGAATACTGAGCAAC
>CM031596.1:103048956-103051456 GCA_018398815.1 Conus ventricosus
ACCCTTCCCCTTAAATCCCCCCCCCCCCCCACCCCCTTTTTTTTTTTTAGAAATGCATCGTTCTTGTCTTGTGCTTGTTTGTCAATGTCATTGGCGTAAGTTCTAAACAAACCTATATATCCTAATCCAACCAAATGCAGGCAACGCCCTGCTTCCTCCGTCCCTTTGATGAGCCCCTCGGCCCATCGGGAGCCCTGCAATGTGCACTTGTTTTTGTTGATTCAAGGGAGTGAAATGCACGTGTTTAGACCCTGTGGTCACTGCTCTGCTTCAGATGAGAAACCAGAGATTCTGCTGTCATTGCTCGCAAAAAGAAGTGGGTGAGAGAGAGAGAGAGAGAGGAGAGAGAGAGAGAAGAGAGAGAGAGGTGACCATATTGCAAGGTCACAATCATTGCTTTAATCTCTTTAATGTCAAAATTGAAATGCAAAATGAAGAATGCCGCTCCCCCCTCCCCCCCCTCCCCCCCCCCCCCCAGCAAAAGCGAATTGAATGTTGCCAAACCAATCAAATTCTACCAGCGACTCAAAGTACATACGAAAGCTGATCTGTTAGTAGTGAGGGAGGGCTGATCTGTTAGTGGGAGGGCTGATCTTTGTTAGTGGGAGTAGTACTTGAGAGCGTGGGCAGAGTGCTTCCATGTAGAAAACAAAAATAGAACAGTCCGCCATGTCACAGAAAACAAGACCGCACGCAGACACACCACACACACACACACACACACACACACACACACACACACACACACAAGTAACGCTTGTTTCATATACAATACGAAACAGCGGTAACTTTTTAATGACTGTGTCTTCTCATCATTTTGTGTCTAATCATTTTGGTCTTCCGCAGACTTAGCAAGAAACGTAAGAAAACTGGAGATCTAAATGCAGACTGCATGAGGTGAGGGCAATGCTGGGGGGAGGGGGGGGGGGGGGGGGGGGGGGGGAAGGGAGGAGGGGTACTTTCCCAGTGTCTTTGGTTTGAAACGTCTGAGAAAGGCACATTCTGTCAAAAGAATTTCACTTTGTTTCGTTGGGTGTTATTTCCTGCCTTCCGTGAGTGTATTATTTATATTTTGCTTGGAATATAATCGTATGTTTCACCTTTCACAGGGAACACTGACTGGCAAGAGCGATCTTCAAAACATGACTAACAACATTTGTAAGCAAACTCAAAGTTTGCCCCCAAAGCGGAATAGGCCGATTTCAGAGACTTTGATGTTTACAATTCAAAGATTAAATTTAAAACTTGAAGAGTTTTTCTCTCCTATGTGAAATGTGTGTGTGTGTGGTGTGTGTGTGTGTGTGTGTGTGTGTGTGTGGGGTGTGTGTGTGTGTGGCGCGCGTGCGTGCGTGCGTGCGTGTTTGCGTTTGTGTGTGTGTGTGTGTGTGTGTGTGTGTGTGTTGTGTGTGTGTGTGTGTGTGTGAACTGTTATTTGTTATTGTCGTCAGCTAAACTTAATTTTGAGCTTTTCTTTCATTTGAATTCATAACACTTAACAACAGTATTGTGTTTTAATTTCAGTGGACTACGTCGTAACTGAGTTGAGCCGCAATGGTCCTCAAACTGATTTGAATATTTGAGGCTATGTTTGAAAGAAGCTTTGATATCAAACGCTTTTTGTTTAATTATTAAACACATCTGTATAGAACAAACATGTCTGGGATGATTGTGACCATACAGAAGCCCTCGTGGCACACTGGGCTATTAACGACATAAATTGAATGGCATGCTCCCCCCCTCCCCCCCCCCCCCCCACCCCCCCCCCCCCCCCCCCCCCCCCCCCCCCCCACCCCGACCCAGGAAGAAAAAAGGTTGAATAGATAAATAAATAGATAAATGGATACCAAAAAAATCCATGGACTTAACGCTCTGTTCTAGTGGTGACTTCGGTGTCGATGTTCTCCCCTTTCAATGGCCGTGATGATGAGTCCCTCATCGAACTCTTCAGCGTCGATGACGTCATGGGAACTGTCGTTGCATATATAGACGTCCGGGGACGCTCTCTCATACTCGCTCCACAACTTAACAACTAGTTACTGCCGCCAGAAGAATAAGGCTTAGCAGGAGGAGTTCTACGTACGTGCTATCAGCACAGGCACCACACAGAGCACCGCCGAAGTAACTTGGCAGCAGCGCTGTGTCTCGTCTGGTGGGTGGCCTCATGGCGATTTGATATCAATCGCTCCCTGTGGAATGCAGTGACGACGGAACAAACCTAGATGTGGCTGTACGGTTATGGCAGGGGAGCTGGAATGAATGTTGTTGGAAGTAAAGCCTCTCTGGTGATTGGAAACAGGAGACGAAACGGTTAAAAGTGAGTACATGAATGAATACATAAATAAAGTAAATGAATTAATAAATGATAAACAAATGGATAGATAAATGAGTACAATTATCAAATGAAATGAAAACAAAAGTAAACAAATAAAGAAATAATGGTGAATATTATCTGAGATGAAGAGATTTCAAATTAAAGCTACCATCGGGTACACACACACAC
>CM031596.1:103067122-103082122 GCA_018398815.1 Conus ventricosus
TGTTTGATTTGCTATGTTTAGACCGTGTAAGCAGATTGTGGCACACCTTTTATTCTATGTCTGGACCGTGTAAGCGATTGTGCCACACCCTAATTGATTTTGATGTTAAGTAGCTGGCCACACCCTGAATTTGAGATTTGGGTAATCATGGTTGTGCTATATTAGAAGTGAATGGATGATTAATTAATATGTATGGACATGCTGATAGCTAACGTATAGAGAGAGTTCTTGATTATATGTGAGCCGTTTATGACTGATGATTCAATGGAGTATCTGACTGATTTATTGTTTTAATTGGGTACATTATCCATGTTAGAGATGTTGATGGAAGTGATGTTTTAAAGCATAGAGGTAGTACTGTTATATCGACCCATGCAACTGAGTTTGTTTTATCCAATTGGAGAACATTCGTCCTGGAGAAAATGTTGATTGGAACAACATTCTTAGGTACGGGGTGTAATGAGTCGGCCGAATGTTCTCGAGCATTTAGGCAAATTAAGGGTAGTTTTGCTGTTGTTGAGAGCACGTTCCTTGGGTCTTCACAGTGTGCGAATTCAGGCATCACCAGGGGGGATACCCCGAGTCGTATACTGAAGGAGGGAGAGTACTGGAAGTGTTTCGCATGTCCAGGGATATTGACAAGGAGTTGCCGACCTGCCGGTCCTGGGTAGAGGAGTGTCCATCCGACCACTGGCTGGCTATTCACTGGGCTCTCCCGTGGGCCTGAAGGGAAGGCGATCATGGTCAGGTGACCGTCACGGGTAGGTGACCGTCAGCCTGCAGGCAGAGTACAGCGACCATTCAGTCGTCCTTGTTCTGAGGAATGAATGGAAGGCTGCGGCCTATCGAGTGGTTTGCGCCTTGTTGTCTATAGAGGTAGTAAATACTTGAAGCATCAGTCATGGCTGGAAGAGAGGTCCAGGCTGTTAGTTCAATGGGTAGCTTGGGGGAATCGAACATGAGTTTGAATAGGAGGTTATGCATTAACCACTGGTGCCCAAGTCTTTGTTGGCGCTAGCAGCTGTGGTGTGTGTGTGTGTAGGTGACTAGTGATTCCATTGGTGGAATAAAAATAACTTGGGGATTTATTGGTACAAATCGTGTGATGTGTGTGTGCCAGTGATTCCATTGGTTGAGCCAGTTAAACTCGGGTTCTCTCTTTCTTTGAGAACGAATATAAGGTGCTTGGAAAACCAGGAAGTGTGTGACTCACTTAAGGGAAAGTGAACTCGCCCGTCTTGCTGAGGGCTCAAGAAAATACAGCGTGAAGCAGAGGTTAGCTGTCGCCTCGTTGTCTCCTGGGTGGGGACGTATGACAGTGGAGGTTGCTGTAGCCTCGGAGCCGACGACGAAAGAATTGTCTCCTGTGTGGGGACGGTCGACAGCAAGACGTGTAGCCTGTTGGAGCCTAGACAGGGAGCTGCCAGACAACGGTGGGGTGTTGGTAGCCAGAGAAGACCTGTGGGAGAGGCCGACAGGAGCCCTTTCAGTGGAGAGGGCGAAGTACGGTGGAGTCCGGGAGACTCGGTGTGAGGGTGCGACTCAAGCTACGTTGCCAGTGTCCCCCAACTGGGATTTGGCCAATCGGGAGGACACAACGGTGTGGCAGCTTCAGCTCGTAGTCGCACAGTGGGATGAGAGAAACTGACGATCAACCGAGGAATGCTGGCAAGTTACGGACGTTTTATTTGTTCTTAAGGTTATAAGTGTGCAAACAGAATAGTGGAATATTGTCTTTCCTGGCTAAATTAAGAATAACTGAAGAACAGGGGATGCGATTTATGAAATTGTCTGTATGCTGTTTACATGGTTGTATGATACAGATAGTTGTGTTGTGTAGTGACGGTGGGGGCTCGAGTCAAGTTGAATAAAAGTTGATTATTTTCTATGAAATGTTACTGGTTTCCCGTCACCTTTGTGCGGGCCCGATGTGAGTGACAGAGTGCGTGTGCCTATGCGAGAGCGCATTTTGGTTGTGAAAGCGTAAATACTTCTGTCTATAACCCCCTGCATCCCTGAATATGAAAATCATATTTTAATAACGAGGGGGAGCGTCGGAGACCCGTCACACCCCCCCCCCCCCCCCCCCCAATCCCCACCCCCCCCAAGACCAGTCTTCGGGGCTACCGGGTGACCTTCTATATGCTAGGGTGGCCGACCGTCCTGTGTCGCATGAGGCCTCCACGAAGATGAAGCAGGACGGATGTCGCTGGAGCACAGAACGATTCCCTTTCATGGTACTAACTGACTACGGCCGAGAGGGCTACTTTTGCAGCCCCATCCCGAGGGGAGTGCCAACGACGCCGATTCTAAACATAGTTTGCCGGGCCACAGCTATACCAGTCACGCAGAGCTCCATTGGTGACTGCGCAACATTTTTTAAAAGCCGTCCCCGGCGACACAGGCTAGACCCGCCGACATTTATTGTGACCAGAAGTTGGGTTGCGCCGCCTGACGTTGACCTCTCACATCGACGCCCTTCTCAACGAGAGATCGCCACCTCTCTCACGGCACTCTCTGCTATGCCGCCTGGCAGTGAGCTGATCTCCTCGTCCGCCTCATGTGTGTGCATTAAGATGTGATTGTGTCCGAGAAACCGCTCTTTGCCTGTCGGTTTTACTTTCACAAAGTTCACCAGGCAAGATCTTTGTGCAGTAGATCGTGAACTTTACGTTCCAACAGCCCGGGGCCTTTGATGACAGTGAACCCATTTCTAACTCAGTTCTTACAACAAAGTCAACCCTGTGACGTGGTCTCCCCGAGAGAAAGCGAAAAAAACAAAAACAAAAAAAAACAAAACAAAACAAAAAACAGTGCTCACAGTGAAAACTACAGTCCAAATAAATGTTAGCGAACCGCCAAGAGAATCGTGGACAAACGAGTCACAAGACAAAACACAACGCGTTTTCGACCTTTTAGGTCTTCTTCAGGCAAGACACAAACAAATAATACAACGAAAAGGAACGAATTTGGTACTCAGCTTCGATCTCTTCACTCTTCAGCGCAAGGATGCCAGGCGTTAGGAACCAGACGAGGTCTTGCCTGTCCCAAATCTTGGTTAGGAACCAGACGAGGTCTTGCCTGTCCCAAATCTTGGTTAGGAACCAGACGAGGTCTTGCCTGTCCCAAATCTTGGTTGGGAACCAGACGAGGTCTTGCCTGTCCCAAATCTTGGTTAGGAACCAGACGAGGTCTTGCCTGTCCCAAATCTTGGTCTGTTCCGTTTTCCGCTTTAAAGGAAAGCTGTTGACCAAAGACTCCAGAACTGTGGTAGTCAGTGATGAAAGATTGAGTCCAGACACATTCTGAGGCTGGGAGTTCCAACCTACCTAGGTCCCAAACTGGCTTGGTGTCTGCCTGCTTATGAAAGTATTCTTGTGGCTCTGCTGTTAGTGTTGGCATTACTAATTTTAGGTGTGTGGTGTGTGTGTGTGTGTGTGTGTGTGTGTGTGTGTGTGTGTGTGTGTGTGTGTGGTGTGTGTGTGTGCTTTCCTCGGTTTATTTCTGATCACGTGGATATTCTAGTATTTACCAGGTTCGTGGGTAACAAATCCCATTCCAAGGGCCCCCTAACGGATCGTCGCATAGATTCACAACTACTGGCGTCAGCAAAGACGTTTCATCCTACTCGTTAGCAAACACAAACACACACACACACACACACACACCACACACACCACACACACACACACACACACACACGCACGCACGCACGCACGCACGCACGCACGCGCGCGCACGCACGCACGCACGCACGCACGCACGCACGCACGCACGCACGCACACACACACACACACACACACACACACACACACACACACCACACACACACACACGAGAAAGGCTTAACTTACGCTTGATAGACCACACGTTTTTTTCTCGGTACTCTACCAAAAACAAAATCAAACAACAGCAACAGCAACGCAAGAACAACAACAACAACAAAAACAACAACAACAAAACACAACGAAAGAAGAAAGTTTTTTGCGAAGCCTCCCATTTTATCGCAGAAAAAAAAAAAAACATACATACACAGGAACAGACAGGAAAGGGGAGAGGAGAGAGAGAGAGAGAGAGGAGAGAGAGAGAAGAGGAGAGAGAGAGAGGGAGAGAGAGAAGGGAGAGAGGAGAGAGAGAGAGAGACAGAAGAGAGAAGAAGAGAGAGAGAGAGAGAACAGAGAGAGAGAGAGGAGAGAGAGAGGAAAGAGAAAAGTGAAATGGAGGGGTGGGGGGTGGAAGAGAGGAGGACGATAAAGATGGATTGAAGAAGAAAACGTGGGCTCGATGATAATTCAACCGAAGGAGAGAAAAAGAAGCACACAAAAAAGATACAATAAATTTTAAAAAAAAAAATAAATTTAAAAAAAACACCCAAGCTCTTAGCATTGGAAAAGCTATTCATTTCAGGAACCCTGACCAAGATATCTATCATGCTGCCTATTTACCCTTTTTGCGGAGCTGGGCATGGATGGTGGTGGGGGGGTGGGGGGTGGGGGGAGAAGGGGGGGGGGGGGGGGGGGGTGGGGTGGGGGTGGGGGGGGGAGCTGAGTTTGGCCCCCTGGCAGAAGAAGGAGCGGCTGAAGTCTTGGAGCCCGGCCAGGGATCCTGGACGACAGTTTATATTTGGCACGGGGAGGCGTGTAAACAATATTTATTTCGGCATTACCACGCTATTTCCCTCCCCCCCCCCCCCCCCCCCCCCCCCCCCCCCCCCCCCCCCCCCCCCCCCCCCCCCCGCGCTCACACTACCCCCTTAAATATCCATTTGTCGTCCCCCCGGGAAGAGAAGAGAAGAGAGAGAAGAAGGAGAGAGAGAGAGAGGAGAAGAGGAGAGAAGAGACGGAAGGAGGGGGTGAGAGGAGGTGGGACGGAGAGAATGTCAGAGGAGGAGGGGGGAGGAGAGAGAAGGGGGGGGGGGGGGGGGGGGGGGGTGTGCGAGAGACTGAGGTCATGAGGTAGGGAAGTTAGAAGAGAGAGAGAGGGAGACAAACAGACATACAGACAGATAGACAGACAGAAACAGACAGAGAGACGGACAGAGAGAAAGAGACAGAGAGAGGGCCAGAGAGAGAGAGAGACAAGAGACAGACAAAACAGACCCGACAGACAGACAGAGAGAACGGAACAGACAGAACCGATAGACAAACAGACAGACAGACAAACAGACATACACGCACACAGACAGACAAACTGACAAGACAGACAGACAGACAGACAGACAGAGAGCGTGAAAATGGGAGGTGGTGGGGGGGAGAGGTGCGGAGAAAAGAACAGGAGGCAAGAGAGAAACAGTGTGAATTTCAAGAGAGAGAGATTGACGTGTGGGGGCGGGGAGGTGGGGGGAAGCAGAGAGGGGTGGTAAAAATATTGTATACAAGATAAAGGCCTCAGACATTTGAAAGAAGGGTAATTTTCAAAGAATCACAATAGAAAAAAAGAGAACTTTATCTGCAAACGTGTTACCATTCCACAACTTTTTTTTTTACGAGAGAGAGAGAGAGAGGAGAAGAGAGAGAGAGAGGAGAGGGGAGAAAGGGGAGAGAGGGGAAAAGAAAAGAGGGGGAGAAAGAAAGAAAGGAAAGAAGACCAGACAGACGACAGACAGGGCAGACATGATAAGATAAGACAAGGCAAGACATTTTTTTTTTTTGGGATAGTGGATAAGCAAGTATATACTTTTTTTTTTATCCAGTCCTCGCCCTGTACAGGGACTACACTATTGAAAAGAATGAATGGAGAAAACAATCATTCAAATGAATTGAAAGAAAACAACAGTACCAATACCCAAAATCCAACACCATCATAAATGAAATGAGATGAAAGATATAAATGTTAGAGAGAGAGAGGAGAGAGAGAGAGAGAGAGAGAAGAGAGGGGAGAGAGAGAGAGAGAGAGAGAGAGTTCAGACTTTATTTAGTAAGGCCATTTGGGCCCATTTGAAGGAGAATGAGCACAATCAATTACATTATAGGTAAGAAACAAATCATTTGTCAGGGGAAAGAAATAACCAACCAACCAACCAACCAAACAAGAACAGCTATTGAGACGTCATAACTTGTCTGATCTTAGACACCTTAAACAAAACATATCTGAATTCCTAATAACCTTATACTGTCAGAGCTCAAGAGAGAGGAGAGAGAGAAGAGGAGAGAGATTTTCACTTACGATCAACGCCTTCTCTCATGTCAGATGTCCTTTCACAGCAGAGCATCAGCTGGAAGATGAAACTGACGAAGACGTAAAGATGAAACTGACGAAGATGTAAAGATGAAATTGACGAGGATGTAAAGATGAAACTGACGAAGACGTAAACATTAAACAAGTGGGGTAACGTTTGCTCCCATAAGAAAACCTAACACAGAGTAACTTTTATTCAAGACTGGCACAGCCTTTTAACTTGAATAAAGTCAGACAAATACATAGACGAACAATCTAATGGTGGGGGAAAAAACAAGCGCAGGCCAACAACTGAACTGTCTTCATAGTAACGACTTGGCAAAGATTTGGACTTAAGGAGGAAGAGGGGGGAGGGGGGGGGGGGGGGGAGTTTGAAGATGGAGAAACTGGGAACATGAAATTAAAAAAATATATTTATAGATATGAAAACCCCTCACTAGCTGCATAAGGGAACCATCGCAATCCCTTTTGAAGGCAGGTATATTTGTATTGCCTGCTCCGAGGCCTTTCGTGCGCTCGGTCGAACTCATCAGGGAGACACGGCTGGTTGGGTCTGCGCTCCTGGCGTCAAATAGAGACACACCACAGTCCATAATACTGTGGTGTTCTCACCACCAAGGGTGCAAAAAAGAATCCAATAGCACCCCCAAAGCAGCCAGCGAAGGGTAGTAAATGAAACCAAACGAAAGTGTGGGGAGGAAAAAAGTTGCTGAAAAACTAAAAACATTATGCAAAATGTAGGGGACAATATTTGAGCCTATGCTTGAGGATCCACCCAAAGATGCAAGAGAGATCAAAAGACAAACACACAGACGGACAGAAACAAATACAAGTAACCTCAATTTAATCAGAACAAAATTGGAAATGAAATGAGGCAGGGAAACAGTAAACAATAAACAGTAAACAAGTGGGGTAACGTTTGCTCCCATAAGAAAACTAACACAGAGTAACTTTTATTCAAGACTGGCACAGCCTTTTAAACTTGAATAAAGTCAGACAAATACATAGACGAACAATCTAATGGTGGGGAAAAAAAACAAGCGCAGGCCAACAACTGAACTGTCTTCATAGTAACGACTTGGCAAAGATTTGGACTTAAGGAGGAGGAGGGGGGGGGGGGGAGAGTTTGAAGATGGGAGAAACTGGACCATGAAATTAAGAAAATATATTACAGATATGAAAACCCTTCACCAGCTGCATAAGACGTAAAGATGAAACTGACGAGGATGTGAAGATGAAACTGACGAAGACGTAAAGATGAAACTGACAAAGACGTAAAGATGAAACTGACGAAACGTAAAGATGAAAACTGACGAAAATGTAAAGATGAAACTGACGACGATGCAGATCCCTGCAAAAGGTGGGGCTACGTGTCATCGGTTACACGTGAGGTAAGTTGTTTTCTTCATCATTGTTGCCACCGTCTTTGATTTCGTCGTCGTCGTCGTCGTCGTCGTCGTCGTTCGTCGTCGTTGTCGTCGTCGTCATTGTTGTTGCTGCTTCCGATGTTGCTCCTGCTTGAGTGTAGGCGGTGACTTGCTTCCTTTGCCAAAGCGTCTGGAACTTGGCGAGTGCTGAACGGTATACAGAGTGTGTCTACTGCCCCTAAGTTACCTAGCTCCCTTTCTGCTACCTTGCCTGCCTGTCTGTCTGCCTGCCTGTCTGCCTGCCTGCCTGCCTGCCTGCCCGCCTGCCTGTCTATCTAACGTCTGACCACTTACCACTTACCTACCTACCTGCCATCCTGTATGCTTAGCAATCTGACTTAGCAATCTACCCACCTATCTACCTATCTACCTATCAACCTACCAACCTATCTACCTACCTACCTACCTACCTACCTACCTACCTACCCACCTACCTACCTACCTACCTGTGTATCCGTTTGCCTGCCTGCCTGCCTGCCAGTCATACTCGCGCGCGCGCGCGCTCGCACGCGCGTGTCTGTGTGTATGTCTGTGTGCGTGCGTCTGTGCGTGTGTACGTGCGCGCACCCGCGCGCGGGCGTGTGTGTATGTGTGTCTATGTGTCTGTCTGTCTGTGTGCGTACGCGTGTTGTGTGTGTGTGTGTGTGTGCGTGCGTGCGTGCGTGCGTGCGTGCGTGCGTGCGTGCGTGTGTGTGTGTGTGTGTGTGCGTGCGTGGTGCGTGCGTGCGTGCGTGCGTGCGTGCGTGCGTGCGTGCGTGCATGCGTGCGTGCGTGGGTATGTGTCTGTCTGCCACACGCGCACGCGCACGCACACAATAAAAACTGACCTCACACGCCCCCATCCCCCGACACCTCCAGTCTCTTTACAGGCTTTCCCTGGATTCTTGACCGAAGACAGCCAGGCCGAGGTGGGCCAAGCCGAGAGGAAATGGGAGACGGAAGTCCAAGTGCCAGCGGTCATGCGCAGTCACGTCTGAGAAGAAAAGACGTGGGGTCGTCGCCTATAGCCGCGCCATTGGAACCTGATGGTTTATGGCAGGAGGACGTGTCACCCTCTGTGACGGCCACACTCCCTCCAGGCAATTCCAAAGGAGAGATTGACAAAAACTGCAGTGTTTAGGGAAGGGGGGGGGGGGGGGGGGGGGGGAGAGACGTAAGGCTCAAAGAAGGGCAGGATGGGTTGGGTGGGGGAGGGGTGTGCGTGTAGAGTGGTGGTGGTGGTTAGGTGTGTCACATTGAAATCGGCTGATATGTTTGGGAATCCTATTTCTGTCACTCTATTGTGGGGGTGGGGGTGGTAGTTGGGTATGTCACATTCAAATCGGCTGGGATGTTTAGGGAATCCTACTTCTGTCACTCTGTCGTCTTCCAACATGTATTCTCTCCGTCGTCGTATTTTCTTTTTATTCAAAGTGAATTTCGTGGCAAATCAATACCTGAAATGTTCCGAAAATAGCAAAACAAAACCTAGGTTGGCGTTTGTCAACGAAGTCGGCTTTCATATTTGTCGGAAAGGAGTGTCTTTTAAAAGAAAGGCAACTGGTTGGTGTTCAAAAATGTATTTTCCATGTCCTGATGGACGAAGGGAGGTGAACTGTTAGAGGTTCGCCGTGTCTAGTTCATGGCAGTATAGGAGGCGTAGCTCTACGTTCGCCTTTCGCTTCCCTAATCTTCCCTGAACTGAATCAAATATCCATTTGTTGCACGATGGGGAGAGAGAGGGTTTCCAAGCCGTTAAAAAAAAACCCGGCCCCTCGGAAGATTCAAACGCACAACCGTCAGTTCCCCAGCCGAATGCTCCAACCATTTGATTACAGGCCCGCTGGAGTTCTGGAGGATGCTGGGGGGGGGGGGGGGGGGGGGGGGGGGGAGGGGGAGGGCAAAATAGGGGGGGGGGGTAAACTCCAGGTTTGCCGGTATGCAAGAGAGAGAGAGAGAGAGAGAGAGAGAGAGAGAGAGAGAGGAGAGGAGAGAGAGAGAGACAGAGACAGAGACAGAGACAGAGAGACAGAGAGAGAGAGAGACAGAGAGAGCTGTCATCTGTAGCCCTTGAAACTACCATTATGCCACGGCGGCTGGTCCTGAGTTTGTTTCTGGAACTGAACATCACCACGAGCACAACGGAATCAGAAGAATACAGAGGGTTAGGTAATAACATACCGAGGTGATCCTCTACAAGCACTGGGATACATGTGGTGGTACAAACAAGCGCAGACCGCACATAACAGGATAGCCCTGAAACAGCTAGGATGCAGCTGGGCTCGAGGGGGGGGAGTTGTCCTATTGGCTTGAGGCCCTTATCAAGGACAAGGTTTCCCAGACTTTAGTCTGTGTAGTTTTTGGCGTTGCTGTCCCGGCGATGATTAGTCGTGGTCGGTGTCGTTGGTCGTCTGCTCTCTGTGGCAGTCTCTCTCCCCCCCCCCCCCCCCCCCAGGCCTTGTACAGTCCCCTTTTCAGGGCCACTTGATATGGATCCACACGATCCAGTTTTAACCAGCTCGGGTAGAACACCCTAAACCCTAACTGGTCGCCCCCCCTCCCCCCCCCCCCCCCCCCCCCCCTCCCCGGGCTGCGGATGCCAGAGGACAGGGGTGTGGGTCTCAAAGATTCGACCCAAGGCTGGACCTTGGGGATCCTTGAAAGGATGCAACGTGTAACCAGCGTTTCCTGACATCACCCACCCACTACCTCCCACCCCCACCCCTCACCCACCCTGCAGCTCTCCTACCGTCGGCCGTTTCTCCCATGGGTGTTAGTTTGAAAGACACGTTCTCCCCACTCCTTCCACTGACGTTTGACAATCCAGTCACGTTTCCCCAGTGGGGAAGTGGACTGCTCTCCGTAGGTGATTCAGATCTCTTCCATCGGTACGAGTAACTGACATGGCGTAAGTGAGGGGAGAGAGAGAGAGAGTGAGAGAGAGAGAGAGAGAGAGAGAGGAGAGAGAGAGAGAGAGAGAGAGAGTTTAGAGACGGGAAATGATTCTTTCATAGGCTCCTGTTGCGGTACCAAATGTCACATAGTAACATTTTGTGCTGACGTCGCAATACAAAATGTCACACTGGTACAGAATGCCACCCACCGGCTGGTCATGTGTTCTTGTCTACAGCGGAAAAAAAGTTGTCGCCATTAATTTGTGAATGGACGACTTTTAAACGGCTTCTGTTAAACCTTTGTTTTTCTTTTTTTTTGGGGTGTGCAAGGAGGCAAAAAGATGAGCTGTTAAACGAGGGCCCACTGGCGGATTTGGATTCAGCATCTCAAGAAATGGGGGAAAATTAAGGAGACTTTTGGGGGGGGCCCTAAAGTACTGAAAGTTGGGCAGAAAATTTATACAGGCATGTCTTTTGGGCCCTTTGCCCCCTAAAAAAAGAGCAGGGCCCACGGCCCCATAACTTTACTTTTAGGGTAATGCTTTCAGTAATTCACACCATCATCATCATCATCATCATCTCACCCTTATCTCCCCTCTCCTCTTTCCACCCCCCCCCCATCCCCTCCCCTAAACCTCTTTCTAAATCCCTCATATCTTAAATTCATCATTCACCCTCATCTCTCATCATCTTTTCTTCATCATATCTACCCTCATCATACCCCATCACCCATCACCCTTCATCATCACCCCATCATCATCATCCATTTTCCCTCCTCTTCTTTTCCTCCTCATTTTTCCTCCTCCTCCTTCCTCCTCCTCCCCTTTTCCCCCTATCATCTTTCTCATCATATCATCACCCACCATCACCCCCTTTCCTCATCACCTTATATATCATCTTTCCTCATCATCTTTTCATCCATCATCCCCATAATCTTTCATTCATCTTTCATCATCACCATCATCACCTCATAATTTTCTTTCATCACCATCTCCCCATCATCATCATCTTCACCATCTTCATCACCCTCACCCCATTTTCATCTTTATCATCATTTTCATCATCATCAAAGCCTTTTGGGGGCCGAATTTGTGAGAAAAGTGTTTTTTTGTTTTCGTTGTCTTTTGGTCCTGGTGTTGTTTGTCTTGTCTGAAGAAGACCAAAGGAGATCCACCACTTTGGGTTTTTTTACTTTCTTCTTTTTTTTTAATCATCGTCGTTATCCTTCCCCTGTTTGTGCAATCTTGTCGGGCATCGTTGTCGTCGTCATTTCGTCGTTCTCCGGGCTCGTTTGGGGGCTTTTTTGAGGAGTTTTTTAGTATACAAGTACAGTCAAGGGATGTCAAGTTCTACAAATTACTTCGCTTAGCACCGCTTTTTGGCCCAAAAAGATGGGAAACGTTGGAGATTACCATTTCGGTTGATAAAGGGCCCCCCCCCCCCCCTCTCTCCCCTCTCTCTCTCTCTTCCCCTTTTCTCTCTCTCTCCTCTTCCCCTCTTCTCTTATCGGCCCCCCCAAAAACACACACACACACACCACAAAACCCCACAACACCACACACACACAACCACACAACCCCACACACCCCAACACACACACCACACCACCCCACACCAACCCCAAATTTGGGGGGTTTTGCCTCACCAAAAAAACCTTTGACTAATCAAGTGCAAAGATTTGGGTTCCCCCGTTTTTGTAAAATATGAAAACCTTTTCCGGAAACCCCGGGGTGCCTTTTGTTCCGTGGTTTACAGTCTGCGCCGCAACAGCCCCGCCGTTTGGGGGCAGCCCTTCCCTTGCTGTTGGGGGAGGGAAAAGCGAGGGGGACCGGGGGACACCCTGGGGGGGTACCCCCCTCAACTTATAATGCCCGGGGGATGAAACATGGGAGAGAAAAGAGAGAGAGGGGAGAGGAGAGGGGGAAGAGGGGGGGGGGAAAAAGAAAGGGGGAAGGGGAAGGGGGGGAGGAGAGAGAGGGGGGGAGGGGGGAAAGGGGGGAGAAGAGGGGGGGGGAAGGGGGGAGGGGGGAAAAATTTAAAGAAAAGGGGGAAAATGGGAAAAGGGGAGGGGGAGAGGGAGAGAGAGAAAAGGGGGGAGAAAAAGGAGGAAGAGATGGGGGGGAGGAAAGGGGGGGAAAGGAGAGAGGGGGGGGGGGGAGAGAGGGGAGGGGAGAAAAGGGAGAGGAGGGGAGAGAGAGGGGGAGGGGAGAAGAGGGGGGAAGAGGGGAAGGGGAAATTAGGGGAGAACGATAGAAGGGAAGAAGGGGTTAATGGGGAACCAAAAACCCAGGGGGAAATAAAACAAACGAAAATAAAAGGGGAAAATAAAAAAGGGGCTTAAAAAAGGGGGAAAAGTGGAAGAAAGGGAGGAAAAAGAAAAGGAAAAGGGAAAAAGGGGGGGGAAGGGCGCCCGGGGGGGGGGGGGGGGGGGGGGGTGAAAGGGAAGGGAGAAGAGAGTTTTAGAAAACGAAAAGGGAAAAGAGAGAGAGTGGGGAGGGGGGAGAGAAGAGGAGAGAGGGAAGGGGGAAGGTAAGAAGAAAAGAAAAAGAAAGAGAAGGGGGAAAAGAGAGATTTTAAAAATATTGGGGGTTTTAAAAAAAATTGAAAAACCATTTTAAGGGAACCTACATTTCCCCCGGGGCATCAAACACACCCCCACATTTTTCCCCCAAAACACACCAAAAAACCAACCCCAAAAAGGCGGGGGGGGGGGGGGGGCCGCGGGATTTCGGGGGGCGGGGCACACAAAAAACACACAAAAAAAAAAAAAAAAAAAAAAACAAAAAAAAAAAACCAAACAAAAAAAAAACAAAAAACCCAACACACAACACACACAACACAAAAACACAACAAAAACACCCACCAACCAAAAAAACCCCCCCCCCGCCTACGCGCGCCAAAACACCCCAAACAACACACACAAAACAAACCAAAACCCCACAAAACACAACACACCAACCCCAAAACCACACCAAACCCCACAAACCACAAAACCAACACCAAAAACACCCACCCCACAAAAAACACAAAAACCAAAACAAAAACACACACCCACCACCCGGCGCGGATTTGGGTCACAAAAACACCAAAACACACACACACACAAACCCCACACACACCAAAAACAACCCCCCCCCAACCACGTACAAGTTTTGTGCATACGCACGAAAGCAGCACGCTCCCCACAACACACACACACCCCACACCCCAAAAACACACACCACACACCCCACAACACACACAAAAACACACCCCCGTGTTGCAGGTAGGGGGGGTTAGGCCAAAATGTTCTTTCATAATAATTTCCCTTTAAATCCGCTGTTCACGGGTTTCTTTGATTTTTATGGGAAAAGGGGCGGGGGACCCCAAATATGTTTGAAAATAGGGGGGTGTGTGTGTGTGTGTGTGTGTGTGTGTGTGTGTGGTGTTTTGTGGGGTGGTTTTTGGGGTGCGTGGTGCCCTGCGTGCGTGCGTGCGGGGGGGGAGGGGGTGCGGGGGGGGGGGGGGGGGGGTGTGTTTGTGTGGGGGTGGGGGTGGGGGTGGGGGTGGGGGGGGTCGGGGGGGGTGTGTGTGTGTGTGTAAAGGGGGGGGGTGTTGTGTGTTTTTGTGTTGGTGAGTTGGGGTTTTGGTTTTTGGTGTGTCTGTGTCTGGTGTCTGTGTTGAGTTTTTGAAAAATTTTTCATATTTTTTTCTCTATCGGAGCGGAATTCTTTTTTTTTTTATTTGTCCCGGGGCCATATGCCCCTTTTTTTTTTTTTCTTTTTTTTTTTCTTTTTTTTTAAACTACCATTGCGAGTGAAGCCAAAATGACGATGCCCCCCCTTCCCCATCCCTCCCCCCCCCCTCCCCTCCCCCCCCCTCCGTTTCCCACCCCCCCCGTTCCCGCCCCCGCGCTTCCCCCCGTCCCCCCATCTCTGTGTCTCTGTCTCTTTTGTTCTGTCTTTTTGTCTCTGTCTTTTCGTATCTCTATCTTGTCTGTCTGTACGTCTTTTTCTTTTTTTGTCTGTCTGTCTGTCTTTTCTTTTCTCTTTTTCTTCTTTTCTTTCTTTTCTTTTGTGTTGTGTGTTCTCTCTCCCCTCCTTCTTTTTTTTCTCCCTTTTTTCCCTTCTTTCTCCCCCTCTTCTTCTCCCCTTCTCTCCCCCCCTCTCTTTCCTTTTTCTCCCCTTCCCCTTTCTTCTCTTTTCTCTTCTCTCTTTTTGGGGTTTTTTTCTTCTGCTTCCCCTCTCTTTCTCTCTTTCCTTTTCCCCCCCCTCTCTCTCTTCTCCCCTTTTCCCCTCCTTTTCCTCTCTTCCCCCCCTCCTTTCTCTCTCCCCCCTCTCTTTTCCTCTCTCTCTCTCTCTTTTTCTTTTTTCTCTCTTTCTCTCCCCCTCTCTTCTTTTTTTCCCCCCCTTTTTCCCCCCCCCCCCCCCCCCCAATATGGCGCAATACTTTTGGGGCAGGTTTTGGAAAATTTTTCAAAGGAAAATTCCGTGTTTACTACGAAACGGATTCTAAGCTAATGCCAATTAACAAATGGTTTAAA
>CM031596.1:103108270-103115770 GCA_018398815.1 Conus ventricosus
TTCAGCCAGACGTGAGGCATCAAAGACCTCTTGGGCAGTCAGAACATGGCGCGCGCGCCACACACACACACACACACACACACACACACACACACACACACACACACACACACACAACAGACCTGGTCGGTACTGGGTGTAGGGGGTTAGGTAGGTGTCAAACCTTGTCGTCGTCGTTGTTGTTACCATTTTGATTTTGGATAAAAAATATTATCATTATTATTGATGATTCTGTAATTATTATATTATTATTATTATTGTTGTTATTGTTGTTGATACTATCCTTTCTGTTGTTGTTGTTGAGTTGTTTAGTTTCAGTCATCTCATGTGTTATAGCCCAGCCCGACCACTCAAGCCGAGTCAGGGTTTTGCAAGCAAGTAAAGCGGATTATGATATACAAATTGAATGAGGAGACTTGTTATTCGTTATGCATATAAAGATAGATAGATAGCTAGATAGAAGGACAGGCAAACAGAGAGTCTTTTCTCTCTCTTCTCTCTCTCTCTCTCTCTCTCTCTCTCTCTCTCTCTCTCACACACACACACACAGACACACACACACACACACACACACACACACACACACACACACACACACACGCACGCACGCACGCACAAACGCGCGCGCACGCACGCACACCACAACACACACACACACACACACACACACACACACACACACACACACACACACACCACAACACACACACACACCACAACACACACACACACACACACACACACACACACACACACACACACACACACACACAACACCACAACACACACCACACCACAACACACACACACACACACACACACACACACACACACACACACACACACACACACACACACTGAATTCCCGCTGTACCGCATCACAAGCTCCCTCCCATTCTCTCCAGCCCACGTCCCATCCAACCTCCAACTCACATTCCTATCTACCCACACTACAGATATCCTTCACTTAGTGACCCGAACCTGAGAAAACCATAGGAGAGAGAGACAGAGACAGAGAGGGATAGAGAGACTCTGTAACTCCTGTGATCACTTGCCCACATCGTGTGTGTGTTACCAGGCGGGCCACGCAGGGCGAGAGACAGACAGACAGACAGACAGAACGAAGGAAAAACAGCGGCGTTGCCCACGGAGCTATAAATAAACTATCTAAGACCTCGCCGAAACTCCCGCCTGGCCTTTCCTTAACTAAGGCCCGCGATAAAAGGTCCGCCGCTTGTTGCCGCGCGATGTCGGACATCCCATTAGCACCAGATGTTTGTTGATGCCAGAGCACAACGGAGTTTTCTGTGGGCCAGATCTGTGGGTCAGAATGGGGCTAGGACTATCAGGTAACAGACGTTGTGGTGGAACTGGGAGGCACAGACATGGTACAGACAGATCTGTAGTTTGAGGTCTGTGTGTCTTAGCCCCTGCTAAAGGGGTTACGTCGTTGGTAGAGCATCGACTCGTGATCTTGGGGTTGCGGGTTCGAATCTCCGCCGGGCCGTTTCGGTACAGGGGGGGGGGGGGGGGGTTCCCTCGGAGTTAATAACATCGGTACAGGGGGGGGGGGTTCCCTCGGGAGTTAATAACATTGGTTCTGACTCCATTTCCCATACAGTCCATCAAATGAGACTATAAACCAAGGTTCCGTGTGTGAACGCACGAACAACATCTTGCACACACGTAAAATCCCATCACCAACTTTCGGAAGAGGAGGCCAGTTTGGCCGTTGGTATGGATGACACGTTACACATAGCATGCACCTTCCCCTGAAGATGGAGAACGGCTGCCTTAATGGCGGGATAAAGAAATGGTCATACATACAGAAGTGTCAAAATAATCAACCTGATGATTGTGGACACTAAAAGAAAGAAGAAATACTGTAAGGTCTATTAGTTAGTTGGCTGTTTTTTGTGTGTGTGTTTTGTTTTGTTTTGTTCTTTTTTAACAAGATGACACCTGAAACTTCTTAGCCAATTTTCTGTCAGATTTGGAAGGTTCTGTGAATTAAAACTCAGAAACCTGTTGTGACTTCACCTCCCGTGTGATAACAAGGCGTGGTGTGCGATTCCAGCTTCGTTTGAAACCCTAAGCTCCATGCGCCACGACGACCCTGATCAATGAATGGCCTGTAGTAGATCTTGGTGTGCTTTGTTTCATTCAAACCATCAGATGAATCTGAACGGCGTTTTGAAATGTAAAGTAGATCACCACCACCGCCACCACCCACGACCACCCTTCTGGTTTGTGTGTGTGTGTGTGTGTGTGTGTGTGTTGTGTTGTGTTGTGTTGTGTTGTGTGTTGTGTTGTGTTGTGTGTGTTGTGTTGTGTTTGTGTGTGTGTGTGTGTGTGTGGTGTTGTGTTGTGTGTTGTGTTGTGTTGTGTTGTGTGTGTGTGTGTGTGTGTGTGTGTGTGTGTGTGTGTGTTGTGTGTTGTGTTGTGTTGTGTTGTGTTGTGTTGTGTTGTGTGTGTGTGTGTGTGTGTGTGTGTGTGCAAAGTTCTTTCCCTTGTTTGGGTCCCTGCGAGAAAAGTTCTTTCCCTTGTTTGGGTCCCTGCGAACAGTTGGCAGTCGCTGGGCGCAGGAGACGATTGACCGAACTTCTAGTTCTGGACTCCGTGTCGCAGCGCAATGTACGGATCCGCTTATCACATTATGACTAATATTTCATTGAAATGAAACGAGTGAAATCGTTGAATTTCGTTCGCTCAGCGAATGTGCAGGCTGGCTGCTTCAGCACATCACGGAAGTCGTACATGTCCAGAGTCAACATGCCATGTCAGTATACCGACAGTTGCAACTAGCTTTGAAAGGTTAAAACAGCGTTCCGTTGTACGTTTGTAGAGTGAACGTGCCATGTCAGTGTACCGACAGTTGCAACTAGCTTTAAAAGGGTTAAGACAGCGTTCCGTTGTACGTTGTAGAGTGAACGTGCCATGTCAGTATACCGACAGTTGCAACTAGCTTTAAAAGGGTTAAAACAGCGTTCCGTTGTACGTTGTAGAGTGAACGTGCCATGTCAGTATACCGACAGTTGCAACTAGCTTTGAAAGGGTTAAAACAGCGTTCCGTTGTACGTTGTAGAGTGAACGTGCCATGTCAGTATACCGACAGTTGCAACTACTTTGAAAGGGTTAAAACAGCGTTACGTTGTAGAGTGAACGTGCCATGTCAGTATACCGACAGTTGCAACTAGCTTTAAAAGGGTTAAAACAGCGTTCCGTTGTACGTTGTAGAGTGAACGTGCCATGTCAGTATACCGACAGTTGCAACTAGCTTTCAATGGGTTAAAACAGCGTTCCGTTCTACGTTGTAGAGTGAACGTGCCATGTCAGTATACCGACAGTTGCAACTAGCTTTAAAAGGGTTAAAACAGCGTTCCGTTGTACGTTGTAGAGTGAACGTGCCATGTCAGTATACCGACAGTTGCAACTAGCTTTAAAAGGGTTAAGACAGCGTTCCGCTGTACGTTGTAGAGTGAACGTGCCATGTCAGTATACCGACAGTTGCAACTAGCTTTAAAAGGGTTAAAACAGCGTTCCGTTGTACGTATTGGACTGTTCCAAAACGACGTGCTGTCATTGCCTGAAGAAGGGGCGTGCAATAAAGAAGGCCGCCAGGTGGCCTGAAGAAGGGGCGTGCAATGAAGGAGGCCGCCAGGTGGCCTCGTTGACACGGTGGCTGCACGTGGGTTGTGTCACGTGTCTCGCATCAGAAATCGTTTCAGGAGCGTGTTGTGTCTGTGACAGGCCGGCTTGTCTTCTGCTGCCGCTGCCAATTAGTTTATTAGGGGCGTGTGTGTGTGTGTGTGTGTGTGTGTGGTGTGTGTGTGTGTGGTGTGTGTGTGTGTTGATCGTGCGTGCTGCCTGCCTGCGCGCGTGTTTGTATATCAAGCACGTGCCGTGTAATGTTGTATGAGACAAGCTTACACGTTTTGTGCACGTCAAATGCACTTGACTCTGTCTCTCTCTCTCTCTCTCTCTCTCTCTCTCTCCTCTCTCCTCTCTCTCTCTCTCTCTCTCCTCTCTCCTCTCTCTCTCTCTCTCCATCTCTCTCTCTCTCTCTCTCTCTCTCTCTCACACACACACGCACACATACACACGTACTCTCTCTCTCTCTCTCTCCTCCTCACTCTCTCTCTCTCTCTCTCTCTCTCTCTCTCTCTCTCTCTCTCTCTCTTATACACACATACACGCACGCACACACACACACACACACACACACACACACACACACACACACACACGCACAGCGCGCGTTCGCGTCATACAGAAGTACTCATATATAAATATTAGTGTCGGGGAAAAGGGGGAAGGGGGAGGGGTGGGAAGGCAAGTCCCAGAGGCAGTCACTTACGCAACATAGTCGTCTCAATTTCACGCGCTGCCAGGACTGATGTTGATGGAGAGGGGAGAGAGGGAGAATGGAGGATGTCTCGTCTGTCTGGGCTTTTTTTTTTTTTTTTTTTTTCTCGCTTCCCTCTACAGTTAGCGTACAGCAGTCTCACGCCGCCTGTTTCCGAGTGCTGTATGAATATACTGTGAGGCGCAGACTACATCTGTTCTGTGATGGTCAAAAGGAACATTACCGAACCTCCAATTGAATGGAACGGAAAGGCGACGCAAAGAAAGAAATAAAAAGAAAGAAAACGGGGGAAAAATGAAAACGAAAAAAATGAAGCCAACAAAAAACCCGAAAACCAGACTGGAAGCAACGCGTTTCGGTACTGAGGTCTTCATTTTGAAAGAAGCGCCGTGAGCCTTTTTCTGTTGTAGCACACACACACACCCCTCCCCCCCCCCTCCCCCCCCCCTCCCCCCCCCCCCCCCCCCCTCTTCGGGCCCCCTCTCACTAACCCAGTTTGCTGACTCTAACTGGAAAATCGACACGAAATAGCCGTTGAATTTCGTGCTTGTTTTTGTTCGTTTGTTTCACTGGGTTTTTTTTTTTTTAACTTCCGAGCTGCTCGTTTTATTCACGATGTGCAGTTTTGGGTTTGAACGACTGAAACGATGAACGTTTAAGCAGTTCATGCAAGGCGTTAAAATGTCAGTGGACTGCGGTATCACGGGTTTATCAAGGTGACAAGGAAGTTGCTGTCATTTCGTTCCCTTCTCTCTGTTGGTATTGGGGTCTAGGTTATGCCGCCACACTCGTCGTCAAGCTCAGCGAGCCTTTGGCTCGGTGTAGGAGAGAAATATTTTGTTCTTACGACGACGTGTGCCCCACCTGACTTTCGTCTGGCCCTTTTGTCGTTTGACCGGCGAGTGCGACAGGAACGAGTGTGTGTGTTGATCGGCTGTGTCATGCCCCTCGCATGTAGACCTCATTGCTCCTCACTTTTGTTGGTCACGTGATGGTGTTGTTCTTGTTGTTGTCCTACCCTGGCTAAAAGACTCCAGGGATCACCCAAACAGCCGAAGTACTTGCACACTATGGTACAAATGCATCAGCTGGGGATGAGAACATGGCGTGTGTGACCGTTTTTGATTACCTCACCACATGGGCAGCCACACTCCGACTTCGGGGGATTTTGGTGACTGATAATGTTATGCTAGGAGCTTGTCACAGCCGAAGACAGTCCCCCGCATAACGATGCAGAGCATAACAACATTTTGATGTAGCCTTGGTGTTCTAGCCTGTGTCAAATTGGCCTGACACAGCCTTAAGCCAAGGCGGAGTTCACGTAATCACTGTTAGTGTTGTGTATACAGCGCACGTGGAGGCAATTTGCCTTCCTCATTTCATTGGAAGTGTACAAAGTTGCAACTGTTGAGAACAGGGTTCACACAAGTCCTTGGAAAGTCCTTGAGTTTTAAGGACTCCTTTTTGATGACTAAAATAGTCCTTGAAATGTTTGTTTGTTGAAGTCTGTAGGAACACTAACACTGTAAGAATCGTATTTGACACAGAATGTGGAAGTGGCGAATGACTGTTCGATCCTGTTGAAGAATAACGTCAAAAACAAGAGATAAGAAAAATGATACCCAGAGGACAGAGTCGATTGTGGGAGCGCACGACCTTCGCCTTTGCTCTGATTGGCTGATCATCTTCGTTTCGCGAGTGTCTCGCCGGTAAAAAGTCGAGCGTGTTCAACCACCACGCCAAACTGGGCGAGCCCTTGCTCTTCTTGCATTCGCCTGTTGTTAAATTAAACCAAGGTCGTCACAGTCGTCAACCGGCGAGCGTGGTAGAGCGACGGACTCGCTGAGTGTGGCATGGGCCTTTACTGAAGAGCCGAGACCCAATACAACAGCAGCAGCAGCAGCCCTCTTCACGAATCCAGTCAGAGCCGTGAGAATAAGGGACGGGTTGTCGCGCATGTATTGTGTGTGTTTGTATGCGCGCGTGTATATGTGTGTGTGCGTGTGTGTATGTGTGTGTGTGTGTGTGTGTGTGTGCGTGCGCGCGCGCGTGTGTGTGTGTGTGTGTAGGAAACGTGGAAAAGCAGGGAGGCTTTTTTTGTAACGGGAGATGTGCGGGAGGGGAAAAAAAGGATGGTGGGAGAGAGAGGATGTATCAAGAAGGAGGGGTGGGGGTGGAGGGGTGCAGAAAGCTGGTACTGTGCTTAATAATGCTGTGTGTCGCTTTCCACTTCGCCTTGACGACCGTCACGACACCATTCCGCTGAACGTGTCAACCCCCCTGTTAGGTGCAACCTCCATCCCCACCACCACCCACCTCTCTCTCTCTCTCTCTCTCTCTGTCTCTCGGTCTCTCTCTCTCGCTCGCTGTCTCTCTATGTCTCTCTCTCTCACTCTGTCTGCCTGCCTCTATCTCACTCTGTCTGCCTGCCTCTCTCCTCTCTCTCCTCTCTCTCTCTCTCTCTCCCTCTCTCCTCTCTCTCTCTCTCTCTCCTCTTCTCTCTCTCTCCTCTCTCCTCTCTGTGCCTCTCTCAGTGTCTCTGTCTCTTTTTCTTTTCTCTCTCTCTCTCTCTCTCTCTCTCTCTCTCTCTCTCTCTCCTCTCTCTCTCTCTCTCTCTCTCCAAAAATTCGTTCGTTCGTTCGTTCTCTTCTCTTTCCTCCCCCCCCCCCCCCCCCCCCTTCATGCCCCCGTACACACGCTCAAAGTTCGATAGAATTAAAACAGTATTTCAGTACAAAGCCGTGTAACCAGTGAAGGCATGAGGTACATCGGACTGTGTCCTTTGACCTCTTTTTCTCTTGAATCCGAAGTCGGCCAAACATTGGCAGCGTTCGGTTTATATCAGGCTGAAATGAAAGATGTTTTCGCACCGTGTTTATGGTGTGGTATGTCGTGGGTGTTGCCAAGTGTATGTATGATGACGACGACGATGACGATGACGATGATGATGGGTGAGCTTTTGGTGAAAGTGAAATATTGATAGTAGGATGTGTAGAAGGGGATGGTTGTTATTACCGTTGTTCTGTTAGTATTATCATCATTAATAATCGCCACCGTAAATTCATCATCGTCATCATCATCATCATCGTCATGATCGTCATCGTCGTCGTCGTCGTTCTCGTCGTCTCATCATC
>CM031596.1:103135770-103170627 GCA_018398815.1 Conus ventricosus
GAGAGGAGAGAATGAAGATGGCACCATAGACAGAGAGAGAAGAGAGAGAGAGAATGCAGATGCTCCCAGTTCTGTGTGCCGACGGTGCTCACATTCCCTGTGTGTCTGTGTGTTTCAGAACGGCAAGACGTCCTCCGTGGATGGCCAGTCCGGGGACGAGAAGCAGGCCAAGTCCGCCTCGCCCAAGAAGAAGAAGAAGGACAAAGACAAGGCGAAAGACAAGGACAAAGCCAAGGACAAAGAGGCGGAGAAGAGCGGCAAGGTCAAGAAGGAGAAGGAGGGCGACGACAAGGCCGAGGTCAACGGGGACGTGCCCCTCCTGGCCGGCGCCCCGCCTCCCGCGGACAAGGCCGGCGAGGAGGGGGAGAAAGAGGCCCATTCCTCCACGGACTCCTCCTCCTCCTCGGACGACGACGATTCCTCCGACGAGGAGACGGAGGACGAGAAGAAGCCCCCAGCACAGGCCAAGGTGGAGGGCCTGCTGTTCCCAGAGCCGGCCGAGCAGCCCAAGCGGGTGGAGGCCATCAAGGTCAAGATCCCCAGGAACCTGCCGCCCAACCCGGAGTCCTCCTCCTCCGACTCCAGCTCATCCGGGGAGTCGTCGGACGACGACAGCGACGACGACGGCAGCAGCGATGACGAGGAGCAGGAGAACGAAGCGGGCTCGGCCCCCGTGGACCCGGCGTCGCTGAACGAGCCGCTGTTCCCTGACCTGAAGCCGGCCATCAGCATCAAGAAACCGGCACCCCAGCAGGGGAAAGCCAAGAGGGAGAGCTCCTCCGACGACGACGAGCCCCTCGCCAACATCAACCGCAAACTCAGCGTCATCAAGCACGAGGAACCGAAGGTGGAGGAATCCACCGACGAAAAGGTCTTGAAGGCGATCGAAGCAGAAGCCAACATGGTGATTAAGCTGGAGATGGAAAAACGGGAGCAAATACGGTTAGAAGAAGGCTTGAAGGAGGAGAAGGATGTCGCTGAAGAGAAGCTGGAACCTGAAGTTGAAGCTGAAGCTCCAGCACCCGTGGACACTGACAAAGAGGAACCCATGCCCGTCGACACCCCCGTCAAGGAAGCCGCCCCGGCAGAGGAGGAGAAGGAGACCACTGAAGACTCCACGCCCGCCTGTGACCCGCCTGCAGACGGCGACCCCGTCCCAAATGATGACGTGGAGATGGCCAATGATACAGGCAGCCAACCTGCGGAAGAACCGGAAACAGAAATGGAGACGGCTGCCCTGAGGATGAACGTGAAGAACAACCCACGGAGACCCCCACCGAGACCCCGACAGAGATTCCCACAGAGGCCTCCAGCAGCCCAGCTCCCGTGGCTGCCCCGGATTTAGTTCAGCCTTCAGAATCTACTCCACAGTGCGTGGACTCTTCGGCCTGCCCACTTCCCCAGAGGTCAGAACCGAGGAAGACGGTGAAACCAACGCTCAGTCAGACCTGAAAGACGCCGAAGACTCGGCGCCGCAGGAGTCTGAGGCTGAACGGCCGGCTGAAAGCGTTGAGCAGACCTCTGAGAAGGAAGCTCCGCTGATCCGTGCGTGGACCATTCGGAAGAGAGGCAGGAGGAGGAGACGGCGAGCGAGACGACGCAGGAAAACCACAGTGTGGTCCCTGATGCGGAGTCCATGGAGACCACCAACATGGACACCAGCCTGGATACGAAGGATTCCAACCAAGCGTCAGTGAGAACACCAACGCGGAAACCTCGGAGACGCTGGCGATGGATACCAGTGAGGACACAACGGTGACAGCGCGCGACGCGGTGGACCTGTCCAAGGCCAAACCGACCGTTGCCGCCGACCCCGTCCCCGAGCCCGACCCTGACCCAGTCTACAACCCCAACCCTGACCCCACCCTGACCCCACCCCCGACCCCACCAAACCCGCCACTGACCCCACGCCGGCCAGTGACCCCGCAGCCTCCACCGTTCCTGCTGCATCATCGGAGAATGGCTCGTCAGAGACAGGGGATGTGTGGTGGTGGTGGTGCTGGTGGTGGTGGTGAAGGCGACGACCAGGAGAGGGCGGGCAGCGGTGACGGAAGCGTGTTGGTGAACAGGACCATCCCCGCTGTACCGCCCCTCGTTCCCGTAGCCAAACTGGACCGGAAGCCCAGCGGGTGAGTTCCCTTTGTTTGTGTCCTCTTTTGCGTTGCAGAATGCACGGAGAATGGAGAGAGAAAAAAATCATGAAGAATCCCCTATCAGTTATGAGAGACTGTGTGTGTATGTGTGTGTGTGTGGAGAGAGAGAGAGAGAGAGAGAGAGAGAGAGAGAGAGAGAGAAAAGGAAGGATAGTATATAATTGGCAGCGATTTCCTTTTCTGCCTCGTTAAAAGAACATCGGTTAAGATCAAATGAAATATATATATATATACACACATATATGAATATATATTGTGTGGGGGTGGGTGGGGGGAAGAAGCTCAAACAGAGGATGGGTTGTCTAAAGTATCTGGTTTTTTTTTCTAATTATTCTGTGTCCGTTCATGTGTCGGGTTTTATGGGTGGCTCAATTACCCACCCTCAACCTTCTAGCGACTGGTGGAGACTTGGTGACGGGTTTATCTGTTGCATGTAGCTGGCGAAACCTCACTGTTTGCCATCCGAGATTGATTCCCCTCCGTGTTCAAAACAATCGGGCCAGGGGCAGGGGGGGAGGGAGGGGCTGTGGGGAGGAAGAGGAGGGGCTAAATAATGAATGATGCAACAAGTTGTCTTCATCACTGGTAACGGTTGTAGGCGAATGCCAAGATTTTTGGCGAACCTCTTTCTTACCTAGTTCACACAGCCGTGTTTTCTGTCTACCTCTCGTCTCGTTTCACTGTCTCTGTCTGTCTGTCTGTCTGTCTGTCTGTCTGTCTGTCTCTGTCTGTCTCTCTCTCTCTCTCTCTCTCTCTCTCCCCTCTCTCTCTCTCTCCTCCTCTCTCTCTCCTCCTCCTCCTCCCTCCTCCCTCCTCTCTTCCTCCTTCCTTCCCCTTTCCTTCTTCTTCTTCTCTTCTTCGCTTCTTCTTCTTTCTTCTTCTTCGCGTTCTTCTTCTTCTTCTTTTCTTCTTCTTCTTTCTTTTTCTTCTTCTTCGCTCTTCTTCTTCCCTTCTCTTCTTCTTCTTCTTCTTCTTCTCTCTTCTTCTCTCTTCTTCTTCTTCTTCTTCTTTTCTCTTCTTCTTCTTCTTCTTCTTCTTCATCTTTTCTTTCTTCTTCTTCTTCCCTTCTTCTTCTTCTTCTTCTTCTTCTCTTCTCCTCTTTCTTCTTCTTCTTCCTTTTCTCTTCTCTTCTTCTTCTTCTTCTCTTCTTTCTTCTTCTTCTTCTCTTTTCTCTTCTTCTTCTTCCTTTTCTTCTCTTTTCTCTTTATTCAGACGCGACTTTCATGCAGTAAAAAAAAAAAGAAAAGGGGTGAAAGTTGAGCTTCAAAGTGCTGAGCGCTGTGTTGCAGAAACAAGCTGTCCAGACTGAGCAACATCATCGACAACCTGCGTGTCACCAAGGAGAAGCAGGTGCTGACGGGGGAGGGGGAGAAGGAGGGCACCCCGGAGCGGAGGGCGTCCCCCTGCCCTGCCCAAGGCGTCCTCCCTGCCGCCCCAGCTGGTGCCACGGCCCGAGGACAAAAAGACCCCCTCCACCCGGCCAGCTTCACCCCTCCTCCCCCTTCCGCCCACCGCCACAGCGTGCCCCTCCAACCACCCACGCAACAACCTCGGCAGCAACCGCAACCGCAACAACAACAGCATCAACAGCACAGCAGCAGCTAACCCCCAACGCATCACAGCCATCACAGCCGAGTCAGCCCGTGGTCGCATCCAGACCGCACCACTCGCCTTCACCTAGTCAGCCTCGTAAACCCTCCTCTGCCTTATCTTCACCTCGTCCTCCAGTCATTCCCATCATCCTCTCTCCGCCCTGAGCTCCTCCACTGCCTCTTCCTCCTCCTCTCTCCTCCTCCGCCTCCGCTTCCCATCCCCACTCCCACTCCCACTCCTCCCACACAGCGGGCGGCGGTTCCAGCAGCAAGTCGACCAAGTCGTCGTCGTCGTCTTCATCGTCCTCGCTGTCCACCCCCTCTTCGCACCATCCCTCCTCCTCCACAGCCTCCTCCTCCTCCTCCACCAGCCGTCCCACAGCCACGTCCACGCCGTCCTCCTCGTTCCCCGCCTTGCCCGCTCTGCTGTCCTCCTCGCCGTCGCTGGCCTCGGCCTCCCCTCTGCTGGCCGGGGGCATGAACGCCTCCCTGCTGAGGCAGCAGCAGGAGCTGATGCTGTCCATTCAGCAGGCCATGAGCAGGGGCACGCTGACCAACGCCGAGATGGCCCAGGCCCAGTTCATGGCCTACCACATGGCCCAGAACGAGGCCATCCAGCAGGCCACCTACCTGCAGAAGCTGATGGAGATGCAGAAGATGGCCTCCCCCATGTCCAGCCATAGCAAAGACTTCCAGATGCTCAACATGCCGGCCCTGATGCAGTGGCACTCCCGCCCGGACCTCATCAACCCGTTCCTGGCGCACCAGCATCTCCTCGCCCAGCAGCAGCTGCAGCAGCAGCAGCAGCTGCGAGAGAAGGAACTGGAGAAGGAGAAGCAGAAGCAGCAGCAGAAACTGCGCGAGCGAGAGGAGCAGCACAAACGGGAACGCGAGAGGGAACGCGAGCGGGAACAGCAGAGGCAACGGCAGGAGCAGCTGGAGCTCAAACACCAGCAGCAAAAGCTTCAGGAGCAGCAGCAGCAGCTCAAACAGAAGCAAAAGCAACTGCAGATGATGCAAGAGCACCACCGGAGACTGGACGCGGCCCACACCCAGTTCCAGCTGGACGTGACCAAACGGGACGTGGCCAAGCGCTCCTACGAGGTCATGGCGGCAGGGCTGGGGCTGCCGGCCGTCAGCGGGGCGGAGCAGCCCCGCAAAGCCCACACGGACGCCAAGAAGGTCCGCACCAGCCTGCCCGGCTCCTATCCCGCTCCCTCCCTCCCCACGGGCAAACCGCCGCCCAGCCACTCCAAAGAGAACGGCAGCAACAGCAGCACCCGCAGCAGCAGCCGGAGCGGCAGCAGCGCCCACTCGGCCGCCTCCTCCCTCAGCTCCCTCAACCTGCCCGTGCCGCTGCCCGTGTCTCCCGTGGCCCCGCCCAGGATCTGGTCCTCGTCCTTCCCGCACTCCTTGCCGGCGCCCAGCAGTCTGGACATGGCCCGCCTGTACGGCCTCAACGAGGAGGCCATCAAACACATGGCCTCCATGGCGGCCATCAACTCCAGGTCGGCCCACTCCACGCCCTCCTCCACGCGCACGGCGACTTCGGCCAACGCTGCGTCCGCCTCCTCGTCCTCATCCTCTTCCTCTTCATCCACGTCAGGTGGTGGTGGTGGGGGTGGGGGTGGAAGTGGTGGTGGTGAGGTGCTGGACTTGAGTGTCAGCAAACGGTGAGAGGGGCTTCCTGGCAGGCTGGGACAACACAAGAGGCCTGGGTGAGTGCGGGGTGGAACGGACCTGGGGACGGTGGGGGGTCTCCCTCACGTCACTGACGATCAGTCCTTGTTTTGTTGTGTTGTTGTTTTTTTCCTTCGCGTCGGTCGGACGTCTACCTGCGCCACCTGGTGACGTGAGGCATCCTGGACCTGTCTGGGGCACATCAGTGAGGAGTTCACAGGTTGTAATTGTGAAGGAGCTGACGTCATTTGGGGTGTCCTCGATTTGTGCACAAACTACTTTGGTCCTGGACTCCTGCTCTTTTTGGCCTGACCCCGGGCTCTTCCATGTTGTGTCCAGCGTATGCTGAGTGCCAGAGCGCATTGCCCACAGCAGAGTCAACGAAGCATTAAAACGTTAGGTCTGCTCATTCCCTCGCCAAGCTGTCCGCATCGACAGGTGTTCGGCGCAACCCGATATTAGTTCATCATCCAGGGTCCTCCTCTCCCCCCCCCCCCCCCTCCTCAACCGCCAATACCCACTCCCACCCGACATCCTCCTCCTCGTGGGTCTACCTTCAGAGGCATCTGTGCTGCTGCTGTTGGTAACGCTACGTGGAATGTCATCGTGTTGGTGCCAGACTGTAGGTACACTCCGTGTCCTTCACTTCACTTCACTTCTGATGTGCAGCAGAGCTAGAGGCAGATCTGTCAGTATGGTGTGTGTGTGTGTGTGTGTGCACAGAGGATCAAAAAAAAGAGGGGGGGGGGGAATGCAACCCAAAAGACTGCAATGTACAGAAGCGTGGTTTTTTTTGTGTTTTTGTTTTTTCATACTTTACATGAATTATGTTTTTACAACAGCAATTATTTTGTGTGTGTGCGTAGTTCAGTTCCGTCGTCACTGGGTTATAATATTTGCAGTGATAGCTGTGTTTATGAAAATGTTGGTTGCGCTCCTCCAAGCCTGTGTGGTTTTTTTTTTTTTTTTTTTTTTTTTTTTGGGGGGGGGGGGGGGGGGTGTTTCGGCGGTGTTTACAACCAAAAAAAAAAAATGAACACATTACTTCCAAGTGTCCCCCACATTGGACGTCATTCAGTACGAGGAGAGCTGGCGGTTGACGTGTGTAAAGATTCTCGCTTTGCCTTATCCACACCAAATCCCTCCTCCCTCATCCTCTCCACCCCACCCCCACCCCTTCCCACTCTGTTCCTGTCATCACCGGATGACCAAGTCTCCCCCACCCTCCAGTAGTTCCACCCGCTATGATATTCCTCCTGCCTCCCACCCTCCAGTAGTTCCACCCGCTATGATATTCCTCAGAGGGGCAGTACGCAAACTAATGAGACGTGACATGAACTGATTCTCCGAACAGTTTGTGAACCAAGCAGCAGGCAGCAGTGTGTGTATTACAATCAGTATAACTGGCCCTCCTAGCCGCCCTGTCTGCCCAGCAGTGAACGCACACTCGGTGCTTTGGGGCATGGAGTCGGTCGGCACTCTGGCTTTTCATGGGTTTGGAAGACAATGTGAACAGTCGCCCAACCTTTGTCACCCTTAACCCCACCCTGGCTAGTTTTCTATGTGGTGTGTGACCTTTTCAGCTTTTTGTGTGTGTGTGTGTCACTGGTTGATCATTGCCCTGAGAAAGTCGCCAAATGAACGACCGAGTCTGTTTGAAAGACTGAAAAAAACAACAACAAAAACAAAAAACCCAAGGTGCCGTTGTCAGTTCTGTGGATTATATATCTCTCCCCCATCCGCCATCATTCGATTCGCGTTGTGAACAAGACACAGGATACCTTTTGTTTCTTGGACTTGCACCGTGTGACGATGGTGACGGCACATCGTAGGGCCTGTTAAGCCATCCGTGTCATTTTTTCATTTCTGTTTTTTTGTGTGTGTTTTTTCTTTCTTTTTTTTTCTTTTTTTTTTTTTTTCGTTTTGTTTGTTTTTGTTGTGTTCTCTCTTCACAAACAAACTGGACCAACTAATTAATAACATATGACAGCGATTGGTTCTTAGTTTGAATTTCGCGAAGGTTCCCTCCCATCTGTGTTAGATTTCACACCAGTCATTTTACCACATGTTTGCCTTCTTTCTGTGTGTGTGTGTGTGTGTTTGTGTGTGTGTGTGTGTGTGTGAGAGAGAGAGAGAGAGAGAGAGAGAGAGAGAGAGAGAGAGAGAGAGAGAAGAGAAAGAGAGTAATGTCTCTGTAGCGTTGGTCGTATTATTGTTGCCCACCTTACCTGTGTTTGTAGGCAGTAGGGTCTGATCATTCTGTGTCTGTAGGCAGTGACTGAGTAAGGTACGTCTGTTCTGTAGATGATTACGCAATGGGTCCTTTCCCTGTGTCCAGGATGGGGGAAATCGTGATGGTATTGCTTAAGTGCACAAAGTTGATGTGTTGTTAGTCAGGCTCAACACACCAAGGTGATCTCTGCACTCATACACGCATTGCACACTCATGCGCCCACCAAACATTCACCTCTCTCTGGGAATGGG
Organism: Conus ventricosus; assembly: GCA_018398815.1. NCBI lineage: Eukaryota > Metazoa > Mollusca > Gastropoda > Neogastropoda > Conidae > Conus > Conus ventricosus. The sequence continues at coordinate 103,143,680 of CM031596.1, forward strand.
ACGTCATGCATTCGTTTCTCTCCTAACACGACTGAGCACAAGAAATACAATTTCTATGCTACTTATAATCAAACATGAAGAATCCAATTACACAAAATGGAACCATCAACACACAAAAGATCAATACTTCCTAATCCCGGGTTATAATAAAATGGCTTCTTGCCTGGCCAGGTTTTCGCACACACAACCACGCTTTCACACCACACCACAGTTCTTGAACAAGTCTCTTCAAGTTTTCTTCAGCACTGCTTGATGGGACGCCCTTGGTTGACTGGCTCCAGGTTTCAGGACTGGGTCTTCGTGGTCGTCTCTGGGATATCGACGTAGAACTCTTCTTCTTCGTCTCCTTCACCCACCTCTGGGTTCAAACTCAGTTTGTCTCTCTTCACCCACCTCTGGGCTTCAAACTCAGTCTTTTCTTTTTCAGCTTGTCTTTTACCCTAAGACCTTGCTGTCTCTTCTATCTCTCACACCACGTTTCTCTCGACCCTACTCTGTCCTGCTCACTCTCCTCTCCCTCTCTCTCTCCTCTGTCCTTCTCTCTCTCTCGTGGTGTTCTTCTCCTCCTGTCACGTTGTTTTCCCTCGTTTATATAGGGATGGACACAAAGCATTTCCCTTCGGGCCATGCCTTTGTCCATGCTGCTTCTCCACTACCTTGTTCACAAGTACCCTGAATTCCCCTTTCGCTACATTCTTCCACACATCAGCATTTACACACATCCCTACCTAATTGATTAGCAAACAACCACTTGGCTCCAGATGAACATCGAAAATTCCCGCCGACTTCGGGGGTCACTTACACAGTAATTATCCTGGAGAACAGCTACGACAACCACGGCAATACCATCTGAACGAGTCCAGGACTCCTGCTCTTCAAGGACTGTTTACAAAGCGACCTCAGCTGACTGAGTATTTAGCGCGCACCCGATGCTCCGAGGTCCTAGTGGTTACGTCCTTCCCCCTTTCGCTATCGGGAAGGTTCGAACCCGGGAGGGTCCTTACTACCTTAGGTGCTATCTGTCACTTGACCACTTCAACCTCCTTGGCACACTTCGACTGTATGCGTGGGGTCTATTACCTATTCTCTCTACCACTCATGGCATTCCTTGCCTCTAAGCGCTTAAGGTCTTTTGTGAGAGGTTTCACGCACCAGACACCCTGATTTGTAAAACTGCTGGTTGTATGGTCTTGCTTTTGTTGGTAGGTACTATGACCTTCCCGTGTTTATGAACGAAAAATGAGGATTAGGTTATACAGTCTTCTCTGTGCCCCAAGGCACCTGGTTTTAATCTCCACAGACCTACGGGCAATATTATGATCTTACCCGAGTCTGTAGGTACAGACAGCGTGGTAGTATGGCGCCTGTAAGAAATACTATCCTACAAGCATCTTGTAGTTAAAGAATGGACTCACTCTGTATTTACAGGCAGTATGGGCTTGACTTTTTCATGATCTGTTTTAGATAGATAATGTGGGGTCTTACCTGTATTCACTACGGTCTTATGGTATGGTGATGGGTATTGACCTTTTGTCTAGAAGCACGTGTTTATACCTAGCTGTCTGCAGGTAACATGATGGTCTTGTTCAGTTACTGTTTATAGGCAGCACGGTCTTGTCAGTATCCTTAAGCAGTGTTTGGTGGGGCTGTGTGGCCGTGCCTGCATCTGTAGGCAGTATGGTTTTACCTGCGCTGCATCTACAGGCAGAGTGGTCTTACCTGTATCTGTGGGCAGTATGGTCTTGCCTGCATCTGTAGGCAGGATTGTCTCACCTGCATCTACAGGCAGAATGGTCTTACCTGCATCTATAGGCAGTGTGGTCTTACCTTTATCTATCTATAGGCAGCATGGTCTTACCTGTATCTATAAACAGTGTGGTCTTACCAGCATCTACAGGCTATATGGTCTTACCTGCATCTACAGTAGTATGGTGTTACCTGCATCTGTAGGCAGTATGATCTTACCTGCATCTGCGGGCAATATGGCCTGACCTGCATCTTCAGGCAATTGGTCTTGCATTACAGGCTTTTGGGTTTTAAATTGCATCTCAGGCGTGGTTTTTCCTGCATCTACGGTAGTTGGTCTTCCTGATCTGGGGAAAGTATGGTCTTACCGCACTCAGGCGTTAGGTCTTACCTGCTCTGGGGGAGTTGGTCTTACCTGCTTGAGGGCGATAGGGTTTCTTCCTGCATCTGAGGCATATGGTTTTTCCTGCCCATCACAGGCAGTATGGTCTTACCTGCGTCTTTTGCTTTGGGTCTTACCTAATTGGGCAGTATGTCTTAGTGCTCTGCGGCGTACGGTTTTTCCTGCATTCAGGAGTACGGTTTTACCTGAATTTCGGCAATATGGTTGCATCTAAGTACTGGTCTTCCCTGCTTGTAGGCAGTTGGTCTTACCTGATTGTGGCAGTATGGTCTTACCTCCCCTCGCGGCAGTTGGTCCATCGGGGCTTTTAACAGGCGTATGGTTTGTCATATTTTCCCCCGTCGTAAGATGAAAAGTTAGTTTCCCCAATGCCTGAAGCGTATGGTCCTACTTGCTCTATGGGTGGGGGTTTTAAAAGGGTCTATGGCCGTAATCTTACCGATTTGTAGGCAGTTGGTCTTCCCCCTGCTTGTAGTAATACCGGGTATAGTCTTTTTGGTTATAGGCTAGGGTCGTTTGTGTATAGCAGTGTGGTTTATCTAATCTATTCATCATTGAAAAATATTATTGTTCGTCTTTCGTGTCCAGGCGGTTGGGCGTACCCGTATGTGCGGGCATTTGTTTCCCTGATGGGCTGGCATAATTGTTTTCTTTGTATGAAAAACAGTGTGGGTTTTGATTTGTATGGTTATAATTTAGACGTTGGTTTCATGTGGGCGTAGGCGTTGGGTCAGTTTACTGTGTAGATAGCACTGGGTTTCCCTGTGAGGTAGTATGATCTTACCCATATGAGTGTGTCTATGAAAATTATTATATAGCAAAAAACGGTCTGATTTATTTTTTACATTTAGCGTCACTGTGTCCCTGTCGTTCGGATTTGGGTTTTGAAATCGAACCACTTTTTAGTCGTTTTTGGGTATGTCGTGTTTTAGTTGTTTTGTTTTGTTTTGTTTTTTGTTTTTTGTCTGTTAACAGCTTTTTCTGCCCCAAATTTGCTACCATAGTTTTTGAAGTTGAAATAAAGAATGAAAGTATTGATTTTAGCATCATTTGAAAGGACGTTTGTCTTTAACATGTACCATTAAGGCGAATTTGGTTGGTTGGGTTTGGGTTTTTCGTATAAGTAAAAAACCCATGGATTCAAATTCAAAATCACGAAAAGGTTTTTTTTGTTTTGAAAAAAAAATTTAAAACCATGTAATAATTTCAGCCCCAAAATAGCTCTAAACGTATATCAGTACGATGCGTTTTAGGGGAAAGGGGTATGGGTGTTTTTATACCCTTTTCCCCGTTTTCCCCCAGTTTGTGAAGGCATTTTTAAACAAAAAAAAAATTATTTTCCTTTTTTCCCTTTGTGTCCCTGGGTTTGCAACTGGGGGGTTCCGGTGGGTGTGTATTTGAGTCTGGGGCCCGGTTCAATCCCACCTTTTTCTACGGGCATGCGTTAAATTTAAAACAGACAAAAGGGTTTTTTTTGTTTTTTTTGCTTTGTTTTGTTGGTTGTTTTACGTGTTGGCGTCCCCAAAGCACACTTGGTCCCCCTCGAAGGTTGTGGGTTTCAGGCGTAGGTCTTACCCCGCATCGTGGGCGTTTGGTCTACCTGGTTGTAGGGGTTGGTCTTACCTGCCTTTTTGGACAGTTGGTTTACCTGCGTCTGTAGGGAGTGTGGTCTTACCGCATTGTGGACAGTATGGTCTTTGCGGGCTGTAGGCGTGTGGGCTTACCCATTGTGGGGGTAGGTCTTACCGCTCTGTTGGGAGTGTGGTCTTACCTGCTTTGTGGGCATGTGGTCTTACCCGGTCTGTAGGCAATTTTGGGCTTACCCGCATCTGTGGGCAGTATGGTTTACCCCGCATTTAGGCAGTATGGGCTTACCTGGGCTGGAGGGGCTGGGTTTTCCCGCATCTTGGGGTTGGTCTTATGCGTCTGTAGGCGTATGGTCTTTACCTGCATCTGTGGGAAATATGGTCTTTCTGCGTTGTGGCAGTATGGTCTTACTGCATCTGTGGCGTATGGGCTTCCCGCGTCTGTAGGCGTATGGCTTTCCTGACTGTGGGCAGTTGGTTGCCCCGCGTCTGAAAGGGGTTGGTCTTACTGCGTTTGTGGGAGTATGGTCTTGCCTGGTTGTGCTTTTTGGGTTTTTCCCGCGTTGTGGGCAGTGGGTTGATCTCTTTATCTCAAACAGTTGGGCTTTCCTGGTCTCTTTTTTTTGTTTTTCTTTCTTTTGGGGGGTTTTTTTTTCCTTCTTTCTTTTGTTTGTTGCTTGTAGTTTTGCTTCCCCTTTCTCGGGCCACGTTTCAAAGTCTTATCCCAAGGTCTCGGTTGGGGGGGGGGGGGGGGGGGGGGTGGGGGTGGGGGGGGGGGGGGGGGGGGGGGGGGGGGGGGGGGGGGGGGGGGGGGGGGGGGGGGGGCCCCCCCCCTTTTTTGAAATTCCCAAAAAAAGCCAATTTTTGCTTTATTTAATTTTCCCAAACGAGTTTAAAAACCCCAATCTGAGGGGAAAACGCAAATCTTTCGGGGCTTTTGACAGCCCCCGTCTTTTCCTGAATTTTGAAAAAAAGCCCAAAAAAATTTGGATTAAAATTCCGCAGTTCAACGTGGAGGCGTATACCGGAACGGGCGGGGCCCTTTGCCCGTCCCAACTTGTTTGAAAATAATTCCAAAATTTTAATCACCGTTTTCAACTAGAGGTCTCCTGCCTGGTTTAATTGTCTTAAAAAGTGGTAATATAACGTTTTAAACCGTTAAAAGGTACAGAAATCAACAAATTTTGCGGGTAAGTGCAAAAAAATTTTCTATGTAATAAGTTTGCGGTTAAAGTATTCTCGCGGTAAAAATTTGCGGGGGACCCTATCGTAACGCTGCCCCCATCCCCTTTTCCCCCCCCCCCCCCCCCCTTCCCCTCAAAGGACGGGTTTTTAGCTACGCCTGTTCTTATCCCTGGGGTGTTCTTTGTGTTTTGTTCGGAAAAGAAAAGAACAGAGGCCGAAAGGAGCTTAGTACAGAAAATACTTCACTCTGTGGATAGGAGGGGAATATTGTAATTTCAAATTTTCAATAAGCTCAAAATGTGTTGAGGTCGGGGTTTTTTTTTTTTTTTGTTTTTTTGGGGAAGGGTTTTGTGGGGGTTGTTGGGTTTTTTTCCTTCATACGCGCGTGGCTTTTGGAAAAAAAAAAAAATTTTTTTTAAAAAACATTTTTTTCTCTTTTGAATCATTTTAATTGTACGTTTGTTTTTTTTTTTTAATAAAGTTGCACTTCTTTTCGTTTGCCAGTTTTCTATCATTACATTGTTATTTTATGATTTTAAAACCTACCACATCATGACAAAAGCTCGGAGGAAAAGCAAAGCATGCTCCCCTTTTTCGCAGACCTTTTTTTGTTCCCCACGGTCAGGGGGCAGTCTTTATCTATAGTGTGTGGTTTTGGGTTCGAATCCAATTTCTTCACCCCATGATCCTACCTTGTGTGTGTGTGGTGTTGTGTGTGTTGTGTGTTTTGTGGTGTGTGTGTGTGTGCGTGCGTGCGTGCGTGGGTGCGTGCGTGCGTGTGTGTGTGTGTGTGTGTGTGTGTGTGCGTGCGTGCGTGTGTGTGTATGCGTGCGTGTGTGGGGTGTGTGTGTGTGTGTGTGTGTGTGTGTGTGTGTGTGTGTGTGTGTGCAAAAAACATGTGTGGATACTTGCCGTCACAATCTCACTTTTCTTTTCTTTTCTTTTCTTTTTTTTTTGTTGTTGTTTCCATTGGGCTACAGTAGCACAGTCCAACAGATGCCGCCAACCTGCAATGCAGTGTAAATAATGATGATGATGATGATGGAAAGGCTTCACCTCACCCCACCACTCCCTCCCTAACCATGTTTGCACCAATTGCTGTAGCTGCCAGAAGAGTTCAGTCTGCAGATTTGTTTGTTTGTTGTTGTTTTTTTTCTTTTTCACCCGTGGGTTTAGTTATGGGGGGGGCGGGGGGGGGGGGGGGGGGAGTGAGAAGAAGAAAGAAAAGAAAAAGTAAAGGACCAATGTTTCCGATTTGTTTTAATGTTTCTGTACTATTCCCGGTCCCTCCACCCTCACCCCCACCCCCTATCCGCTCTTCATACTCTCTCCCCCCCCCCCCCCCCCCCTCTCTCTCTCTCTCTCTCTCTCCCTTTCTCCCTCTCCCTCTCCCTTTCTCCCTCCCCCTCTCCGCTCTCTCGCTCTCCCCCCCCTCCCTCTTCCTCCCTCTCCTCTCCCCTCTCTCTGTTCTCTTCTCTCTCTCATTCACTTTCTCTCTCTCTCTCTCTCTCTCTCTCTCTCTTCTCTCTCTCTCTCTCTCTCTCTCTCTCTCACACACACACACACACACACACACACTGTCTCTCTCTCTCTCTCTCTTCTCTCTCTCTCTCTCTCTCTCTCTCTCTCTCTCTCTCTCTCTCTGTCTCTCTGTCCCCCTTTTCTCTCTCTCCTCTTTTCACCCCCCCCCCTCCCGCCCTCAGTCCTTCCTCCCGCCTTCAGTCCTTCCGAGCCGTAGTGAAGGTGCACAATGAGCAGGGACAGGACGCAGAGGGGGGGTAGGGTGTGTGGCACTGTCACTGTGACAGCATTACGACAGCTGACATGATGTCTATGTACAGTACTGTGCCGTTTACATTACAATAAAGCAATGAGTACCATGTGTTGGCTTTTGTCTCGGATTGTGTGCGTGCGTGCGTGCGTGTGTGTGTGTGTGTGTGTGATTTGATGTTTGTTTGTGTATGTTTGCATGCGTGTGTGTGTTTGCGTGCGTGCGTGCGCGCGTGTGTGTGTATCACTATGTGTGCTTGCTTACGTGCGTGTGTGTGTGTGTGTGTGTGTTATGTGTGCTTGCACACATGTTGGCTTTTGTCTCGGATTGTGTGCGTGCGTGCGTGTGTGTGTGTGTGTGTGATTTGATGTTTGTGTGTGTGTGTGTGGGGGATTTGGTGTGTGTGTGTGTGTGGATTTGATGTTTGTGTGTGTGTATGTGTGTGGTGATTTGGTGTGTGTGTGTGTGATTTGATGTTTGTTTGTGTATGTTTGCATGCGTGTGTGTGTTTGCGTGCGTGCGTGCGCGCGTGTGTGTATCACTATGTGTGCTTGCTTACGTGCGTGTGTGTGTTATGTGTGCTTGCATGTGTGTGTATGCGCGCGTGTGTGCGTGCGTGTGTGTGTGCGTGCGTGCATGCGTGTGTGTGTGTGCGTGCGTGCGTATGTGTGTGTGTGTGGTTTGGTGGGAGAAGGGCTTACGTGCGTGTGATTGACTGCACACTCCACGCTTTGTTCGTGCTCTCCCCCCTCCACCCGCACCCCACCCCTTCCTTACCCCCCTTACACTTCATCCCTTCTCTCTCGGTTTCTCCCTTTTTAAATTTCCCCGCCGCTTTCCTGCACCTTCCCTTCTTCCTCACACAAGCACGTTCACGCGCGCACTCTTACGTCTCTCTCTCTCTCTCTCTCTCTCTGTCTCTGTCTCTGTCTCAGTCTCTCTCTCTCTCTCTCTCTCTCTCTCTCTCTCTCTCTCTCTCTCTCTCACACACACACACACACACACACACGTCTCTCTCTCTCTCTCTCTCTCTCTCTCTCTCTCTCTCTCTCTCTCTCTTCTCAGACACACACACACACACACACACACACACACATAATCACACACACACATACACACGATCCGAGGCAAAACCAACACACACACACGTCTCTCTCCCTTCTCCTCTCCGTATCCACAGCCCTTATAATATGACGCTTTGCGATCGGCTGGGCTATAAACAATATTACCTACCCCCTCTCTCTCTCACACACACACACACACACGCATACACAGAGGGACGCGCAAGCGCGCACCACAGACCTATCATTGGTGAAGCAGATGAAGTAAAGCGAGACGGACGAGGCGAATGTATCTGACAGAACGACGCGCCAATGGAAACGAGGAAAGACTTCAGGGGTGTATGATAGATAGAACGGAGTGGGTTAACTCTGGACTGGGAAGTCAAGACAGACGAGAAGCTTAAGGACTGTCAGGTTCTCAACGTTCAGTAGTTGACAGGGCAGACTCAAAAAGACTGACTTCACCATTAGTTAATTAACCGATTAAGAGGTTCCGGTGTGATTTTATTTTAAATGTGTGTATCGTGAAAAACGGAGAGGTCAAAGAGGGATATATGAGAGAGATTCATTTACAGGTCATGGCCATAAAGGGGTCAGTAAACAAAACAAAAAATCAAAGCCACCACAACCCCCCCTTCCCCGCCCCCCTAAAAAAGTGGAATTATTAACGAGGATGGGGTGGGGGAGGAGTGCACACTGGTTATGAGAAAAACAAATGAAAGAGATGGGAATGAATCAATGCACAGTGGTATGAGGTCGCGATGTAGAGACAGACAGACAGAGAGCCTCCGGAAACTGATCAGACAAGGATTGAGATTCTAAGGGGAGATTTTTTATGTTAAATGTCCTGGGTATTATCTCTATGGTGGAGATGTGTTTTTCCTTATTTAAACAAAGCTTGCTCTTTATGTCTTAGATTGAAGAAATATGGGGAGATAAGCATTCATATCTGCAGTGGTAGTTGCCTAATTAACAGTGGTAGTTGCCTAACTAACAGTATGTGCTCAAGTGGGTGGATGGGGGGGGGGGGGGGGGGGGGCAGAATAGCTCAGTTGGTAGAGCGCCGGATCGTGATCCTGGGGTTGCGGGTTCGAATTTCGGTACAGGGGGTTTTTTCCTCGGAGTTAACATTAGTTCTGACTCCATTCCCATGCAGTCCTTCAAATGAGACTATAAACCGAGGTTCCGTGTGTGAACGCACGCACAACATCTTGCACACACGTCAAATCCCATCACCAACTTTCGGAAGAGAAGGTCAGTTTAGCCGTTGGTATGGATGACACGTTACAGCAAGCTTATAAACTCCAATAGGAAAGAAACTCACAGTACTAACACATAACTCCTGGTCATATACCGATATTTCGAAACTTGGTTGTTTCTTTTCAGTGACCGCGGAAAGTGGTAATATGACTTCGCTGCCTTTTCGGTTTTAAGAAGAATGCTATCCTAGAAAAGGCTGGTGTCCAATACCGTAGTATGTTTGTTGAGTTTTCAAAAAACCAACCAAAGGTGCCACCTAAGAAGCAAAAGAAAATCATGAAAGAACAAAACAAGCTACATTTTCTTGTGAAAAGTAGAAAATATAAAAAGATAACTCTTAAGACACAAGTGCTGAGGGCCAGTTCTTGGAATGAATCCGCAAGGGACTAAATTACAAAAAAGTAATAAATTCCAAGGATAAGTACTGAGCACCATTCCAGCAACTTACAGAGCAGCTTGGTGTTGCAATGACTGCAAGAAATATTCAATTATAAACAAAGCTTGCTCTTATGTCTTAGATTGAAGAAATAGGGGGAGATAAGCATTCATATCTGCAGTGGTAGTTAATACTGCCTAACTAAACAGTATGTGCTCAAGTGGGTGGATGTGGAAAATATATATTATATATATTCTTTTTTTTTTTTTTTTTTTTAACACACTTCCTCGGAAGCTGAGGGATGGTGTACCCACAATGTACACTGACAGCACCCGCGCGCAGAGTTCACTTCAGTGACGTGAACTTATCTGACGTGAACTTACCTCGCTCGCTAAAAGCGATGCTAGAGTTGTTGGCTCATTTTGCAACGCCCGTGTTGATAAGGTCTGCTGCCCACTTCCTTCTCCCCTCCTCATCCCCCCCCCACCTCACTACACACACGCGTACGCACGCGGCGCGCACGCACGCACGCACAAACACGCGCACACCCTGTAGCTCACCCCCCCCCCCCTCCCCTCCCCCACACACACACTCCCCTCCAAAGTCAGGAAACGGGGGAGGGGGAGGGGAGCTGAGAGGGAGATGGGGGAGAGCACAGCAGAGCGGTTGAATTTCGTGCCGCGTTCTTGTGTTTTGAAAGCGGCTTGTTTGCTCAGCTTGAAAAGCCTTGAAATTACGTTGTCTGTTTATTTTGACTGCCCTGCCCCTCCTCTTCCTCCTCCTCCTCCTCCTCCTCCTCCTCTCTGTACCCCGCCCCCTCTCTCCCTTTCCTTCTCTTCCCACCACCTATATCTCCCGTACCACCGTGCGTGCGTGCGTGCGTGTGTGTGTGTGTGTGTGTGTGTGTGTGTGTGTGTGTGTGTGTGTGTGTGTGTGTGTGTGGTGTGCGCGCGTCTCTCTCTCTCTCTCTCTCTCCTCTCTCTCTCTCTCTCTCTCTCTCTCTCTCTCTCTCTCTCTCTCTCTCTCTCTCTCTCTCTCTCTCTCTCTCTCTCTCTCTCTCTCTCTCTCTGCCCCACGCTTTCCATTCCCACTCCTCACACCTCCACCACACCTCCATCCTTTCACTTTTTTCCTCCACCATTTGCACTACGACATGTGCACGAGGTGTAGAAGGAAAAACAAACAAACAAAAAAACAACAACAACAACAACAACAACAACAACAAAACGGATTGTTTGAAAACATTGATCTATCCATAATAACAATCTCATTTCCCATCTTCATGCAAAGATCGTTATTCGTGAATTGATAAAGTGGACTTTTTTTGTGTGTGTTTTATTAAAGAGGAAACAAGTGGTTTTATAAGAGGGATGAGGACTGGTATGTCTTTTTCCTAGGACGGGAGATAGGGGGGGCGGGGATAGGGACGGGCGGGGGGAGGGGGATGGGGAGAAAAGGGGGGTCTCTCTGTGCCAGGAGTCCGCTGTTGTCAGTGGGAATGGACACAGAACAGTGGTGACTCGTGTCCCCAGCATCGGTGTTTGAATTGAGCTGATCGTGAGGAAGTTTGCGGAGTGTTTACGAATATTGATTTTTTTTTTTCTGATAAAGGAGATAGAGTCTAGGACCTAAAGGTGAAAAACACAGAAACTTTAAACTGCAAAGTCTTCGATTCATTCTTTTTTTTGTTTTGTTTGTTTGTTTGAAATTCATTTAATCTTAAATATTTAAACTACTTAACTAGATAAGTATAGTCTTTTAATAGGGAGATACGATAGGGGTGTGTGTGTGTGTGTGTGTGTGTGTGTGTGTGTGTGTGTGTGTGTGTGTGTGTGTGTGTGTGTGTGCGTACATGCATGTATTAGAGACAGAAATGAAAACAAACAGTATGATATACAAACTATTTTCTTATTCAGTTTCTTTCCGTATACAATTCACTTTATTTTATATTCAAACCCGATAAATGCTCAGCTATTTCAGAGGGCAAGAAAGAAAATCTTGTGTAGTTATTTACCGTCATTCTTTTCCTCCATGCTCTTGAGTGATACTTGAAATGGTTGGGGTTCTCACTCTCAAGAGCAAACACATAATGTATCAGCTGAGGGATCGGATGGCGAAAAATTGAATTGGAAAATTCTCCCCTTCAATCTTTTCTTCTTTTTTTTTTAGTTGTACATGAGATATGTTTTGACTGGTTGTGTGTTGCTGAATGTTGTTTATGAAGGAAAAAAGCTAAACAAAATTCAAGGGGACAAAATAGAATACACACACACACACACACACACACACACACACACACACACACACACACACACACACACACACCACACACATGGATCATGACTAGAAAGCCATCTAACAGAAGTTTCAAAGCAGCTTGTTGTTCTGTTTGGGGGCTTTGTTTGTTTGTTTGTCTGTGTGTTCGTTTACCTCCGATTTTTCTTTTTAAAAGAGACCTTCAAAGGTTCTGCTCAAAGCTTGCAGGGAAGCCTGCTTCTGCACTGAACAGGCTGCGGAATGCCTCTGAACTCTGGCTCCATGGCTAGTCATCATCAGGCTGGCCTCACTGCCAGCACTCACGGCGCCGTCGAAGACAGGACGGAGGGGAACTAACACTCCAAACCTTCTTCACAACGAATGCTGTTCGGGGAGGTTAGTTTCAGAGCGAGATGTCGTCAGGCAGAAAGGGAAACAAACTTCAAAAGAAAAATGACCAGTCTGCCGATCGAAAGAAATTAACACATTACAAGCCCGAACACGACGCGTTTCGACCTCTTTGGTCTTCTTCAGGCAAGACGAACACCATTCAAGGCAATGACAACGAAGAACGAACAGTCACTTCTTCTCTCCTCAAATTCCACAACATCCATTGTGCGTCCAGTGGGAGGAGACAACTGATTGATCGTTCTTCGTTTTCACTGTCTTCAATGTTGTTTGTCTTGCCTGAAGAAGACCAAAGAGGTCGAAACGCGTCGTGTTCTGTCTTGAAATTTGTTTGTCCCTTTCGTTCGGCGGCACAGTCATTTTTCTTTTCAGACTGTTTTTGGGGAGTTGGAACACACGTTCCCTCTGTCTGCCCAATCTCCTCTTCTTTCAGTTGAACTTGTTTCGTTCCATTTATTTATTCACTTTCTGGTTTGTTCATTTAAGATTTCCTTTCTTATCAATCAAACTGAGGTGTCCTGTGTTTGTCTATGTTCTACTGTGTGTTCTGATTGACGAGATTCAGGATAAAAAGGACAATGCCAATCTGGAATGAATGTCGATTTAGGTTTGTACGGTTCTTCCTTTGTTGTTGCTGGTGTTGTGTGAATGTGTCAATCTCAGGGTCTATGGGCGATCTTGGAACATCCCTTTCAGAGGATGTCTCCCAGTTTTGTTCGGTGTGCTTCGTTTCGACATTTGGTGCCAGGAGAGTTGATGCCGCATGCAGCATTCATTTGGAGTCATGGTATGTGCTTACTGTCTTATCACAGGAGAGTTGATGCCGCATGCAGCATTTTTTTGGAGTCATGGTATGTGCTTACTGTCTTATCACAGGAGAGTTGATGCCGCATGCAGCATTTATTTGGAGTCATGGTATGTGCTTACTGTCTTATCACAGGAGCAAGAGTTGGCTTTCTTGTTTATGACTTACTATTAATTGACTGGTCAATTTTGAATTATTTCATTTAGTTTGCCAGACTTCATTATTTAACAAACTATAAACATCCTTGAGGTTTGTGGTTGTTAAAAAAATATTCTAAAACGTTGGATCTTAAATTCAATTATTCTACAAACTGTTGGATCTTAAATTCAATTATTCTACAAACTGTTGGATCTTAAATTCAATTATTCTACAAACTGTTGGATCTAAATTCAATTATTCTACAAACTGTTGGATCTAAATTCAATTATTCTACAAACTGTTGGATCTTAAATTCAATTATTCTACAAACTGTTGGATCTTAAATCAATTATTCTAAAAACGTTGGATCTTAAATTCAATTATTCTACAAACTGTTGGATCTAAATTCAATTATCTAAAAACTGTTGGATCTTAAATTCATTATTCTACAAACTGTTGGATCTTAAATTCAATTATTCTACAAACTGTTGGATCTTAAATTCAATTATTCTAAAAACTGTTGGATCTTAAATTCAATTATTCTACAAACTGTTGGATCTTAAATTCAATTATCTACAAACTGTTGGATCTTAATTCAATTATTCTACAAACTGTTGGATCTTAAATTCAATTATTCTACAACTGTTGGATCTTAAATTCAATTATTCTACAAACTGTTGGATCTTAAATTCAATTATTCTACAAACTGTTGGATCTTAAATTCAATTATTCTACAAACTGTTGGATCTTAAATTCAATTATTCTACAAACTGTTGGATCTTAAATTCAATTATCTACAAACGTTGGATCTTAAATTCAATTATTCTACAAACTGTTGGATCTTAAATTCAATTATTCTACAAACTGTTGGATCTTAAATTCAATTATTCTACAAACTGTTGGATCTTAAATTCAATTATTCTACAAACTGTTGGATCTTAAATTCAATTATTCTACAAACTGTTGGATCTTAAATTCAATTATTCTACAAACTGTTGGATCTTAAATTCAATTATTCTACAAACTGTTGGATCTTAAATTCAATTATCTACAAACTGTTGGATCTTAAATTCAATTATTCTACAAACTGTTGGATCTTAAATTCAATTATTCTACAAACTGTTGGATCTTAAATTCAATTATTCTACAAACATGTTGGATCTTAAATTCAATTATCTACAAACTGTTGGATCTTAAATTCAATTATTCTACAAACTGTTGGATCTTAAATTCAATTATTCTACAAACTGTTGGATCTTAAATTCAATTATTCTACAAACTGTTGGATCTAAATTCAATTATCTACAAACTGTTGGATCTTAAATTCAATATTCTACAAACTGTTGGATCTTAAATTCAATTATTCTACAAACTGTTGGATCTTAAATTCAATTATTCTACAAACTGTTGGATCTTAAATTCAATTATTCTACAAACTGGTTGGATCTTAAATTCAATTATTCTACAACTGTTGGATCTTAAATTCAATTATTCTACAAACTGTTGGATCTTAAATTCAATTATTCTACAAACTGTTGGATCTTAAATTCAATTATTCTACAAACTGTTGGATCTAAATTCAATTATTCTACAAACTGTTGGATCTTAAATTCAATTATTTCTACAAACTGTTGGATCTTAAATTCAATTATTCTACAAACTGTTGGATCTTAAATTCAATTATTCTACAAACTGTTGGATCTTAAATTCAATTATTCTACAAACTGTTGGATCTTAAATTCAATTATTCTACAAACTGTTGGATCTTAAATTCAATTATTCTACAAACTGTTGGATCTTAAATTCAATTATTCTACAAACTGTGGATCTTAAATTCAATTATTCTACAAACTGTTGGATCTTAAATTCAATTATTCTACAAACTGTTGGATCTTAAATTCAATTATTCTACAAACTGTTGGATCTTAAATTCAATTATTCTACAAACTGTTGGATCTTAAATTCAATTATTCTACAAAACTGTTGGATTCTTAAATTCAATTATTCTACAAACTGTTGGATCTTAAATTCAATTATTCTACAAACTGTTGGATCTTAAATTCAATTATTCTACAAACTGTTGGATCTTAAATTCAATTATTCTACAAACTGTTGGATCTTAAATTCAATTATTCTACAAACTGTTGGATCTTAAATTCAATTATTCTACAAACTGTTGGATCTTAAATTCATTATTCTACAAACTGTTGGATCTTAATTCAATTTTACAAACTGTGATTTAATTAATATCTACAAACTGTTGGATCTTAAATTCAATTATTCTACAAACTGTTGGATCTTAAATTCAATTATTCTACAAACTGTTGGATCTTAAATTCAATTATTCTACAAACTGTTGGATCTTAATTCAATTATTCTACAAACTGTTGGATCTTAAATTCAATTATTCTACCAACTTTTGGATCTTAAATTCAATTATTCTACAAACTGTTGGATCTTAAATTCAATTATTCTACAAACTGTTGGATCTTAATTCAATTATTCTACAAACTGTTGGATCTTAAATTCAATTATTCTACAAACTGTTGGATCTTAAATTCAATTATTCTACAAAC
This sequence comes from Conus ventricosus, assembly GCA_018398815.1. Taxonomy (NCBI): domain Eukaryota; kingdom Metazoa; phylum Mollusca; class Gastropoda; order Neogastropoda; family Conidae; genus Conus; species Conus ventricosus. The sequence continues at coordinate 103,159,251 of CM031596.1, forward strand.
TGTTGGATCTTAAATTCAATTATTCTACAAACTGTTGGATCTTAAATTCAATTATTCTACAAACTGTTGGATCTTAAATTCAATTATTCTACAAACTGTTTGGATCTTAAATTCAATTATTCTACAAACTGTTGGATCTTAAATTCATTATTCTACAAACTGTTGGATCTTAAATTCAATTATTCTACAAACTGTTGGATCTTAAATTCAATTTATTCTACAAACTGTTGGATCTTAATTCAATTATTCTAACAAAACTGTTGGATCTTAAATTCAATTATTCTACAAACTGTTGGATCTTAAATTCAATTATTCTACAAACTGTTGGATCTTAAATTCAATTATTCTACAAACTGTTGGATCTTAAATTCAATTATCTACAAACTGTTGGATCTTAAATCAATTATTCTACAAACTGTTGGATCTTAAATTCAATTATTCTACAAACTGTTGGATCTTAAATTCAATTATTCTACAAACTGTTGGATCTTAAATTCAATTATTCTACAAACTGTTGGATCTTAAATTCAATTATTCTACAAACTGTTGGATCTTAAATTCAATATTCTACAAACTGTTGGATCTTAAATTCAATTATCTACAAACTGTTGGATCTTAAATTCAATTATTCTACAAACGTTGGATCTTAAATTCAATTATTCTACAAACTGTTGGATCTTAAATTCAATTATTCTACAAACTGTTGGATCTTAAATTCAATTATTCTACAAACTGTTGGATCTTAAATTCAATTATTCTACAAACTGTTGGATCTTAAATTCAATTATTCTAAAACTGTGGATCTTAAATTCAATTATTCTACAAACTGTTGGATCTTAAATTCAATTATTCTCAAAACTGTTGGATCTTAAATTCATTATTCTACAAACGTTGGATCTTAAATTCAATATTCTACAAACTGTTGGATCTTAAATTCAATTATTCTACAAACTGTTGGATCTTAAATTCAATTATTCTACAAACTGTTGGATCTTAAATTCAATTATTCTACAAACTGTTGGATCTTAAATTCAATTATTCTACAAACTGTTGGACTAAATTCAATTATTCTACAAACTGTGGATCTTAAATTCAATTATTCTACAAACTGTTGGATCTTAATTCAATATATCTACAAACTGTTGGATCTTAAATTCAATTATTCTACAAACTGTTGGATCTTAAATTCAATTATTCTACAAACTGTTGGATCTTAAATTCAATTATTCTACAAACTGTTGGATCTTAAATTCAATTATTCTACAAACTGTTGGATCTTAAATTCAATTATTCTACAAACTGTTGGATCTTAAATTCAATTATTCTACAAACTGTTGGATCTTAAATTCAATTATTCTACAAACTGTTGGATCTTAAATTCAATTATTCTACAAACTGTTGGATCTTAAATTCAATTATTCTACAAACTGTTGGATCTTAAATTCAATTATTCTACAAACTGTTGGATCTTAAATTCAATTATTCTACAAACTGTTGGATCTAAATTCAATTATTCTACAAACTGTTGGATCTTAAATTCAATTATTCTACAAACTGTTGGATCTTAAATTCAATTATTCTACAAACTGTTGGATCTTAAATTCAATTATTCTACAAACTGTTGGATCTTAATTCAATTATTCTACAAACTGTTGGATCTTTAAATTCAATTATTCTACAAACTGTTGGATCTTAATTCAATTATTCTACAAACTGTTGGATCTTAAATTCAATTATTCTACAAACTGTTGGATCTTAAATTCAATTATTCTACAAACTGTTGGATCTTAAATTCAATTATTCTACAAAACTGTTGGATCTTAAATTCAATTATTCTACAAACTGTTGGATCTTAAATTCAATTATTCTACAAACTGTTGGATCTTAAATTCAATTATTCTACAAACTGTTGGATCTTAAATTCAATTATTTACAAACTGTTGGATCTTAAATTCAATTATTCTACAAACTGTTGGATCTTAAATTCAATTATTCTACAAACTGTTGGATCTTAAATTCAATTTATTCTACAAACTGTTGGATCTTAAATTCAATTATCTACAAACTGTTGGATCTTAAATTCAATTATTCTACAACTGTTGGATCTTAAATTCAATTATTCTACAAACTGTTGGATCTTAAATTCAATTATTCTACAAACTGTTGGATCTTAAATTCAATTATTCTACAAACTGTTGGATCTTAAATTCAATTATTCTACAAACTGTTGGATCTTAAATTCAATTATTCTACAAACTGTTGGATCTTAAATTCAATATTCTACAAACTGTTGGATCTTAATTCAATTATTCTACAAACTGTTGGATCTTAAATTCAATTATCTACAAACTGTTGGATCTTAAATTCAATTATTCTACAAACTGTTGGATCTTAAATTCAATTATTCTACAAACTGTTGGATCTAAATTCAATTATTCTACAAACTGTTGGATCTTAAATTCAATTATTCTACAAACTGTTGGATCTTAAATTCAATTAGTCTAACAAACTGTTGGATCTTAAATTCAATTATTCTACAAACTGTTGGATCTTAAATTCAATTATTCTACAAACTGTTGGATCTTAAATTCAATTATTCTACAAACTGTTGGATCTTAAATTCAATTATTCTACAAACTGTTGGATCTTAAATTCAATTATTCTACAAACTGTGTGGATCTTAAATTCAATTATTCTACAAACTGTTGGATCTTAAATTCAATTATTCTACAAACTGTTGGATCTTAAATTCAATTATTCTACAAACGTTGGATCTTAAATTCAATTATCTACAAACTGTTGGATCTTAAATTCAATTATTCTACAAACTGTTGGATCTTAAATTCAATATTCTACAAACTGTTGGATCTTAAATTCAATTATCACAAACTGTTGGATCTTAAATTCATTATTCTACAAACTGTTGGATCTTAAATTCAATTATTCTACAAACTGTTGGATCTTAAATCAATTATTCTACAAATGTTGGATCTTAAATTCAATTATTCTACAAACTGTTGGATCTTAAATTCAATTATTCTACAAACTGTTGGATCTTAATTCAATTATTCTACAAACGTTGGATCTTAAATTCAATTATTCTACAAACTGTTTGGATCTTAAATTCAATTATTCTTACAAACTGTTGGATCTTAAATTCAATTATTTACAAACTGTTGGATCTTAAATTCAATTATTCTAACAAACTGTTGGATCTTAAATTCAATATTCTACAAACTGTTGGATCTTAAAATTCAATTTCATTCTACTAATTTGACTTTTCACATCAATTTCATTTCGTCCTCATCACAATGACACCTGTTCTTCAACCATGACACCTGTTTCCTTCAACACAATGACACCTGTTCCTTCAACCAATGACACCTGTTCCTTCAACACAATGACACTGTTCCTTCAACACAATGACACCTGTTCCTTCAACACAATGACACCTGTTCCTTCAACACAATGACACCTGTTCCTTCAACACAATGACACCTGTTCCTTCAACACAATGACACCTGTTCCTTCAACACAATGACACCTGTTCCTTCAACACAATGACACCTGTTCTTCAACAATGACCCTTCTCAACACAATGACACCTGTTCCTTCAACACAATGACACCTGTTCCTTCAACACAAGACACCTGTTCCTTCAACACAATGCACCTGTTCCTTCAACACAATGACACCTTTCCTTTCAACCAATGACACCTGTTCCTTCAACACAATGACACTTTTCTTAAACCCAAAATGCACCTGTTCCTTCAACACAATGACACCTGTTCCCTTCACACAATGACACCGTTCCTTCAAAAACAATGACACCCTGTTCCTTCAACACAAGACACCTGTTCCTTCAACACAAGACCCTGTTCTTCAACACAGAACCTTTCTTCAACACAATGACACCTGTCCTTCAACACAATGACACCTGTTCCTTCAACACAATGACACCTGTTCCTTCAACACAATACACCTGTTCCTTCAACACAATGACACCTGTTCCTTTCAACACAATGACACCTGTTCCTTCAACACAATGACACCTGTTCCTTCAACACAATGACACCTGTTCTTCAACACAAATGACACCTGTTCCTTCAACACAATACACCATCGTACACCTGTTCCTTCACACAAATGACACCTGTTCCTTCCACACAATGACACCTGTTCCTCCACACAATGACACCATCGTACACCTTTTTCATTCAACACAATGACACCGGTTCATTCAACACAATGACCCTGTTCCTTTCAACACAATGACACCTGTTCCTTCAACACAATGACACCTTTTTCCCTTCAACACAATGACCCATCGTACACCTGTTCATTCAACACAATGACACCTGTCATTCAACCAATGACACCTGTTCCTTCAACACAATGACACCATCGTACACCTGTTCATTCAACAAAATGACACCTTTTCATTCAACACAATGACACCTTTTCCTTCATCTCCAGGACGGGGAAATCGTGATGGTATTGCTTAAGTGCACTAAGTTGATGTTATTAGTCAGGTTTAAACACACCAAGGTTATCTCTGCACCATACACGCATATGCACACTCATGCGCGCACCAAACATTCACCCCTCTGGGAATGGGATGTCACGCATTCGTTTCTCTCCTAACACGACTAGAGGAACAAGAAATACAATTTCTATGCTACTTTATATTAATCATGAACAATCAAATCACACACAATGAAATATCAAAACATAAAAGATCAATACATCCAAATTTCCCGGGTTTATAATAAAAATGACTTCTTACCGGCCAGTTTTCACACACACAACCACGCTTCACACCACACCACAGTTCTTGAAAAAAGTCTCTTCACGTCTTTTTCAGCACTGCTTGATGGTGGATGCCCTTGGTTACGGGCTCCAGGCTTCGGACTGGGTCTTCGTGGTCGTCTCTGGGATCTCGACGTCAAAACTCTTCTTTTTCGTCTTCTTCACCCACCCTGGGTTCAATTTCAGTTTGTCTGTCTTCACCCACCTCTGGTTTCAAACTTAGTTTCCTTCCTTCCAGCTTGTCTTTAACTCTAAACCTTGCTGTCTCTTCTATCTCCCAGACCACGTTTTCTCTCGACCCTTTCTCTGTCCTGCTCACTCCTCTCCTCTCTCTCTCCTCTGCCTTCTCTCTCTCTCTCCTGGTGTTGTTCTCTCGACACGTGTTCCCCTCAGTTTATTAGGGAGGGAAACAAAGGATTCCCCCTTCGGGCCATGCCTTTTGTCCACCGCTGCTTCTCAAGCCCCTAGTTCAAAAGTACCCTGAATTCTCCACTCGCTACTTTCCACACACATCAGCATTTACACACACCCCTACCTAATTGTTTAGCAAACACACTCTTAGCCCCAGATGGACATCGAACATTCCCGCCGACTTCGGGGGTTTTACTTAACACAGTAATTATCTTAAGGAGGCTACTACAACCTCCACACGCATTCAGCCAGCTGAACAAAGAACCAACACAGTGACCACGGCAATACCACTGAAAAAATCCAAGGCCCCTGCTCTAAACTGACGTTACACAAGAACCTCAGCTGACCGAGCATTTAGCACTCACTTGGGGCCCGAGGCGTATGGTTACAACCCTTCCCCTTTCGCCACGGGGCAGGTCCGAACTCTCTCCTAGGTGTTGTTTGCCCATCTGAACCACTCCGGCCGCGCCGTGTTAATTGGTCAATTACCTATTTGTATACCACGTACAATGTCCCTTTGTCTCCAAGCGTCTAATGCCTTTTGTGAGAGGTTTCACGCTCCTTGACAAATTCCCCCACTCGAAGACAATGCCCTGCATTGCTAAAACTTAACATTAAAGGAGATGAAACTCATAATTTCCATTTAAAACCAGTGCTACTATGGGCCTCTCAAAGCCTACTTACACCAAAAAACGCACGCAAGATTTGCTTGCAAAAAAAATATAGAGAAAAATAAATACATACACACTATCAAAGCAAATCAACAAAAATCTGAAATCTCCACCACTCAAAGTCGTGTGGCCATATAACCATTATGTTTCTAGGGAAATTTCTCTCCCTTCTCTTCATACACTGGCCCGCAACTAGCCACGCCCACGCATACGCTACACTGCACAAGACCACGCACCCACAACCCACTTTTCGCCCACCATTTTATTTGGCCTACGTCCCGTCACTCTTTCTTCACTCACTAACCCACGTTGTCGTACCGCGCGAAAATGTTTTGCAATGCCACAGAACGCCTAAATATCACCAAGGATCCCGGGGCCAGTAGACTCTTGCGTCACTCCCCTTTTGTGTGGCCTTCTTAGCGAGATGGCCCGAGGCTGACGTCACATGTTTTTCTGACATCACCGCCTTTCTGCGCTTTATAGGCACAACGATCTGTCGTTTGTCTTCCCCGAACTCGAGTGAGGGAACGTTCGGAAACAATACCCCACCTTTATCTCAAAACCGATTGTCCCTTCCTTAAAAAACGTTTCTTCTGCCTTGTATGAGCAAAACCGAAACAGCTTTCTGAGCGAGTGATCGCCCTTTTGTTCTGCCCCAAAGTGAGTGCGGTAGGTCTCACGGACAAGGGCTTTCCTCACTTTGATTCCTTCCCGATTCAACACCAGAAATCCCGGTCTGGGTCTCCGTACCCACGTGCCCCCGGGGATGTTTCCGATTACCAAATCAAAGGGCCCGGCTGGAACAGCCAAAGCCTGTAACTTCCAAACTAAAAAATGGTGTATCAATGAACACCAGTGCCTTTTTTGAATTCGCTACTGTTCCATCTATTTGTCAAACACTCTGTTTTTTCCTGTGAATTGTCCCTTCTTAACCAGGGACTCCTTCACCATGCACCATGCACCCAGAGTCTCAAATGACATTAACCACATTTTCCCCCACTCGCCTTTGTGCACTCCATGTTTTTCGGGCCCGAATCGGTGAACACACAGCACAATCCAGACAAAATAACACTGTCACTTGTTCATCTTTTTCTACCTCCTCTCTCTTGGCCTGATCCTCATGCTGCTGCCTTTTGTGACTTGAATATACAATCCCTAGCCAAGTGCCCTGTCTTATTTCACAGAAAACAGGTACGATCATCCAGCCACGTGGCTATTGTTTTTCAAACCTTGTTTGCTCACGTGACGCTGTGAGCCTACGGGGTGTACTACTGACTCATTGCGGAGTCAGTGCTGGCCTGCTATCCTCTGAATATACTTCCAGCTTCCCCCTGGTCAGGGAAATCACGCCTCGCTTCCCGGTATGTCTCAGCTGTCTCAAGTACCTCACTATCGTGGTTGCACCTTTTTCCTTAATGTGGATGGAAGGCCCGTCCCACAACCGTCAAGTACTTTGTTCTTTCATCACCAGTGTCTTGAGGCCTTTAAAATCACAGTCCACTTCACTCAGTTCTATCCACTTGTTAAAGAATGATCTAGCAACTCCGAACTGTGTGTATGCTCACCCGTTCGATTCTCGCCTCGCGAAACTTACCCCCTAAAACCTTCTTCAGTCAAATCATATGCCTTTAGGGACTGCTTGTTCCCTTGTCAAAATCTCCTGGTCACCTTGGGTAAGGGGGAAACAGTGTGTAACGCACGACCTGTCAACAAGGCAGACAGGGTTTATTGCCCCGTCATCTTCGGGCCCGCCCTCATGCTCGGCAACCGATTCAAACCGACTGATATAGCATCGATCGAATCAGTTTTTCTGAACAGTGGGAGTTTAAGTCTAGGTGCGCAACTTGTCTGCGGCCTACTGACTCAGAACTGGTGTCTATTTCACTGCATTTTCAGACTTTTTTCTTTCCAACTCAATTTGTTTGGCTAAAATCTCCGATTCTGCTTCGTGCCTCGCCCTTTCAGCCGCACTCTCTGCATTGCTCCCTTTCCTGGCACTGCACTCTCTGCATCTGCTTTTTGCTCTGGCAGCTGCACCTCTGCCTCTGCCTCGCTTTAAAAAGCTATAACTCCTGCATCTGCTTTAGCCTTCGACGCAGCAGGGTTCAAGTCTAAGGGCTCTCAGCCTCAGCATCTGAAATTTCTTTTGACAGCGCGAGCTGTTCCTTTTCAAACTTCCTTCTTCAGCCCTTTCTTTTCTCCAGTCTTCGCTGGTTTCAATGAATCTTTCCAGTTCATCTCCTGTATATCCCTTTCTTTCCCCCAAACTTACTATTTTCTCTATGGGGTAAAACTTTCCTCAGCCATCTTCTTTTCTGATATGTTTTAGCACCACTAAACAGTTACGCTTATAAACCCGGAAAAAGTCAGTAAACATTTACTAAACGTTACGAGTACACTAACCAGGGGTAGTGTTCCTAACACAAAGGAGCCTTTAAACTTAAACCACAGCTTCTGTGAGAGTTAAGACTAGAACCTCGTTCTTCGTTTCTCTGAACGACCTTGTTAAACAACCACCCTACACACAAGTCAACACTCAACACTCAAAGAACTAAAGGAAATAATTAGAAGAGCTAATTAAAAATTGCCTTTAGTGGACGCTTCGCCCCAGTACTACTCTAGTACTCACTTGTTTCCCTCCTGAAACTAATTTGGGCCATGCAATCCTGGCAGGCTCGCCACTTTGTCCGGACGGGGGAAATCGTGATGGATTGCTTAAGTGCACTAAGTTGATGTATTATTAGTCAGCTTAACCACCAAGGTTTCTCTGCACTCATACACGCATAATGCACACTCATGCGCGCACCAAAAAATTCACCCTCTCTCTGGATGGGATGTCACGCATTCGTTCTCCCTAACACGACTGAGAACAGAAATACAATTTCTATGCTACTTATGATTAATCATGAACAATCAAATCACACACAATGAAAAAATCAAAACATAAAAGATCAATACATCCAATCCCCGGGGGATAAAAAAATGACTTCTTACCTGGCCAGGTTTTCAAAACACACAACCACCTTTCACACCACACCACAGTTCTTGAAAAAAGTCCTTTACGTCTTCTTCAGCACGCTTGATGGTGATGCCCTTGGTTTACTGGCTCCACTTCCGGACTGGGTCTTCGTGGTCGTCTCTGGGACTCGACGTCGAACATCTCTTCTTCGTCTTCTTCACCCACCCTGGGTTCAATTTCAGTTTGTCTGTCTTCACCCACCTCTGGGCTTCAAACTTAGTTTCCTTCTCTTCCACTTGGGCTTAACTCTAAGACCTTGCTGTCTCTTCTATCTCCCAGACCCCGTTTCTCTCGACCCTTTCTCTGTCCTGCTCACTCCTCTCCTCCTCCCTCCTGCCTTTTCTCTCTCTCCCTGGGTTGTTCTCTCGACACGTGTTCTCCCTCAGTTTATATAGGGAGGAAACAAAGATTCCCCTTCGGGCCATGCCTTTGTCCACGCTGCTTCTCAAGCCCCTAGTTCACAAGTACCCTGAATTCTCCACTCGCTACATTCCACAACATCAGCATTTACACACACCCCTACCTAAATTTATTAGCAAACACACTCTTAGCCCCAGATGGACATCGAACATTCCCCCCGACTTCGGGGTTACTTAACACAGTAATTATCTTAAGGAGGGCTACTACAACCTCCACAACGCATTCAGCCAGCCTGACAATAGAACCAACACAGTGACTCACGGCAATACCATCTGAACAAATCCCAAGGCCCCCTGCTCTTCACTGACTGTTACACAAGAACCTCAGCTGACCGAGCATTAGCACTCACTTGGGGCCCCGAGGTCGTAGTGGTTACAACCCTTTCCCCCTTTCGCCACTGGGGAGGTCCGAACTCTCCTCCTAGGTGTTGTTTGTCATCTGACCACTCCGGCCGCGCCGTGTTAATTGGTCAATTACCTATTTGTATACCACGTACAATGTCCCTTGTCTCCAAGCGTCTAATGCCTTTGTGAGAGGTTTCACGCTCCTGACACTTCAACACATGACACCATCGTACACCTGTTCATTCAACACAATGACACCTGTTCATTCAACACAATGACACCTGTTCATTCAACACAATGACACCTGTTTATTCAACACAATGACACCTGTTCATTCACACAATGACACCTGTTTATTCAACACAATGACACCTGTTCATTCAACACAATGACACCTGTTCATTCAACACAATGCTTCAATCAGCCCACTGAACAATGTAGTTCAAAGCTCTTAAATACTTTAAAGACAAAACAACATTCGTGCCTCAAACGTTTATGGTATTGCTCGACGTTAACCCTGGATCGAAGACAGGCCATTGATTAGTTTGCTCTATAATCGGAATCGGATGTCAAAGTTAAAAATCTCACGTTGAACGGGTTATTGTGAGTCTCCACTCTTCTTGTCACTATGACTCTGACAGCCAGTTCACTAGAAACGGGCGTGTCTCATTGGCTATATGTGAAGTGTTCAGCGCACGAGAAAAAAAAAAACACCTTTGGCGACATGGGGAATATGCCTGGTACAGTTCTGTACCAAATTCGTTCATCAAAAAACCCCTACGCTTGAAAAATGCTTAAAACGACAGAAAATAGCAGGAACAAGTTACGGGAAGCGGCGCAGTGTCTCCGCAACTGGTTGCCCTAAATCATCTGCCCTATTCACTGCTTCCAACAGCTGGTACTGATGCTGTGTGACAAGGTAAGTAAGAAGAGTATGGCTGTGTTTCATGGGAGTTGGACCGCTATGATTGGTTGGAAAGTAAAATCACCAGGGATTGTACGGGAGATTAACATTAATAAATAAGGTGGCAGCGCTATACAAAGCTAACCGAGCGTCACCATTGTCTATGTATGGGTAAACCCATCGGTTAACATGCCGTTTGTGCGAAAATTGCAATGGGGAAAAAAAGACAACATTCCAATCCTAAAACTGCAGTCGAGCGTGCATACAGAAGAATAAAAGCATGGCTTGCCACAAGCTCCAGGATGGTGCGATCGCATGCATGCGCACCTCATAGCCGATGAAAATACTTTTCTTTCTTCCCTTTTAGGCCAGAGGGACAGATAAGGACCTTCCAGGCCGCCCGTCCACCCTCGCATCCCACCCACCCCCACCCCTCCTCCCCCCTTTCCTCACTGTGGAAGACCGAGAAGAAAGAAAGACATCATAAGACGTAAGACAATGCCGCTAATTCACGACCTTCCTTGTACAGTTACGGCGCCGTAAAAGCCATGGAACAGAGAGACATTTCATGAATACCAGCACAATAAATCGCATGTCTTGGAGCAGAGAGAGCTTGAAATCAGGTAGGACAGAAGAGAGGAGGTGGGAGAAGAGGAAGGGAGGTTCGAAGGGGAAGTTGAAGGGCAGGGGCAGAGGGGGAAGGGGAAGGGCGGAATTGCTATGCAGGGGCGGATGACGAGGCTAATGAGGTTCCAACGAGGCGGGATCTGGTTCCCTCTCGATTACTGACGAGTTCAAC
>CM031596.1:103170727-103183625 GCA_018398815.1 Conus ventricosus
GTAGTTCCTCCAGTCCTCCCCTCCCCTCCATGTCCCACATCCCCTTCCACTCTCTCGCCTGGACTAGTATCCCGTGGGCCAAACCACTGTGGGTAGGTGTGGGTCTTCAACATGAGTGTGTCTGCATTCTTGTGTCCCCCCCCCCCCCTCCATCTAGAACAGCTGATTCCGTTTGCCTAGCTGCTCGGATCTATTTTGACTAAAAGTGTGTGTGTGTGTGTGTGTGTGTGGTGTGTGTGTGTGTGTGTGTGTGCGCGCGTGCGTGCGTGCGTGCGTGCGTGTGTGTGTGTGTGTGCGCGCACGCGTGTGTATGTATGTGTGCGTGCGTTCGTGCGCGCGCGCCTGCGTGCGTAATCTCTCTCTCTCTCTCTCTCTCTCTTCTCTCTCTCTCTCTCTCTGTCTCTGTCTCTGTCTCTCTCTCTCACATACATACACATACAGCAACAGGCGGACACACACACACACACACAGACACACACACACACACACACACACACACACACACACACACACACACACACACACACCACACACACACACACACACACACACACACACACACGCGCGCACCATCATTCATCATCATCATCACAGCTGTCATTATCACACTGTCTCTCACTGCTTGCACCCATGACGTGGCCCAGGTGGTCGGCTGGGCTAAAAACAATGTGACATAAACTCCACGCTTTCTCCCCCAGCCAATAACACAACCTCAAACGACACACAGTACAACCCATACTGACAGACAGTACAACCCATACCGACAGACAGTACAACCCATACCGACATACAATATAACCCATGAGATCAACAATACTACCCGCAGCGGACAGGCAATACAATCCATTACGACACACACACGCTATAGTACGTTAAGACGACACCCACTATAGTACATACGACACACACAAATTATAGTACATTACGACAGACACACACTATAGTCCATTACGACAGACACACACTATAGTCCATTACGACAGACACACACTATAGTCCATTACGACAGACACACTATAGTACATTACGACAGACACGCACTAAGTCCATTACGTCAGACACACACTATAGTACATTACGACACACACACACTATAGTACATTACGACACACACACACTATAGTACATTACGACACACACACTATAGTCCATTACGACACACACACACTACAGTACATTACACAGACACACACTATAGTACATTACGACAGACCCACACTATAGTACATTACGACAGACACACACTATAGTACATTACGTCAGACACAATGCAATCCATCACAGCAGACACATAATTAATCCATAACGACAGGCATATAAGACAGACACAAAACAATCCATTACGACAGACATACACTGTAGTCCATAACGACAGACACACAATACAATCCCTTACAAAAGACATGCAATGCAACCCATTACGCCAGACACACACTATTAGTCCATTACGACAGACACACTATACAATCCATTACAACAGAGACGCAATGCAACCAATTACGACAGCACACACTATAATCCATAAAGACAGACACATGATAAATTCATTACTACAGACAACAATACAATTCATCACGACATACACACAATACAATCCATGACGACAGACACACAATACAATCCATTCCGAAAGACACACAATACAATCAATGACGACAGACACACAATACAATCCATGACGACAGACACACAATACAATCCATGACGACAGACACAATACAATCCATGACGACAGACACAGAATACAAATCCATGACGACAGACACAATACAATCCATGACGACAGACACAATACAATCCATGATGAATACACACAATACAATCCATGACGACAGACACACAATAAATCCATAATGACAGACACAATACAATCCATGATGACATACACACAATACAATCCATGACGACAGACACACAATACAATCATGACGACAGACACACAATACAATCCATGACGACAGACACACAATAAATACAAATCCATGACGACAGACACTCAATACCAATCCATGACGACAGACACACAATAAATCCATGACGACAGACACAATACAATCCATGACGACAGACACACTATACAATCCATGACGACAGACACAATACAATCCATGACGACAGACACACAATACAATTCATGACGACAGACACACAATACAATCCATGACGACAGACACACAATACAATCCATGAAGACAGACACACAATACAATCCATGACGACAGACACACAATACAATCCATGACGACAGACACACACTGTAGTCCATTACAACAGACACACAATACAAACCATGACGAGAGACACACAATACAATCCATGACGACAGACACAATACAATCCATAATGACAGACACACAATACAATCCATGACGAAAGACACACAATACAATCCATGACGACAGACACACACTGTAGTCCATTACAACAGACACACAAAAATCCATGACGACAGACACACAATACAATCCATGACGACAGACACAATACAATCCTGATGACAGACACACAATACAATCCAGACGACAGACACACAATACAATCCATGACGACACACACACAATACAATCCATGACGACAGACACACAATACAATCCATGATGACAGACACACAATACAATCCATGACGACAGACACACAATACAATCCATGACGCCAGACACAATACAATCCATGACGACAGACACACAATACAATCCATGACGACAGAAACACAATACAATCCATGACGACAGACACACAATACAATCCATGACGACAGACACACAATACAATCCATGACGACAGACACACTACAATCCATGACGACAGACACACAATACAATCCATGATGACAAACACACAATACAATCCATGACGACAGACACACAATACAATCCATGACGACAGACACACAATACAATCCATGACGACAGACACACTATACAATCCATGACGACAGACACAGAATGCAATCCATGACGACAAACACACAATACAATCCATGACGACAGACACACAATACAATCCATGACGACAGACACACAATACAATCCATGACGACAGACACACTATACAATCCATGACGACAGACACAGAATGCAATCCATGACGACAAACACACATACAATCCATGATGACAGACACACAATACAATCCATGACGAGAGACACACATTACAATCCATGATGACAGACACCAAAATACAATCCATGACGACAGACATATAATACAATCCATGACGACAGACATATAATACAATCCATGACGACGGACACACAATACAATCCATGAGGACAGACACACAATGCCATCCATGACGACAGCCACACATACAATCCATGACGACAGACACACAATACAATCCATGATGACAGACACACAATACAATCCATAAAACGACAGACACACAATACAATCCATGACGACAGACACACAATACACTCCATGACGACAGCCACACAATACAATCCATGACGACAGACACACAATACAATCCATGACGACAGACACACAATACAATCCATGACGACAGACATATAATACAATCCATGACGAAGACACACAATACAATCCATGACGACAAACACACAATACAATCCATGATGACAGACACACAATACAATCCATGACGACAGACACACAATACAATCCATGACGACAGACACACAATACAATCCATGACGACAAACACACAATACAATCCATGACGACAGACACACAGTACAATCCATGATGACAGACACACAATACAATCCATGCGACAGACACACTATACAATGCATGACGACAGACACACTATGCAATCCATGACGACAGACACAATACCATCAATGACGACAGACACACAATACCATCCATGACGACAGACACACATACAATCCATGACGACAGATACACAATACAATCCATGACGAAAGACACACAATACAATCCATGGACGACAGAACACAATACAATCCATGACGACAGACACACAATACAATCAATGACGACATACATATAATGCAATCCTGACGACAGACACACACATACAATCCATGACGACACACACACAATACAATCCATGACGACAGACCACAATACAATCCATGACGACAGACACACAATACAATCCATGACGACAGACATATATACAATCCATGATAACAGACATATAATACAATCCATGATGACAGACACACAATACAATCCATTACAACAGACACACAATACAATCCATGACGACAGACACCAATACAATCCATGACGACAGACACACAATAAATCCATAATGACAGACACAATACAATCCATGATGACATACACACAATACAATCCATGACGACAGACACACAATACAATCCATGACGACAGACACACAATACAATCCATGACGACAGACACACAATAAATACAATCCATGACGACAGACACTCAATACAATCATGACGACTGACACACAATACAATCCAGACGAACAGACACAATACAATCCATGACGACAGACACACTATACAATCCATGACGACAGACACAATACAATCCATGACGACAGACACACAATACAATTCATGACGACAGACACACAATACAATCCATGACGACAGACACACAATACAAATCCATGAAGACAGACACACAATACAATCCATGACGAGAGACACACAATACAATCCATGACGACAGACACACACTGTAGTCCATTACAACAGACACACAATACAAACCATGACGAGAGACACACAATACAATCCATGACGACAGACACAATACAATCCATAATGACAGACACACAATACAATCATGACGACAGACACACAATACAATCCATGACGACAGACACACAATACAATCCATGACGAAAGACACACAATACAATCCATGACGACAGACGCACACTGTAGTCCATTACAACAGACACACAACACAATCCATGACGACAGACACACAATACAATCCATGACGACAGACACAATACAATCCATGATGACAGACACACAATACAATCCATGACGACAGACACACAATACAATCCATGACGACAGACACACAATACAATCCATGACGACAGACACACAATACAATCCATGATGACAGACACACAATACAATCCATGACGACAGACCACAATACAATCCATGACGACAGACACAATACAATCCATGACGACAGACACACAAATACAATCCATGACGACAGAAACACAATACAATCCATGACGACAGACACACAATACAATCCATGACGACAGACACACAATACAATCCATGACGACAGACACACTACAATCCATGACGACAGACACACAATACAATCCATGATGACAAACACACATTACAATCCATGACGACAGACACACAATACAATCCATGACGACAGACACACAATACAATCCATGACGACAGACACACTATACAATCCATGACGACAGACACAGAATGCAATCCATGACGACAAACACACAATACAATCCATGACGACAGACACACAATACAATCCATGACGACAGACACACAATACAATCCATGATGACAGACACACTATACAATCCATGACGACAGACACAGAATGCAATCCATGACGACAAACACACAATACAATCCATGATGACAGACACACAATACAATCCATGACGAGAGACACACAATACAATCCATGATGACAGACACAAAATACAATCCATGACGACAGACATATAATACAATCCATGACGACAGACATATAATACAATCCATGACGACGGACACACAATACAATCCATGAGGACAGACACACAATACATCCATGACGACAGCCACACAATACAATCCATGACGACAGACACACAATACAATCCATGATGACAGACACACAATACAATCCATAAACGACAGACACACAATACAATCCATGACGACAGACACACAATACACTCCATGACGACAGCCACACAATACAATCCATGACGACAGACACACAATACAATCCATGACGACAGACAACAATACAATCCATGACGACAGACATACAATACAATCCATGACGAAGACACACAATACAATCCATGACGACAAACACACAATACAATCCATGATGACAGACACACAATACAATCCATGACGACAGACACACAATACAATCCATGACGACAGACACACAATACAATCCATGACGACAAACACACAATACAATCCATGACGACAGACACACAGTACAATCCATGACGACAGACACACAATACAACCCATGACGACAGACACACTATACAATGCATGACGACAGACACATATGCAATCCATGACGACAGACACACAATACCATCAATGACGACAGACACACAATACCATCCATGACGACAAACACACAATACAATCCATGACGACAGATACACAATACAATCCATGACGAAGACACACAATACAATCCATGACGACAGACACACAATAAATCCATGACGACAGACACACAATACAATCAATGACGATATACATATAATGCAATCCATGACGACAGACACACATACAATCCATGACGACACACACACAATACAATCCATGACGACAGACACACAACACAATCCATGACGACAGACACACAATACAATCCATGACGACAGACATATAATACAATCCATGATAACAGACATATAATACAATCCATGATGACAGACACACAATACAATCCATTACAACAGACACACAATACAATCCATGACGACAGACACACAATACAATCCATGACGACAGACACACAATACAATCCATGACGACAGACACACAATACAATCCATGACGACAGACTCACAATGCAATTCATGACAGACACACATACAACCATGACGACAGACGCACAATACAATCCATGACGACAGACACACAATACAATCCATGACGACAGACACACAATACAATCTATGACGACAGACAAACAATACAATCCATGACGAAAGACACACAATACAATCCATGACGACAGACACAATACAATCCATGACGACAGACACAGAATACAATCCATCATGAGAGACACACAATACAATCCATGACGACAGACACACAATACAATCCATGACGACAGACACACAATACAATCCATCATGACAGACACACAATACAATCCATCATGACAGACACACAATACAATCCATGACGACAGACACACAATACAATCCATGACGACAGACACACAATACAATCCATAACAATAGACACACAATACAATCCATGAGGACAGACATATAATACAATCCATGATGACAGACACACAATACAATCCATGATGACAGACACACAATACAATGCATGACAACAGACACACAATACAATCCATGACGACAGACACACAATACAATCCATGATGACAGACACACAATACAATCCATGATGACAGACACACAATACAATCCATGACGACAGACACACAATACAATCCATGACGACAGACACACAATACAATCCATGACGACAGACACCCAATACAAACCAGATGACAGACACACAATACAATGCATGACAACAGACACCACAATACAATCCATGACGACAGACACACAAATACAATCCATGACGACAGACACACAATACAATCCATGACGACAGACACAATACAATCCATGACGACAGACACACAATACAATCCATGACGACAGAAACACAATACAATCCATGACGACAGACACACAATACAATCCATGACGACAGACACACAATACAATCCATGACGACAGACACACTACAATCCATGACGACAGACACACAATACAATCCATGATGACAAACACACAATACAATCCATGACGACAGACACACAATACAATCCATGACGACAGACACACAATACAATCCATGACGACAGACACACTATACAATCCATGACGACAGACACAGAATGCAATCCATGACGACAAACACACAATACAATCCATGACGACAGACACACAATACAATCCATGACGACAGACACACAATACAATCCATGATGACAGACACACTATACAATCCATGACGACAGACACAGAATGCAATCCATGACGACAAACACACAATACAATCCATGATGACAGACACACATACAATCCATGACGACAGACACACAATGCAATCCATGACGACAGACACACAATACAATTCATGACGACAGACACACAACACAATCCATGACGACAGACACAAACAATTCATGACGACAGAGACACAATACCATCCATGACGACAGACACACAATACAATTCATGACGACAGACACACAATACATACAATCCATACGACAGACATGTAACACAATCCATTACGACATACATGTAACACAATCAAGTACGACAGACATGTGATAAAATCCATTACGACAGACATGTAACAGAATCCATTACGGCAGACATTTAACACAATACATTACGAGAGCCATGTAACACACAATCCATTACGATAGACATGTGAGAAAATCCAGTACGACAGACATGTAACAGAATCCAGTACGACAGCCCTGTATCACAATACATTACGACAGCCATGTAACACAATCAATTACGACAGACATGTAACACAATCCAGTACGACAGACATGTAACACAATCCAGTACGACAGACATGTAACACAATCCAGTACGACAGACATGTAACACAATCAGTACGACAGACTCACAACGCAATCCATCACGACAGACACACACTATAGTCCATTACGACAGACTGTCAACCTCGGGTGATGTCAGTGGAGGAAGGACTAGCGCACAGCCCAAACACACTCACAGCTTGCTTACGATCTCATTCATACATCATGCATTCGTCACATCAAACCACTAGTAAAGTCTATAACTTTACTACACATGTTCATAGAACGAAACATCAATGCATATGGAATCAAATGAAATAAAACATTCTCTCTTTCCTGAACTTCACAAAATCATTTATCTAAAACATCATTAACTAACCCGGGTATAGATAGATTTCTACTTTACCTGGCCAGGTGATCTTAACTATTCACGAATCACTGTCTTTTCTTTTCTTTTCTTTTTCTTTTCACTGTCACTTTCACAACACGACACAACTGCTGGCACTGGTTTTGGTCTGATGGCGCCTGGTCAGGTGAGACTGTTGGCGTTGGTCTGTGGTTCTGCTTGGCGAAGTGACGCTGCCAGGTATGAGGTCGAACCCCCGGTTAGGATAGAACAGTGACTATCAACATCGATCTGTTCTCCTTTCTTTCTTCCTGCATTAACACATTGCTCTCTCTCTCTCTCTCTTCTAGTCTGCTCTTATCAAATGGACATGGTTGCTCTTCTTTTCTTTTTTCTTTTCTTTCTTTTCTTCTTCATAAGTAGCAACTCTCTCTCTCTCTCCTAAGTCCTTCCTCTGCAGACTATCTCATGCTAATCTCTCAACTTGGTTCTCTTCTCTCCTCCCCTCCTCTCTCTGCTTTTCTCTCCTCCGAGATTACACTCAGACCTCTCTCTCTCTCTGTCTCTCTGTTCGTTCTCCCCTCGTTCTCTCCTCTCACATCTTTCTTATTCGTTCCGATCTGTCCGAAAAGGGCGAGTACCATTGGTCAGTATTTTTACCGCCCTGACACCCGAAGTTATCCCCCTCTAATTCCATTGGATGTTCAAATCATGACAGTCACGCCTACACACCTTACTCTCTGTGGTGGTCAATTGGTCATTTAATTGATTAGCTAGATTTCATCCCCCACCACACTCTACCTTCCCCCCTTTCCTACTTGACTGGCGCCGTGTGGCTTAAGTCGTGGACACTGGTCAGTGTAAAGTGGCTAGCTGAGTCTGGGTAGGCGCCACGACGTCTGAGTAACAATGACGCTGGTTCCACAAAGTGGCTAGATGATCCTGAGCCCGGCGCTACGACTCGTCTCGCTAGACATCGAGGCGTCGGTCAAAACGGCTTAGTCAGTCTGGGTGGATCGGACCGTCTCTGTGAAGCCTCTCCACTAAGCTTAATTGGCCGGATCCGAACCATGGGCCCGGTCTACGTGGCGCCAAGATGTCTGCGTTTGGACTTATGTCCAGACAAATTGGCTGGCGACTCCCCAAGTTGGGTTGTCTCTTTTTTTGTCCGTGACAATTTCCCCCTTGCAAAAGACCATGCTCCGCATTGTCTCAAAACAACGGTACAAAAAAACAACAACCGAATTTGCTGACACACAGCTACACGCGCAAAGTTTGAAAAATGCTTTACAACCAACGGTTTTATAAATTACAAAATATATCATAGTGGAAAACCACTCCAATGAGTTATCATTGACGTGCGCTCTTGCGTTATTTCAACTCATTTTATAACGACCTCTGTGCGCACTTATGCCATTCCCCTACCTGCGGATTTGCCATATCTTCTCTTCACAATCTTATGAAAAGCACAATATAATATGATCACGATCCATGACACTTCACTGAGGAATCTCCATCCTCACTTATTGCAAATAATGCATCACTACACAAGCGACTGTATGCTCCAAGCATAACTACATTCACATGAACAAGTCTCACAAAGAAAATATGAACAAGTCTCACACAAAAATAATATGAACCATAGCAACTGGGAATGAACCCATATCCAATCAACGTAACTGTCATCAACACATATTATCAACAAAGCACCCCGGATATGACTGACTTCCTCTGAGTTGCAGCTTGCTAGACTACACGACTTAAATAGTCAGCTCCGACATTCTGTCGACCTGGGATGTACTGCACTCAATACCTGTAGGGGTGCAGTGCCATTGCCCAACGCAGCACTTCTGCTGTTTTTCAACTGCGCCTCCTGCAGGAATTTGAGTGGTTGGTGATCTGTCTCTATCACGAACTCTTTCCCATACAAGTATTTGTGGAACTTCTGCACGGCCCACACGACAGCTAAACACTCCTTCTCTACAGTTGCGTACCCTTCTTCACACTTGTCAACTTCCTGCTAGCATATCTCACAGGAAACTCGACCTCTTCATGCTCCTGCAACAATCTGCACCTATCCCACGCCTGATGCATCTGTCCGCAACAAAAATGGTTTGGACATATCTGGTAGCTTCAAGATGGGACGGGAACCTAGTCTTTCCAACACCGTCTGCAGTGCTTGCTCTGCAGCGTCTGACCACTCGACCACTGCCCGGGTTTTCCCCGCCTTGACCAAATCACTGAGAGGACTCGTGATTGCAGCAAAGTTTGGGACAAACTCCCTATAGAACCCAATAAAACCTAGCAGACTTCTGACTTCTGTTTTGGTCTTTGTCTCTCTGAATTCATCATCTTCTCCACCTTTCCTCTTTCCGGCTGCTTTGTGTCGCCTCCGACAACAAAACCTAGGAATCCAGGCTTGGAAAACCAACCTGGCATTGTTGGTCTGGCTGTGAGATTGTTGTCTCAACTCTCCAAAACTGCTCCTAGCTGCCTCATTGCTCCTCCCATGTCTCGGATGCTATCGAATGTCTCCATGAAATTCACAACACCTTCCAACCCCGTCAATAGCTTCCTCATCATCGGAAAAGGGGGTGCGGGTTGCGTTGCATCCCAAAAGGGAGAAACTCGCCACTGGTATAGCCCCATAGGAGTGGAGAATGCTGTGACTTCCTTTGAGTCCTCACTCAGGGCTATTTGCCGTAACCCTTGCTCAGATCAAATCCTGGTGAAAACTGGCTCTTGCTTGGGCGACTGAGCGAACAGGTCTTCCATGTTTGGTATGACCTCTGCATCGCCCTTTGGTGACACTGTTCAGACGTCTATAGTCGACACGAATCGATGCTCACCTGACTTTTTCCTCACTAAGACGAGGGTGCACTATATGATGATTTGGACGGTTCAATCACCCCAAGGTCCAAAAATCTTTTCTACCTCCTCCTCGATCCTTGCTTGGTGGCATATGGGATCGGTAGGCTTTCACATGTACGGGTTTCTGTGATGTCAACTCCACCGTACATGTCTCTAGAGTTGTCCTGCCGGTTTATCATCAGGACGCCCTATACTGTTCTAGGGGCCCCCTAACTTCCTCCTGTCTCCTACTGTCTAGCCCTTCATACAGTGACACATCCCTGTATGACTCTTCCCCCGGAAACTCAGGCAACAAAATCCCCTCCTTCTTCTGTGGGTCTCCCCCACCTCCATCAAAGATTGCTGCTGGGGCCATGTGCTGACTCTCACGCTGATATATTTGCGGAGTAAATTTGCATGGAAAAGTTTGATTTCCCATTCACCCTCGATTCGGTAGTCCTGATCTACCTTTTCAATGATGGTGAATGGCCTTCCAATGCATCAGCAGCCCTTTTTGTGATCCGTGGGAAGCAGTAACAGGACTTGATCCCCACCTTGAGGAAATGCTTCCTCACCTTCCTGTCATACTGCTTTTCTTTGGGCGACCCTAGCCTCCTGCAAACTCTCCCTTGCGACCTTACATGTCTCCTCGAGCCTATTGCGTAAGTCTACCACATACTGATATGTGGTTTTGACTTCTTCGGACTCCTGTTTCCTCCGGACCACGCTCTTTGAGAATGCACACCGGTCCCCGAACTGTCCCCCCATACAGCAGCCAAATGGCGAAAAGCCTGTGCTTTCCTGAGGGGCCTCCCGTAGGCGAACAGTGCCGCTGGGGAAAGTAGCGGTCCCCAATCTGCTGGCCTTTCCTCACAGAGCTTCTTTAAGATGGCCCTTCAGCACACCATTGAATCTCTCCACCAAGCCATTGCATTGTGGATGGTATGGTAGTGAGCAGCTGTGTGATCCCTAGCAGCCTGTTGACCTCCCCCATCACGCCTGAGGTGAACTGTGACCCCCTGTCACTGGAATTTTTGCTGGACACCCACGCGAGAGAAGATGTCTACCAGCCCTTCAGCGACCTGTTGCGTATCTACGCCTTTTTAACGCAACCGCTTCTGGGTATCTGGTCGCGTAGTCCACCAGCGTCAACACATACCTGTGCCCTCCCTTTGAACAGGGCGCGGGTTGGCCAATCAGGTCACAGCCACCCCT
>CM031596.1:103189625-103207963 GCA_018398815.1 Conus ventricosus
TGGATTGTGTTGTGTGTCTGTCGTCATGGATTGTTTTGTGTGTCGTCATGGACTGTGTTGTGTGTCTGTCGTAATGGACTATAGTGTGTGTCTGTCGTAATGGACTATAGTGTGTGTCTGTCGTAATGGACTATAGTGTGTGTCTGTCGTAATGGACTATAGTGTGTGTCTGTCGTGATGGATTGCGTTGTGAGTCTGTCGTACTGATTGTGTTACATGTCTGTCGTACTGGATTGTGTTACATGTCTGTCGTAATGGACTATAGTGTGTGTCTGTCGTGATGGATTGCGTTGTGAGTCTGTCGTACTGATTGTGTTACATGTCTGTCGTAATGGATTGTGTTACATGTCTGTCGTACTGGATTTTGTCACATGTCTGTCGTGCTGGATTGTGTTACATGTCTGTCGTACTGGATTGTGTTACATGTCTGTCGTACTGGATTGTGTTACATGGCGGTCGTAATGGATTGTGTTACATGTCTGTCGTACTAGATTGTGTTACATGTCTGTCGTACTGGATTTTGTCACATGTCTGTCGTACTGGATTGTGTTTCATGTCTGTCGTACTGGATTGTGTTACATGTCTGTCGTAATGGATTGTGTTACATTGTCTTTCGTACTGGATTGTGTTACATGTCTGTCGTACTAGATTGTGTTACATGTCTTTCGTACTTGATTGTGTTACATGTCTGTCGTAATGGATTGTGTTACATGTATGTTGTAATGGATTGTGTTACATGTCTTTCGTACTGGATTGTGTTACATGTCTGTCGTACTGGATTGTGTTACATGTCTTTCGTACTTGATTGTGTTACATGTCTGTCATAATGGATTGTGTTACATGTCTGTCGTACTAGATTGTGTTACATGTCTTTCGTACTGGATTGTGTTACGTGTCTGTCGTAATGGATTGTGTTACATGTATGTCGTAATGGATTGTATGTATTGTGTGTCTGTCGTCATGAATTGTATTGTGTGTCTGTCGTCATGGATTGTATTGTGTCTCTGTCGTCATGAATTGTATTGTGTCTGTCGTCATGGATTGTATTGTGTCTCTGTCGTCATGAATTGTATTGTGTCTGTCGTCATGGATTGCATTGTGTCTGTCATCATGGATTGTATTGTGTGTCTGTCGTCATGAATTGTATTGTATCTGTCGTCACGGATTGTATTGTGTGTCTGTCGTCATGGATTGTATTGTGTGTCTGTCGTCATGGATTGTATTGTGTGTCTGTCGTCATGGATTGTATTGTGTGTCTGTCGTCATGGATTGTATTTATTGTGTGTCTGTCGTCATGAATTGTATTGTGTGTCTGTCGTCATGAATTGTATTGTGTCTGTCGTCATGAATTGTATTGTGTGTCTGTCGTCATGAATTGTATTGTGTGTCTGTCGTCATGGATTGTATTGTGTGTCTGTCGTCACGAATTGTATGTGTGTTTGTCGTCACGGATTGTATTGTGTGTCTGTCGTCACGGATTGTATGGTGAGTCTGTCGTCATGCATTGTATAGTGTGTCTGTCGTCATGGATTGTATTGTGTGTCTCTCATCATGGATTGTATTGTGTGTCTGTCGTCATGGATTGTATTGTGTGTCTGTCGTCATGCATTGTATTATATGTCTGTCATCATGCATTGTATTATATGTTTGTCGTCATGGATTGTAGTATATGTTTGTCGTCATGGATTGTATTGGGTGTCGTCATGGATTGTATGTGTGTCGTCATGGATTGTATTGTCTGTCGTCATGGATTGTATTGTGTGTCTGTCGTCATGGATTGTATTGTGTGTCTGTCGTCATGGATTGTATGTGTGTCTCTCGTCATGGATTGTATTGTGTGTCTGTCGTCATGGATTGTATTGTATGTCTGTCGTCATGGATTGTATTCTGTGTCTGTCGTCATGGATTGTATTGTGTGTCTGTCGTCATGCATTGCATTGTGTGTCTGTCGTCATGGATTGTATTGTGTGTCTGTCGTCATGGATTGTATTGTGTCTGTCGTCATGGATTGTATTGTGTCTGTCGTCATGGTTTGTATTGTGTGTCTGTCGTCATGGATTGTATTGTGTGTCTGTCGTCATGGATTGTATTGTGTGTCTGTCGTCATGGATTGTATTGTGTGTCTGTCGTCATGGATTGTATTGTGTCTGTCGTCATGGATTGTATTGTGTGTCTGTCGTCATGGATTGTATTGTGTGTCTGTCGTCATGGATGTATGTATTGTGTGTCTGTCGTCATGAATTGTATTGTGTCTGTCGTCATGGATTGTATTGTGTGTCTGTCGTCACGGATTGTATTGTGTGTCTGTCATCATGGATTGTATTGTGTGTCTGTCGTCATGGATTGTATTGTGTGTCTGTCGTCATGGATTGTATTGTGTGTCTGTCGTCATGGATTGTATTGTGTGTCTGTCGTCATGGATTGTACTGTGTGTCGTCATGGATTGTATTGTGTGTCTGTCATCATGGATTGTATTGTGTGTCTGTCGTCATGGATTGTATTGTGTGTCTGTCGTCATGCATTGTATTGTGTGTCTGTCGTCATCCATTGTATTATGTGTCTGTCGTCATGGATTGTATTGTGTGTCTGTCGTCATGGATTGTATTGTGTGTCTGTCGTCATGCATTGTAAGGTGTGTCTGTCGTCATGGATTGTATTGTGTGTCTGTCGTCATGGATTGTATTGTGTGTCTGTCGTCATGGATTGTAGTGTGTCTGTCGTCATGGATTGTATTGTGTGTCTGTCGTCATGGATTGTATTGTGTGTCTGTCGTCATGGATTGTATTGTGTGTCTGTCGTCATGCATTGTCTGTCGTCATGGATTGTATTGTGTCTGTCGTCATGGATTGTATTGTGTGTCTGTCGTCATGGATTGTATTGTGTGTCTGTCGTCACGGATTGCATTGTGTGTCTGTCGTAATGGATTGTATAGTGTGTCTGTCGTCATGGATTGTATTGTGTGTCTGTCGTCATGGATTGTATTGTGTGTCTGTCGTAATGGATTGTATTGTGTCTCTGTGGTCATGGATTGTATTGTGTGCCTGTCGTCATGGATTGTATTGTGTTTCTGTCGTCATGGATTGTATTGTGTGTCTGTCGTCATGGATTATATTGTGTCTCTATGGTCATGGATTGTATTGTGTGCCTGTCGTCATGGATTGTATTGTTTGTCTGTCGTCATGGATTGTATTGTGTGTCTGTCGTCATGGATTGTATTGTGTGTCTATCGTCATGGATTGTATTGTGTGTCTGTCGTCATGGATTGTATTGTGTGTCTGTCATCATGGATTGTATTGTGTGTCTGTCGTCATGCATTGTATTGTGTGTCTGTCGTCATGGATTGTATAGTGCGTTTGTCGTCATGGATTGTATTGTGTGCCTGTCGAAATGGACTGTACTGTGTGCCTGTCGTAATGGACTGTATTGTGTGCCTGTCGTAATGGACTGTATTGTGTGCCTGTCGTAATGGACTGTATTGTGTGCCTGTCGTAATGGACTGTATTGTGTGCCTGTCGTAATGGACTGTACTGTGTGCTTGTCGTAATGGACTGTATTGTGTGCCTGTCGTAATGGACTGTATTGTGTGCCTGTCGTAATGGACTGTATTGTGTGCCTGTCGTAATGGACTGTATTGTGTGCCTGTCGTAATAGACTGTATTGTGTGCTGTCGTAATGGTCTATACTCTGTGTCTCTCGCAGTGGATTGTATTGTGTCTCTCGCAGTGGATTGCATTGTGTCTATCGCAGTGGATTGTATTGTGTCTATCGCAGTTGATCTTATTCTGTGTCTATCGTAATGGATTTTACTCTGTGTCTGTCGTAATGGATTGTGTTGTCTGTCTGTCGTGATGGATTATGTTGTCTGTCTGTCGTAACGGATTGTGTTGTCTGTCTGTCGTAATGGATTGTATTGTGTGTCTGTCGTAATGGATTGTATTGTGTCTGTCGCAATGGATTGTGTTTTCTGTCTGTCGTAAAGGCTTGTATTGTCTGACTGTTGTAATGGACTGTATTGTGTGTCTGTCGTTATGGATTGTAGTGTGTCTCTATCCTAACGGATTGTATTGTGTGTGTCGTAATGCCCTATAGTGTTGTGTCTGTCGTAATGTATTATAGTGTGTCTCTATCCTAACGGATTGTATTGTGTGTCTGTTGTAATGGACTACAGTGTGTGTCTATCGTCATGGATTGTATTGTGTGTCTGTCGTCATCCATTGTATTGGTGTCTGTCGTCATGGATTGTATTGTGTGTCTGTCGTCATGGATTGTATTATGTGGCTGTCGTCATGGATTGTATTGTGTGTCTTTCGGAATGGATTGTATTGTGTGTCTGTCGTCATGGATTGTATTGTGTGTCTGTCGTCATGGATTGTATTGTGTGTCTGTCGTCATGGATTGTATTTATTGTGTGTCTGTCGTCATGAATTGTATTGTGTGTCTGTCGTCATGAATTGTATTGTGTCTGTCGTCATGAATTGTATTGTGTGTCTGTCGTCATGAATTGTATTGTGTGTCTGTCGTCATGGATTGTATTGTGTGTCTGTCGTCACGAATTGTATTGTGTGTTTGTCGTCATGGATTGTATTGTGTGTCTGTCGTCACGGATTGTATGGTGAGTCTGTCGTCATGCATTGTATAGTGTGTCTGTCGTCATGGATTGTATTGTGTGTCTCTCATCATGGATTGTATTGTGTGTCTGTCGTCATGGATTGTATTGTGTGTCTGTCGTCATGCATTGTATTATATGTCTGTCATCATGCATTGTATTATATGTTTGTCGTCATGGATTGTAGTATATGTTTGTCGTCATGGATTGTATTGGGTGTCGTCATGGATTGTATTGTGTGTCGTCATGGATTGTATTGTCTGTCGTCATGGATTGTATTGTGTGTCTGTCGTCATGGATTGTATTGTGTGTCTGTCGTCATGGATTGTATTGTGTGTCTCTCGTCATGGATTGTATTGTGTGTCTGTCGTCATGGATTGTATTGTATGTCTGTCGTCATGGATTGTATTCTGTGTCTGTCGTCATGGATTGTATTGTGTGTCTGTCGTCATGCATTGCATTGTGTGTCTGTCGTCATGGATTGTATTGTGTGTCTGTCGTCATGGATTGTATTGTGTCTGTCGTCATGGATTGTATTGTTCTGTCGTCATGGTTTGTATTGTGTGTCTGTCGTCATGGATTGTATTGTGTGTCTGTCGTCATGGATTGTATTGTGTGTCTGTCGTCATGGATTGTATTGTGTGTCTGTCGTCATGGATTGTATTGTGTCTGTCGTCATGGATTGTATTGTTGTGTCTGTCGTCATGGATTGTATTGTGTGTCTGTCGTCATGGATTGTATTGTGTGTCTGTCGTCATGAATTGTATTGTGTCTGTCGTCATGGATTGTATTGTGTGTCTGTCGTCACGGATTGTATTGTGTGTCTGTCATCATGGATTGTATTGTGGTCTGTCGTCATGGATTGTATTGTGTGTCTGTCGTCATGGATTGTATTGTGTGTCTGTCGTCATGGATTGTATTGTGTGTCTGTCGTCATGGATTGTATTGTGTGTCTGTCGTCATGGATTGTACTGTGTGTCGTCATGGATTGTATTGTGTGTCTGTCATCATGGATTGTATTGTGTGTCTGTCGTCATGGATTGTATTGTGTGTCTGTCGTCATGCATTGTATTGTGTGTCTGTCGTCATCCATTGTATTATGTGTCTGTCGTCATGGATTGTATTGTGTGTCTGTCGTCATGGATTGTATTGTGTGTCTGTCGTCATGCATTGTAAGGTGTGTCTGTCGTCATGGATTGTATTGTGTGTCTGTCGTCATGGATTGTATTGTGTGTCTGTCGTCATGGATTGTAGTGTGTCTGTCGTCATGGATTGTATTGTGTGTCTGTCGTCATGGATTGTATTGTGTGTCTGTCGTCATGGATTGTATTGTGTGTCTGTCGTCATGCATTGTCTGTCGTCATGGATTGTATTGTGTCTGTCGTCATGGATTGTATTGTGTGTCTGTCGTCATGGATTGTATTGTGTGTCTGTCGTCACGGATTTGCATTGTGTGTCTGTCGTAATGGATTGTATAGTGTGTCTGTCGTCATGGATTGTATTGTGTGTCTGTCGTCATGGATTGTATTGTGTGTCTGTCGTAATGGATTGTATTGTGTCTCTGTGGTCATGGATTGTATTGTGTGCCTGTCGTCATGGATTGTATTGTGTTTCTGTCGTCATGGATTGTATTGTGTGTCTGTCGTCATGGATTTATTGTGTCTCTATGGTCATGGATTGTATGTGTGCCTGTCGTCATGGATTGTATTGTTTGTCTGTCGTCATGGATTGTATTGTGTGTCTGTCGTCATGGATTGTATTGTGTGTCTATCGTCATGGATTGTATTGTGTGTCTGTCGTCATGGATTGTATTGTGTGTCTGTCATCATGGATTGTATTGTGTGTCTGTCGTCATGCATTGTATTGTGTGTCTGTCGTCATGGATTGTATAGTGCGTTTGTCGTCATGGATTGTATTGTGTGCCTGTCGAAATGGACTGTACTGTGTGCCTGTCGTAATGGACTGTATTGTGTGCCTGTCGTAATGGACTGTATTGTGTGCCTGTCATAATGGACTGTATTGTGTGCCTGTCGTAATGGACTGTATTGTGTGCCTGTCGTAATGGACTGTACTGTGTGCTTGTCGTAATGGACTGTATGTGTTGCCTGTCGTAATGGACTGTATTGTGTGCCTGTCGTAATGGACTGTATTGTGTGCCTGTCGTAATGGACTTTATGTGTGCCTTCGTAATGGTCTATACTCTGTGTCTCTCGCAGTGGATTGTATTGTGTCTCTCGCAGTGGATTGCATTGTGTCTATCGCAGTGGATTGTATTGTGTCTATCGCAGTTGATCTTATTCTGTGTCTATCGTAATGGATTTTACTCTGTGTCTGTCGTAATGGATTGTGTTGTCTGTCTGTCGTGATGGATTATGTTGTCTGTCTGTCGTAACGGATTGTGTTGTCTGTCTGTCGTAATGGATTGTATTGTGTGTCTGTCGTAATGGATTGTATTGTGGTCGTCGCAATGGATTGTGTTTTCTGTCTGTCGTAAAGGCTTGTATTGTCTGACTGTTGTAATGGACTGTATTGTGTGTCTGTCGTTATGGATTGTAGTGTGTCTCTATCCTAAGGATTGTATTGTGTGTGTCGTAATGCCCTATAGTGTGTGTCTGTCGTAATGTATTATAGTGTGTCTCTATCCTAACGGATTGTATTGTGTGTCTGTTGTAATGGACTACAGTGTGTGTCTGTCGTCATGGATTGTATTGTGTGTCTGTCGTCATCCATTGTATTGTGTGTCTGTCGTCATGGATTGTATTGTGTGTCTGTCGTCATGGATTGTATTATGTGGCTGTCGTCATGGATTGTATTGTGTGTCTTTCGGAATGGATTGTATTGTGTGTCTGTCGTCATGGATTGTATTGTGTGTCTGTCGTCATGGATTGTACTGTGTGTCTTTCGGAATGGATTCTATTCTGTGTCTGTCGTCATGGATTGTATTGTGTGTATGTCGTGATGAATTGTATTGTTGTCTGTAGTAATGAATTTATCATGTGTCTGTCTTTATGGATTATAGTGTGTGCCTGTCGTAATTGGTTGCATTGCGTCTCTGTTGTAATTGATTGTATAGTGTGTCTGTCGTAATGGACTATAGTGTGTGTCTGTCGTGATGGATTGCGTTGTGAGTCTGTCGTACTGATTGTGTTACATGTCTGTCATACTGGATTGTGTTACATGTCTGTCGTACTGGATTGTGTTACATGTCTGTCGTACTGGATTGTGTTACATGTCTGTCGTACTGGATTGTGTTACATGTCTGTCGTAATGTATTGCGATGCATGGATGTCGTAATGGATTGTGTTACATGTCTGTCGTAATGGATTGTGTTACATGTCTGTCGTACTGGATTTTGTCACATGTCTGTCGTACTGGATTGTGTTTCATGTCTGTCGTACTGGATTGTGTTACATGTCTGTCGTACTGGATTGTGTTACATGGCTGTCGTAATGGATTGTGTTACATGTCTGTCGTAATGGATTGTGTTACATGTCTGTCGTACTTGATTGTGTTACATGTCTGTCGTAATGGATTGTGTTACATGTCTGTCGTACTAGATTGTGTTACATGTCTTTCGTACTGGATTGTGTTACGTGTCTGTCGTAATGGATTGTGTTACATGTCTGTCGTAATGGATTGTATGTATTGTGTGTCTGTCGTCATGAATTGTATTGTGTGTCTGTCGTCACGGATTGTATTCTGGCTCTGTCCTCATGAATTGTATTGTGTCTGTCGTCATGGATTGTATTGTGTCTCTGTCGTCATGAATTGTGTTGTGTCTGTCGTCATGGATTGTATTGTGTGTCTGTCGTCATGAATTGTATTGTATCTGTCGTCACGGATTGTATTGTGTGTCTGTCGTCATGGATTATATTGTGTGTCTGTCGTCATGGATTGTATTGTGTGTCTGTCGTCATGGATTGTATTGTGTGTCTGTCGTCATGGATTGTATTGTGTGTCTGTCGTCATGGATTGTATTATTGTGTGTCTGTCGTCATGAATTGTATTGTGTGTCTGTCGTCATGAATTGTATCGTGTGTCTGTCGTCATGAATTGTATTGTGTGTCTGTCATCATGAATTGATTGTGTCTGTCGTCATGGATTGTATTGTGTGTCTGTCATCATGGATTGTATTGTGTGTCTGTCGTCACGAATTGTATGTGTCTTTGTCGTCACGGATTGTATGTCTGTCTGTCGTCACGGATTGTATGGTGTGTCTGTCGTCATGCATTATATAGTGTGTCTGTCATCATGGATTGTATTGTGTGTCTGTCGTCATGGATTGTATTGTGTGTCTGTCGTCATGCATTGTATTATATGTCTGTCATCATGGATTGTATTGTCTGTCGTCATGGATTGTATTGTCTGTCGTCATGGATTGTATTGTGTGTCTGTCGTCATGGATTGTATTGTGTGTCTGTCGTCATGGATTGTATTGTGTGTCTGTCATCATGGATTGTATGTGTGTGTGTGTCGTCATGGATTGTATTGTCTGTCGTCATGGATTGTATTGTCTGTCGTCATGGATTGTGTGTGTCGTCATGGATAGTATTGTCTGTCGTCATGGATTGTATTGTCTGTCGTCATGGATTGTATTGTGTGTCTGTCGTCATGGATTGTATTGTGTGTCTGTCGTCATGGATTGTATTGTGTGTCTGTCGTCATGGATTGTATTGTCTGTCGTCATGGATTGTATTGTGTGTCTGTCGTCATGGATTGTATTGTGTGTCTCTCGTCATGGATTGTATTGTGTGTCTGTCGTCATGGATTGTATTGTGTGTCTGTCGTCATGCATTGTATAGTGTGTCTGTCGTCATGGATTGTATTGTGTGTCTCTCGTCATGGATTGTATTGTGTCTGTCGTCATGGATTGTATTGTGTCTGTCGTCATGGTTTGTATTGTGTGTCTGTCGTCATTGATTGTATTGTGTGTCTGTCGTCATGGATTGTATTGTGTGCCTGTCGTCATGGATTGTGTTGTGTGTCTGTCGTCATGGATTGTATTGTGTGTCTGTCGTCATGGATTGTATTGTGTGTCTGTCGTCATGGATTGTATTGTGTGTCTGTCGTCATGGATTGTATTGTGTGTCTGTCGTCATGCATTGTATAGTGTGTCTGTCGTCATGGATTGTATTGTGTGTCTGTCGTCATGGATTGTATTGTGTCTGTCGTCATGGATTGTATTGTGTCTGTCGTCATAGTTTGTATTGTGTGTCTGTCGTCATTGATTGTATTTTGTCTGTCGTCATGGATTGTATTGTGTCTCTGTCGTCATGAATTGTATTGTGTCTGTCGTCATGGATTGTATTGTGTGTCTGTCGTCACGAATTGTATTGTGTCTTTGTCATCACGGATTGTATTGTCTGTCTGTCGTCACGGATTGTATGGTGTGTCTGTCGTCATGCATTGTATAGTGTGTCAGTCGTCATGGATTGTATTGTGTGTCTGTCGTCATGGATTGTATTGTGTGTCTGTCGTCATGCATTGTATATATATGTCTGTCATCATGGATTGTATTGTCTGTCGTCATAGATTGTATTGTGTCTCTGTCGTCATGGATTGTATTGTGTTTCTGTCGTCATGGATTGTATTGTGTGTCTGTCATCATGGATTGTATTGTGTGTCTGTCATCATGGATTGTATTGTGTGTCGTCATGGACTGTATTGTCTGTCCTCATGGATTGTATTGTCTGTCGTCATGGATTGTGTGTGTCGTCATGGATTGTATTGTCTGTTGTCATGGGATTGTATTGTCTGTCGTCATGGATTGTATTGTGTGTCTGTCGTCATGGATTGTATTGTGTGTCTGTCGTCATGGATTGTATTGTGTGTCTGTTGTCATGGATTGTATTGTCTGTCGTCATGGATTGTATTGTCTGTCGTCATGGATTGTATTGTGTGTCTGTCGTCATGGATTGTATTGTGTGTCTGTCGTCATGCATTGTATAGGTGTGTCTGTCGTCATGGATTGTATTGTGTGTCTGTCGTCATGGATTGTATTGTGTCTGTCGTCATGGATTGTATTGTGTCTGTCGTCATAGTTTGTATTGTGTGTCTGTCGTCATTGATTGTATATTTTGTCTGTCGTCATGGATTGTATTGTGTCTCTGTCGTCATGAATTGTATTGTGTCTGTCGTCATGGATTGTATTGTGTGTCTGTCGTCACGAATTGTATTGTGTCTTTGTCATCACGGATTGTATTGTCTGTCTGTCGTCACGGATTGTATGGTGTGTCTGTCGTCATGCATTGTATAGTGTGTCAGTCGTCATGGATTGTATTGTGTGTCTGTCGTCATGGATTGTATTGTGTGTCTGTCGTCATGCATTGTATTATTAATGTCTGTCATCATGGATTGTATTGTCTGTCGTCATAGATTGTATTGTGTCTCTGTCGTCATGGATTGTATTGTGTTCTGTCGTCATGGATTGTATTGTGTGTCTGTCATCATGGATTGTATTGTGTGTCTGTCATCATGGGATTGTATTGTGTGTCGTCATGGACTGTATTGTCTGTCCTCATGGATTGTATTGTCTGTCGTCATGGATTGTGTGTGTCGTCATGGATTGTATTGTCTGTTGTCATGGATTGTATTGTCTGTCGTCATGGATTGTATTGTGTGTCTGTCGTCATGGATTGTATTGTGTGTCTGTCGTCATGGATTGTATTGTGTGTCTGTTGTCATGGATTGTATTGTCTGTCGTCATGGATTGTATTGTCTGTCGTCATGGATTGTATTGTGTGTCTGTCGTCATGGATTGTATTGTGTGTCTGTCGTCATGGATTGTATTGTGTGTCTGTCGTCATGGATTGTATTGTGTGTCTGTCGTCATGCATTGTATTGTGTGTTTGTCGTCATGGATTGTATTGTGTGTTGTCGTCATGGATTGTATTGTGTCTGTCGTCATGGATTGTATTGTGTCTGTCGTCATGGTTTGTATTGTGTGTCTGTCGTCATTGATTGTATTGTGTCTCCGTGGTCATGGATTGTGTTGTGTGTCTGTCATCATGGATTGTATTGTGTGTCTGTCGTCATGGATTGTATTGTGTGTCTGTCGTCATGGATTGTATTGTGTGTCTGTCGTCATGGATTGTATTGTGTGTCTGTCGTCATGCATTGTATAGTGTCTTTGTCGTCATGGATTGTATTGTGTGTCTGTCGTCATGGATTGTATTGTGTCTGTCGTCATGGATTGTATTGTGTCTGTCGTCATGGTTTGTATTGTGTGTCTGTCGTCATTGATTGTATTGTGTCTGTCGTCATGGATTGTATTGTGTCTCTGTCGTCATGAATTGTATTGTGTCTGTCGTCATGGATTGTATTGTGTGTCTGTCGTCATGAATTGTATTGTATCTTCCGTCACGGATTGTATTGTGTGTCTGTCGTCATGGATTGTATTGTGTGTCTGTCGTCATGGATTGTATTGTGTGTCTGTCGTCATGGATTGTATTTATTGTGTGTCTGTCATCATGAATTGTATTGTGTGTCTGTCGTCATGAATTGTATTGTGTCTGTCGTCATGAATTGTTTTGTGTGTCTGTCGTCATGAATTGTATTGTGTCTGTCGTCATGGATTGTATTGTGTGTCTGTCGTCATGGATTGTATTGTGTGTCTGTCGTCACGAATTGTATTGTGTCTTTGTCGTCACGGATTGTATTGTCTGTCTGTCGTCACGGATTGTATGGTGTGTCTGTCGTCATGCATTGTATAGTGTGTCTGTCGTCATGGATTGTATTGTGTGTCTGTCGTCATGGATTGTATTGTGTGTCTGTCGTCATGGCATTGTATTATATGTCTGTCATCATGGATTGCATTGTCTGTCGTCATGGATTGTATTGTCTGTCATCATGGATTGTATTGTGTGTCTGTCACGGTCAAAAATAAACACAACCAAAGTCGTGGTCCGTCGCCAGCCAAGTTGGTTGGACATAAGCTCTAACTCAAATATTCTGGGCGTCAGGCAGACAGCCCCATGTGTCGGTCCAGCCAATTAAGCATAGCGGAGAGGCCCCACGGAGACGGTCTGTCCAGCCAGACGGACTAAGTAGCTGACCGACGCCTCGATGTCTGGTCAAACGAGTCTCGACGCCCGGATCAGACTCATCCAGCCAACTTGGGCACAGCGAGGAGGCTAATCCTAATCCTCCACGGAGACGGTCTGGTCCACCCAGACAGACTAAGTAGCTGACCGACGCCTCGATGTCTGGTCAGACGAGTCTCGACGCCTGGATCAGACTCATCGGCCAATTTGTGGGACCAGTGCCCACAATTAGATCGACGTAGCCGGAAAGGGAGAGGGGGGAAGGTAGTGTGTGGTGGGGGTGAAATCAAGCTAATCAATTAAATGACCGATTGACCACCACAGAGAGTAAGGCGTGTAGGCGTGTGACTGTCATGATTTGAATATCCAATGGAATTAGAGGGAGATAACTTCGGGTACAAGGCGGTAAAAATACTGACCAATGGTACTTGCCCTTTGACAGATGAGTTTCAAGATAAGATAGGGATGCGGGAGTGGAGAAGCAGAACGAGAGAGGGAGAACGAACAGAGAGAGAGGAAGAGGTTCTGGGTGTAGGTCTGCTCAAGAGAGAAGCAGAGAGATGAGGGGAGGAGAGAAGAGAACCAAGTTGAGAGATTAGCACGAGATAGTCTGCAGAGGAAGGACTAAGGAGAGATGTGGAGAGAGAGAGTTGCTAACTAATGAAGAGGAAAAGAAAGAAAAGAAAAAGAAAAGAAAAGCAACCATGTCCATTTGATAGAGCAGACTAGAAGAGAGAGAGAGAGAGTGCAATGCGTTAATGCAGGAAGAAAGAAAGGAGAACAGATCGATGTTGACAGTCACTGTTCTATCTTAACCGGGGTTCGACCTCATACTTGGCCAGCGCCACTTTCATCGGCAGTCCAGCCTGACCGGTGCCAGCAGTCTAACCTGACCAGTGCCAGCAGTCCAACCTGACCAGTGCCAACAGTTGTGTCGTGCTTGTGAAAGTGACAGTGAAAAGAAAAAGAAAAAGAAAAGAAAAGACAGTGATTCGTGAATAGTTAAGATCACCTGGCCAGGTAAAGTAGAAATCTGTTTATACCCGGGTTAGTTAATGATGTTTTAGATAAATGATTTTGTGAAGTTCAGGAAAGAGAGAATGTTTTATTTTGTTTGATTCCATATGCATTGATGTTTCGTTCTATGATCATGTGTAGTAAAGTTATAGACTTTACTAGTGGTTTTGATGTGACGAATGCATGATATATGAATGAGATGTAAGCAAGCTGTGAGTGTGTTTGGGCTGTGCGCTAGTCCTTCCTCCATCGACATCACCCGAGGTTGACAGTGTCTGTCATCATGGATTGTATTGTGTGTCTGTCGTCCATGGATTGTATTGTGTGTCTGTCGTCATGGATTGTATTTGTGTGTCTGTCGTCATGGATTGTATTGTGTGTCGTCATGGATTGTATTGTCTGTCGTCATGGATTGTATTGTCTGTCGTCATGGATTGTGTGTGTCATCATGGATTATATTGTGTGTCTGTCGTCATGGATTGTATTGTGTGTCTGTCGT
Source organism: Conus ventricosus (assembly GCA_018398815.1). Classification (NCBI taxonomy): domain Eukaryota; kingdom Metazoa; phylum Mollusca; class Gastropoda; order Neogastropoda; family Conidae; genus Conus; species Conus ventricosus. The sequence continues at coordinate 103,203,790 of CM031596.1, forward strand.
CATGGATTGTATTGTGTGTCTGTCATCATGGATTGTATTGTGTGTCTGTCGTCATGGATTGTATTGTCTGTCATCATGGATTGTATTGTCTGTCGTCATGGATTGTATTGTGTGTCTGTCGTCATGGATTGTATTGTGTGTCTGTCGTCATGGATTGTATTGTGTGTCTGTCGTCATGGATTGTATTGTGTGTCTGTCGTCATGCATTGTATAGTGTGTCTGTCGTCATGGATTGTATTGTGTGTCTGTCGTCATGGATTGTATTGTGTCTGTCGTCATGGATTGTATTGTGTCTGTCGTCATGGATTGTATTGTGTGTCTGTCGTCATTGATTGTATTGTGTCTCTGTGGTCATGGATTGTATTGTGTGCCTGTCGTCATGGATTGTTATTGTGTGTCTGTCGTCATGGATTGTATTGTGTGTCTGTCGTCATGGATTGTATTGTGTGTCTGTCGTCATGGATTGTATTGTGTGTCTGTCGTCATGGATTGTATTGTGGTCTGTCATCATGGATTATATTGTGTCTCTGTGGTCATGGATTGTATTGTGTGCCTGTCGTCATGGATTATATTGTGTGCCTGTCGTCATGGATTGTATTGTGTGTCTGTCGTCATGGATTGTATTGTGTGTCTGTCATCATGGATTGTATTGTGTGTCTGTCGTCATGGATTGTATTGTGTGTCTGTCGTCATGGATTGTATAGTGCGTTTGTCGTCATGGATTGTATTGTGTGCCTGTCGTAATGGACTGTACTGTGTGCCTGTCGTAATGGACTGTATTGTGTGCCTGTCGTAATGGACTGTACTGTGTGCCTGTCGTAATGGACTGTATTGTTTGCCTGTCGTAATGGACTGTACTGTGTGCCTGTCGTAATGGACTGTATTGTGTGCCTGTCGTAATGGACTGTATTGTGTGCCTGTCGTAATGGACTGTACTGTGTGCCTGTCCTAATGGACTGTATTGTGTGCCTGTCATAATGGACTGTATGTGTGCCTGTCGTAATGGACTGTATTGTGTGCCTGTCGTAATGGACTGTATTGTGTGCCTGTCGTAATGGTCTGTATTGTGTGCCTGTCGTAATGGACTGTATTGTGTGCCTGTCGTAATGGACTGTATTGTGTGCCTGTCGTAATGGACTGTATTGTGTGCCTGTCGTAATGGTCTATACTCTGTGTCTCTCGCAGTGGATTGTATTGTGTCTCTCGCAGTGGATTGCATGTCTCTATCGCAGTGGATTGTATTGTGTCTATCGCAGTTGATCTTATTCTGTGTCTATCGTAATGGATTTTACTCTGTGTCTGTCGTAATGGATTGTGTTGTCTGTCTGTCGTGATGGATTATGTTGTCTGTCTGTCGTAATGGATTTTGTTGTCTGTCTGTCGTAATGGATTGTATTGTGTGTCTGTCGTAATGAATTGTATTGTGTCTGTCGCAATGGATTGTGTTTTCTGTCTGTTGTAATGGCTTGTATTGTCTGTCTGTTGTAATGGACTGTATTGTGTGTCTGTCGTTATGGATTGTAGTGTGTCTCTATCCTAAGGATTGTATTGTGTGTGTCGTAATGGCCTATAGTGTGTGTCGGTCGTAATGTATTGTAAGTGTCTCTATCATAACGGATTGTATTGTGTGTCTGTCGTAATGGACTACAGTGTGTGTCTGTCGTCATGGATTGTATTGTGTGTCTGTCGTCATGGATTGTATTGTGTGTCTGTCGTCATGGATTGTATGTGTGTCTGTCGTCATGGATTGTATTGTGTGTCTGTCGTCATGGATTATATTGTGTGTCTGTCGTCATGGATTGTATTGTGTGTCTGTCGTCATGGATTGTATTGTGTTGTCTGTTGTCATGGATTGTATTGTGTGTCTGTCGTCATGGATTGTATTGTGTGTCTGTCGTCATGCATTGTATTGTGTGTTTGTCGTCATGGATTGTATTGTGTGTCTGTCGTCATGGATTGTATTGTGTGTCTGTCGTCATGGATTGTATTGTGTGTCTGTCGTCATGGATTGTATTGTGTGTCTGTCGTAATGGACTACAGTGTGTGTCTGTCGTCATGGATTGTATTGTGTGTCTGTCGTCATGGATTGTATTGTGTGTCTGTCGTCATGGATTGTACTATATGTCTGTCGTCATGGATTGTATTGTGTGTCTGTCGTCATGCATTGTATTGTGTGTCTGTCGTCATGGATTGTATTGTGTCTCTGTGGTCATGGATTGTATTGTGTCTGTCGTCATGGATTGTATTGTGTGTCTGTCGTCATGGATTGCATTGTGTGTCTTTCGGAATGGATTGTATTGTGTGTCTGTCGTCATGGATTGTATTGTGTGTCTGTCGTCATGCATTGTATTGTGTGTCTGTCGTCATGGATTGTATTGTGTCTCTGTGGTCATGGATTGTATTGTGTCTGTCGTCATGGATTGTATTGTGTCTGTCGTCATGGATTGTATTGTGTGTCTTTCGGAATGGATTCTATTCTGTGTCTGTCGTCATGGATTGTATTGTGTGTATGTCGTGATGAATTGTATTGTTGTCTGTAGTAATGAATTTATCATGTGTCTGTCTTTATGGATTATAGTGTGTGCCTGTCGTAATTGGTTGCATTGCGTCTCTGTTCTAATGGATTGTATAGTGTGTCTGTCATAATGGACTATAGTGTGTGTCTGGCGTAATGGGTTGCATTGCATGTCTTTTGTAAGGGATTGTATTGTGTGTCTGTCGTTATGGACTACAGTGTATGTCTGTCGTAATGGATTGTTTTGTGTCTGTCTTATATGCCTGTCGTTATGGATTTATTATGTGTCTGCTGTGATGGATTGCATTGTGTCTGACGTAATGTACTATAGTGTGTGTCTGTCGTAATGTACTATAGTGTGTGTCTGTCGTAATGTACTATAGTGTGTGTCTGTTGTAATGTACTGTAGTGTGTGTCTGTCGTAATGGACTATAGTGGTGTGTCGTAATGTACTATAGTGTGTGTGTGTCGTAATGCACTATAGTGTTTGTGTGTCGTAATGGACTATAGTGTGTGTCTGTCGTAATGGACTATAGTGGTGTCTGTCGTAATGGACTATAGTGTGTGTCTGTCGTAATGGACTATAGTGTGTGTCTGACGTAATGGACTATAGTGTGTGTCTGTCATAATGTACTATAGTGTGTCTGTCGTAATGGACTATAGTGAGTGTCTGTCGTAATGGACTATAGTGTGTGTCTGTCGTAATGGACTATAGTGTGTGTCTGTCGTAATGTACTATAGTGTGTGTGTCGTAATGTACTATAGTGGGTGTCTGTCTTAACGTACTATAGCGTGTGTGTGTCGTAATGGATTGTATTGCATGTCCGCTGCGGGTAGTATTGTTTATTTCAATGGGTTATATTGTATGTCGGTATGGGTTGTACTGTCTGTCGTTTGAGGTTGTGTTATTGGCTGGTGGAGAAAGCGTCGAGTTATGTCACATTGTTTTTAGCCCAGCCGACCACCTAGGCCACGTCATGGGTGCAAGCAGTGAGAGACAGTGTGATAATGACAGCTATGATGATTGTGATGGTGCGTGTGTGTGTGTGTGTGTGTGTGTGTGTGTGTGTGTGTGTGTGGTGTGTGTGTGTGTGTGTGTGTGTGTGTGTGCCTGTGTCTGTGTGTGTGTGTGTCCGCCTGTTGCTGTATGTGTATGTATGTGAGAGAGAGAGAGAGAGAGAGAGAGAGAGAGAGAGAGAGAGAGAGACACACACACACGACAGAAGAGAGAGAGAGAGAGGAGAGAGAGAGAGAGAGAGAGAGAGAGATTACGCACGCAGGTGCGCGCGCACGAACGCAACGCACATACACACACACGCGCGCGCGCGCACACACCACGCACGCACGCACGCACGCACGCACGCACGCACGCACGCACACACACACACACACACACACACACACACACACCACTTTAGTCAAAATAGAATCCGAGCAGCTAGGCAAACGAATCAGCTGTTCTAGATGGAGGGGGGGGGGGGGGGGGACACAAGAATGCAGACACACTCATGTTGAAGACCCCACACCTACCCCAGTGGTTTGGCCCACGGGGATACTAGTCCAGGCGAGAGAGTGGAAGGGGATGTGGGACATGGAGGGGAGGGGAGGACTGGAAAGAACTACCTTCCACAAACCTCACAGCATGACCAGAACGACAAT
>CM031596.1:103210563-103220563 GCA_018398815.1 Conus ventricosus
GTCTGTCTGTCTGTGTCTGTCTGTCTGTCTGTCTGTCCCTCGGTCTGTCTGTCTGTCTTGCCTGTGTGTCTGTGTGCGTGTTTCAACACACCGCGCACAGTATCAAGCCAGGCCGTGCGTGTGGAAGCAAGTGTCCTGACCCCCCCATCCCCCCCCCCCCCTCCCCCCCCCCTCCTCCCAGAAAGTGAGGAAGCGTGTTGTGGTCGCTGGCCTGCCAGACACCGCGTCGTTCAGCTCCAGGAAACGAGGGCGCCACAATCAGCAATCACCTTCATCGACCCGCCACAATGTCCATCGATCGGCCCCCGACCCACCAACCCGCACACACCTACATCCCCCTACCCCTCCCACCACCTCCCCTCCCCTCCCCCCCCTCCCCTCCCCAGCTTTCACTCCTCCTCGTCCCACTACTCCACCTCCTCCTTCCTCCTCCTCCCCCTCTCGGTCCGTCGCCCCAAAGTACTGTTTTGGGGGACTGCGGCCATTGATCGGGAGTTTGCCCGGTTGCTTGCAGTGGGGTTGGTGGTCGGTCGATTGGCGGTATGATGCTGAGGAGCGTGAATGTGGGGGAAGGGCGTGTTGCGTGGTTATTGGGTGGAGACAGGATAGACAGCATTGTGGGATGGTGTGTGTGTGTGTGTGTGTGTGTGTGTGTGTGGTGTGTGTGTGTGTGTGTGGTGTGTGTGTGTGTGTGTATGTATGGTGTGTAGGAGGGAGAGGTGTGTGTGTGTGTGTGTGTGTGTGTGTGTGTGATGTGTGTGTGTGTGTGTGTGTGTGTGTGTGTGTGTGTGCGCCGCCCGTATGTGTGTGTGTGTGTATGTGTGTGTGTTGTGTGTGTGTGTGTGTGTGTGTGTGTGTGTGTGTAGTGTGTGTGTGTGTGTGTGCGCGCGCCCGTATGTGTGTGTGTGTGGTGTGTGTGTGTGTGTGTGTGTGTGTGTGTGTGTGTGTGTTGTGTGTGTGTGTGTGTAGGTGGGGAGGGAGTGTGTGTGTGTGTGTGTGTGTGTGTGTGTGTGTGTGTGTGTGTGTGTGTGTGTGGGTGTGTGTGTGTGTGTGGTGTGCGTGCGTGCGTGCGTGCGTGCGTGTGCGTGTGTGTGTGTGTGTGTGTGTGGTGTGTGTGTGTGTGTGTGTGTGTGTGGTCTGAGCGCGCGTACGTACATTTGTGTGTGAAGGGATAGTGGGGTCGGGACAGGGAGGAGAGTAAGGTCCAATGGAAAAAAAAAACCCGTGGTAACTTAAGAACGATGCCTTTCTGTCAGAACTAAATACAGTACTTCCCATACTCTGTGTGTGTGTGTGTGTGTGTGTGTGTGTGGTGTGTGTGTGTGTGTGTGTGTGTGTGTGTGTGTGTGTGTGTGTGTGTGAGTAAGAGCATGCGTGCGTGCGTGCGTGATTGCGTGCGTGCGTGCGCACGCACGGGAAAGAGACAGACACAGAAACAGAGAATCATTTTTGAACTTGTGTCTCTTTGTTTAGTTGTTTCCGTGTTTGACGTCCGAACACAAAATCGAGAATCAAGCTTATCCTCTCACACACACACACACACACACACACAAAACGCAACACAAAGTAACGCTTCATACTACCTACGCCGAGTGCAAACTGAAATGAAGCCTATTCAAAACAGCATACAGCACGGACGTAGTACACACATTTGTTTCGAATGGTGTGTTGAACAAGCCTCTCTTTCCACTGTTTCATATGTGTGTTTTGGCTTGCTTTCAGAATTTCCGCAGTCCTATTCAGTCTCAGCGTTGCCGTTGCGCCGCCCCGGACTGGCGACGAGTGACAACGGAAAGCGGCGACATACAAATCCGGGTTCTTTTCGCTTGATTTTGTCGTCTGCGGCTCCACAGTCACGAACTGGTAGTAGAGCTCGAATCAATCACGGAGGAGACTTCAATTAACTGATTACAATAGCCATTGTGTACACAGCATTCAGAGAGGATGAAGCCAACTGTAGGCGTATGTGGGTGGTAGGGTGTGCATTTGTGTATCGGTACACGCGCCCGCTCCTTTGTTCAAACGTGCCCCGGATATTTGATCGCGTCGCGAATGACTGACGATTTCCCCCAACATGCGTGTGTGAGCCTGCGCGCTTTTGTGTGTTGGAACGTGTGTGTGTGTGTGTGTGTTGTGTGTGTGTGTGTGTGTGTGTGGTGTGTGCATGCTGAGGTTCTGTGTGAAGGGGAAACTGAAGGAATGAATGGAAGATCTGAAGACCAACAATCAAAAGAGCATTGAAATGATGCAAAACCCACAAATGATCCTTAATGTAAGCTGTTAGTTGTCGTACTGGTTCTCAGCACCTATACAGTTAAAACACTACTATAGCACACACTTGGGGTTCTGATATTTTGCCATTTTCAGATCCGGACCAGTCCCTGTGTCGAACCTTTATCGCACACACCACACCAGTTACGGCGCCGTAGTGGGCTGCCCTCAGTGCTGTGAAAATGCAAAATTTGGCCCTCTGAAACAAGGGAGGCAACAGCGATATAAGCATGTTTTCGTGTTTAGACAGAGTAGCTGTTCTTGAGTTGCCGCTACATGCGAGACGCATTGCTGTAACGTCAACCTATGTTAACCAAACTACACATAGAGTAAAGGATGCTGAGAAAAATTAGGTCATCGTTCATTTTAAATCAATAACTGCTTAACACCCCCCAGTCAGGCTGATATACACGTACATGCACAGCAGAAATGAAGGAGAGTCAGTTGTCAGGCGTAGACCTTAAAGGTGTCACCTGAATCCATCTTTCCTGTCTCGTGACAGCCTGTAGCAGTAGCACCTGGTAATCTGACAAGATAGACAGCGGTGGAAGGTCCGTTCGTTTGTCTGCCCCATCCCTTCACAATCATTATCCCGTCTCTCAGTGAGGCCCACTTGTCAGCAGGAATCAATCGATTAAGACTCTTTTCTCAGCAGAATGGGACATGTTAGTGTTCTAGGTTTGTGTAATCCAGCATGCATACTTGTCACAGAGCAGTGGAGTATTGTTTTAGGTTCAGTCTGTCCTCTCTAAAACGACTCCTTTTTCTTATTTGTTTTATTCCGTATTGTCTGTACTGTCTGTCTGATCTGGCTTCTGTCTTGTCTGTCTGTTGACAAACAGTAAAAAAAAAAATTTAAAAAAATTAAAAGAGAGAGAGAGAGAAAGATGTGATGGAACTTCATGGACTGTGCAGTGTTTTGTGTGACTCAGTTGTTTTTAGTTCGAGGGTTTTTTCAGCAGGTGAACTGACTTCTTGGTCATCACCATTGACTGCCAGGAAAGTCTACAGAATTTGGCGAATCACGTAGGCTGAAAACGCTAAACACACACACACACACCACACACACACACACACACACACACACACACACACACACACACACACACACACACACACACGCACGCACGCACGCACACGCACACACGCACGCACACGCACACAGGATGAGAGAGAGAGAGAGAGAGAGAGGAGAGAGAGAGAGAGAGAGAGAGAGAGAGAGAGAGAGAGAGAGAGAGAGAACAAGGTGCAATAAAGGCAGAACACGGAAACTCTGTGTGTGTGTGTGTGTGTGTGTGTGTGTGTGTGTGTGTGTGTGTGTGTGTGTGTGTGTGTGTGTGTGTGTGTGTGTGCATGCCTGAGTGAGAGAATGAGCAGCTGCTGTAAAGTCTTTCACCTCTCTCTCTCTCTCTCCTCTCTCTCTCCTCCTCTCTCTCTCTCTCTCTCTCTCTCTCTCTCCAGTGCTGCGCGTTACAGCGCCTCAAAAATTACGCCAGTTGTCCTACATAAATCAATTCACACACGCGCGTGCGCTTTCACACACACACTGACACACAGACACAGACACACACACACACGCGCGCGCGCGCGCGCGCGCGCAACACACACACACACACACACACACACACACACACACACACACACACACACACTCTCTCTCTCTCTCTCTCTCTCTCTCTCTCTCTCTCTCTCTTTCTCTTTCTCTCTTTTTTTTTATTTTCCCTTTATTGGTTTTTCCCTTTTCCTGTCTTTTTTTTTTTTTTATTTTTTTCCCTTTTTCTTGTTTCTGTCTTTCCAAAAAAAAAAAATTTTTTTTTTTTCTTTTTCCCCTTTTTTTCTCTTTTTTTTCTTTTTCCTTCTTCTTCTTCCCATTTTTTTTCCCCCTCTCCTTCCCCCCAACCCCCCCCTCCCCCCCCACCCCCCCCCCCCCCACCCCCCCCCCCCCCCCCCCCCCCAAAAATTTTCCCCTGCTCCCCCTCTTTTTTTTTTTTTTTTTTTTTTTTTTTTTTTTTTTTTTTCCCCCTTTCCTCGTTTTTTTTCCCCCTTCCTTTTCCCCTTCTCCTCTCCCCCCCCCCCCCCTTCTTTTCCCCCTTCCCCCCATCCCTTACCCCTAAAAATTTTCCCATTTCCTTTCTTCCCCCTTCCTTTTCCCCCCCTCCCAACCCCCTCCCCCCCCCCCCCCCCCCACCCCCCCCCCCACCCCCCCCCCCCCCCTCTCTTCTCTCTCTCCTCTCTCTTTTCCCCCCCTTTTCTCTTCTCTCTTTCTCTTTGCTCTCTTCTCTCTCTTTCTCTCTTTCTCTCCCCTTTTTCCGCGCGCGCGCCGGCTCGCTCGCACGCCCTGTTAAAGGGAAAACTTTCCCTTTGTTTGGTAGGCCCCTTTTTAAAATAGGGGGAAATAACCCGGTATTGATCAAGGGACTTTAAGATTTCCTTTGGGTTTTTCCCCTTTGATAGAAAAAGCCCCCCTTCTTCTTTTCTCTTTTTTTTTCCCCTCTGTCTCTCTTTCTCCTCTCTCTTCCTTCTTTTCCTCTCTCTCTCTTTCAAAGGAATTAATGTTTCTTTTAATCTGCTCTTACCCCGGGGTGGGGCCCAACCCCCCCTAGGGGTTCAGGAATGGGGGCCGAAACACTGTTTGAAGGGGTTTCTCTTCTGAGGACTCTTGCTGCCACGCCCCCACAGTTTTTTCTCCGATTTCGCAATTTGTTCGTAGTTAGTAGGTTTCCCCAGTTGTATGCATTGCATTAAATTGGTTTTTCTACTTTTTGGCCAAACGAATCACGATAAACAAAAAACTGGGGGCATTTTTTTCTGGAGGACAAAAGAGAAGCAGCTCCACTGCACTCACAATCAAGCAAAATTATCGAGGAAGCTTTTACAATTATGGTCTGTTTAAGTCAGGTTAAAGAAAGTTTGGGTTTGGGCAGGGTTTGGGGTGGGGGTGAATTTTAAGGTAGGCACTGGAACTAGGAGTCTTTCGGTGATCGCTCACGTTCCCACCCTTTCCCAGGGTAGACACGCTCCCGAATGGCGCATTTTCTCCCCCAGACTGTCCCAGGAGGGTTTCCCTGTGGAGTTGAGGAAAACCCCCAACCGCCGAACAAATTCGGTAGAGAGGAACTAAAGGGAAATTCGAAAAGGAGTAAAGGAATAAAAAGGGAAAACTCTGTGACGCCGCACGGGAACTCTGTGCAGCCCCCCAGTCGTTCGAGGGAAGTTAAATGGCCCGTGTTTGCCAGTTCATGTGATGATTTCCCCCTCGAGGTGTAATGGAGCTCAAGGGAAGAAGTAGCTCCATGTCACGTCCCGTGTCAGTGTTTTGCCATGTACTTGGCAATCTGGTCAGTAAGTCCCCCTTTTTTCTTCTTTTCTTTTTCTGGGCGCAGGGAAACTCTGGGACATCCTAAAAAGGGAGTGGGTTTTGGGTATGACCGTTTTTTTTACCCCGCATTAAGGGCCCCTTTCCCCTTCGGGGGAAAGGGGCATGATGTGAACGTGTTTTATACAAAGGCCAAACTGGCCTTCCTTCCGAAAATTGGTGATGGTTTTTGTGTGTGCAAAATGTTTGCGTCGGTCCACACGGAACCTCGGGTTTTTAGTCTCATTCGAAGGACTGTAGGGGAAAGGAGTCAGAATAAAGTTAATTTCTCGAGGGGGAAAAAAACCCCGTACCGAAACGGCCCCGGGGGGATTCGAACCCGCCCCCTTTGGATACGAGTCCGGCGCTTACCAAAGACTATTTCCCGGGCCCCGCGCGCCAGTTTTCCCCCGTCTTCCGAGGTCTGGCGGGTTCGACCCCAAAACTGTTCTGCTTCTGACCCTGGCCAGGTTTGACGCCCCAGAAAACATGGGGTGGACGGTTAAGGATGTTTTGGGGTTGTAAAATCCAGTGCCACATGGGAATTTGCTGTGGGCAAAATTGGCTGAGGTGGTTAGCATCGGCAGTGGCCAGTTCTTCCTGAAGAGGTTGGGTTTTCTGGTTTTTCTCTGGACTGAGGATGGGAAACAGTACCGCTGTCTGGTCACCCTTTCCCCATGGTTTTTGTATTGGGTTTTGGGGCCCCGTTCCCGGACTGGACAGAGAAAAGAAACGAGTCCCGGGACACGGCTTCAGTGTGAACCAACGTGTCCAACCCTTCCAAACACACAAACAGAGAAGTCGAATGTGTGAGACTCATCATATTCTGTCGACGTAGTGGCCTGGAGTAGACAAAAATCGGCTCGGCAAAAACAAAAAACAAAAACATGAGCACCCCAAAAACGATACTCTGGGAACTAGTGGTTCCCCGGGGGGGGTCGGGCGGATCCACACGTATTTGAAGGGGGGGGGGGGGCGAAATCTCGCCACAGGTTTTACGGGGAGACTCAGGTGTGAAACAGCTGATTGACTCCCTTTAAACACTGACAAACCTAAAACTTTTGGAATTCGCAGCAGCTCTGTCCGAAAGGGAACACTTTTTGGCCCTTCCAGCCTTCACCCCTGGCACCCCCCCAAAGAAAAGGCGCGGTGTGGCCGAGCGTCTTTTCAGCAGCCTCAATAGGGGGGCTTTAACTTCACTCTCGTTTTTCAAAAATGGTGACAAATTTTTGGTTTTTCCCCTTTCATCGGAAACCACGGGGTGTTCACGGGGAGGGGGGGGGGGGGGGTTTGCTTCGTTTAGGTTTTTTTTTTATAGGGGGAGTGTGCGGCGGTCGCGTTGTCTTTATGACGGGAGGCAAAGGGGGAAGAACAACCCCCACCACACTTTAACACACACACAACCCACACAACACACCACACCACACACACACACACAAATTTACACACACCCAAAAAAACACACACACACCACACCACACACCACAACACCACACACACCCCCACTGCTGATTTACCAGTGTCAGGGCATTTTCTAGGGGGGAGATGATCAAGGCTGCAGCGAAGTTCCACAATGGTCATAAACAACCATGAATCAACAAAAAGCACACCACGCACGGATCCAGGTTGCGTGACAAAAAAGGGACGCGGCCATACAGAGAAACACGCCGCCACCCGGTCTCTCTCTCTTTCTCTCTTTTCTCTTCTCTCTCTTCTCTTTCCCTCTTCTCTGTCTGTCGTCTTCTTTGTCTCCTTTTTCTCTCTCTTCCTTCTCTCTTCTTCTCCTTCTCTCTCTCCTTCTCCCCTCTTCTTCCCCTCCCCCTTTACCACTCCCCGGGCTGAGGGGGGGTGGGAAGGTTTTTTTTCTCTGTCTCTGTTTAAAAAGCTGCAAGGGAAGACGACAGACAGACAGGGGGGGGGAGGGGGGGAAAGGGGGGGGGGGTGATTTGAAAGTCTGTAACAAATCATTGATTTCAATCAGTTGGTTTCCTCCTCGTCATTCTTGATAACTTCTCTCGTTTGCTGTTGTTGCTTTTGTATTTATTTAATATTGTTTTTTTGTTTTTTTAGTAATACCCGCACATACATTTTTCTTTTCCTCTTATTCTCAACCTGCCGCTATCCACCATCCCTTCTCACACACACACACACACACACACACACACACACACAACACACACACACACAACACACACACACACACACACACACACACACCACACACACCACACCACACACACACACACACACACCACGTACACACACACACACACACACACACACACACACACACACACACCCCACACACCACACACACACCAACACAACACACACACACACACACACACACACACACACACACACACACACACACACACACACACACACACAATTCATACTCACACACACACACACACACAACACACACACACACACACACACACACACACACTGTTCTTTTCTAGTCTACCAGTGTGAAGAGATTTATGAATAAAGCAAAGACCAAACTGTTTGTGGGGTGTGACAGCCGAAAGCCCCCCGGGAAAAGTCTGCCTCAGATAGGTGTTTGAAACCCTGAACGCCTTACACGCTAAGGGGCCGGGCCGCATCCACGTCATGATTCCTAAATGTCCTTCTGCTGTCAGAAATATGTTCACATTGTCAAGATTCGAACCTTCATCTCCCGGATGTTGAACGTCTCAATGTGTTGCCTCTCTTTTTGACGGGTGTGTGACCGCATCTTTCGACCTGTTCTGTGTTCGGAATTCAAGCCTTACGAAGTTACTTTTGTTCCAGATCCAGACAGAATTGTGTTCATGCCTCTGCCGTTGCCTTTATGGTTCTGGTCGTCTTCTGTCCAGAAATAAACAGCTGTTTCATGAGATCACCATATTCTGCATGGCCATATTCATGTCGTGCCATATTCTGCATGGCCATATTCTGCATGGCCATATTCTGCGTGGCCATATTGGATGAGATGCGTAGTATCTGGTTTTCTCTTGTGCTTGTGACTCCGCAGGAGGTCTGCCCGTCTCAAACAAGTGTTTCACCCTTGTTGTTGTTGTTGTTGTTGTTGTTGTCGTACTCTGGCTAAAAGACTCCAGGGATCATCCGAACAGCCAAAGTACTTGAACACTATGGTACAAATGCATCAGCTAGGGATGAGAACATTACGTGTGTGATCGTTTTTGAGTACCCTGAGTACGTGGGCAGCCACACTCCGACTTCGGGGATTTTGGAGACTTATGTTATGCCAGGAGCTTGTCACGACCGAAGACAATCCCCGCATAACGATGCAGAGCATAACAACATTTTGATGTAGCCTTGGTGTTCTAGCCTATGTCAATTGGTCTGACACAGCATTAAGCCAAGACTGAAAACAATGGATTCAGCACAGCTTTTTGCTAGGGTTCCCAGCCATGTGGGCATTCGAGGCAATGATCGAGGTGGTTGATCAGCTTGCCAAGAATGCCACAAAGAAAGAGTTGAGCAGACTGTCTTACTCTATCTCTCACACTGATCTGAAACCCCAAACCCCAGGCTTATGTCAAAGACCTCCGGCAAGAGGAATGGGACTAGCAGACGGGTAACAAATTGTACAAAATCCGTCCAAATCTGAAAGAGTGTTCAGCATGTTCCCGAGGCGGCCGTAAACACCAGACAGTCTTGTGCCATTTTCATACAGGTCACTCGTTTCACACCCATTCTTATCTTTTAAAAGGTGAAGAAGCTCCGTGTGCATTCCATGTCATGTACCACTCACATTGAAACATATTCTTTTAGAGTGTGACTTGCACGACGCGAGATACAAACACTTTACAGCAGACTCCATTGAAAACCCTGTTCAAAGATTTACGGAAGAAAGGTTTTTAACGAAGTTTCTGATGCGTTTTTAGAAGGTGAATTTGAAAGAGACGTATGAATGTTTTATGTTTTGAGGTTGGTTGGAATGGGGGTTTTTGTTGTTGTTGTTGTTTTTTAATGACTTCTGAGTTGACCATGCGTGGTGACAGCCCTGATATGGCCCTTTGCGGTCGGTGGGCTATAAGCAACATTACACTTACCCCTTTCCCCTCTGCCCTGGCCTCAGCCGACACATTCCGACTTCAGGGCAGCTCATGGTTGTCTGGTTACCCTGTTAATACAGGACTAACGTACACCAGACAGTGCGGGTTTGGACTCCAAATTTCCTTCTCTTAGACTATGTTGGTTCGCCACCCTTCTTCCGTATTATGCGGTGCACCCCCCAGGCGCAAGGCTTGAGGGACCTGCAATCCACCAACCAGGGGACGCTCGTCTACTCTGTATAGCCCCAGCTTGAGGTTGATGAGGCAACAACCCGCTCTGCTCCTGCCTCAACGGCCAGGTCTACAA
>CM031596.1:103255563-103282432 GCA_018398815.1 Conus ventricosus
CCATTGACCAGTGTGGGCTTCCTGGCAATACAAGGTCTGGTGTCTGCAGTTCATGCTGATACCAAAGCTCCTATGGCCTCTGATGATATACGACATCTGCAATGGAGGCAATGGAAGCCAAAATCAACAAGTTCACAAGGAAATGGCTTGGTGTCCCACCTGTCTGACTGACATCGCGCTGTACTGTCGCCAAGCAAAACTCAAACTACCACTGAAATCCATCCTGGAGGAATACAAAGCAGGGAAGATCAGACTTCAAAGCATGCTGGAGGACTCAGGAGACAAGGTGGTAGAAGCAATCAAGCCCCAGCTGAAGACAGGCAGAAAATGGAAAGTTCAAGAGGCGATGGATTCTGCAAAAGAAAGTCTCAAGATCAGAGAAATAACAGGACACACACAGACCAACAGACAAGGACTGGGGGTGACCAAAATGAATGGTGGTCAAAGGCCAAAGGAAAAGCCAAAAGAGACATGATGATTCAGGAGATGAGAAAAGAGAAGACCAAAAAAGACTCCAAAAAGCAGTCCAGTAGAGCCAGCAAGGGCAATGGACAACGTGGGGAATGCACTCCAAAGAAGTCTAACTTGGAATGACATTTGGCACATGGCCCTCTCAGGATCAGCTTCATTCTCAGATCTGCATATGACCTTCTGCCCTCAAATGCAAACCTGGTGAAGTGGGGGAAAACAGACGATCCTGCATGCCCCTCTGCCATGAAAAACAAACAGTGGAGCATGTTCTAAGCTCATGTAAAGTAGCCCTGGCTCAAGGAAGGTACACATGGAGGCACAACCAAGTGCTCAAAGAAATTGTACAAGTAGTCTGGGCTAGTACCAACACCACAAAAGGGAGAATCAGGACTCCAAAAGCACCCGCAACATTCTTCACGGCAGGAGGCAGCAAATCATGGCCAAGAACAACAGTGCCACTCAAAACATGCAGGCAGAGTCTGCTGGATAGGGCAGATGACTGGGAGTGCACTGCAGACCTCCCAGAATGGAAGAGTCACCCAGAGATCATCAGCAAGAGTGGCATGAGACCAGACATAGTAGTCCACTCTAAGTCAACCAAGCAGCTGATCATGATTGAGCTCACGGTGCCATATGAGAACAGAATGGAGGCAGCTCAAATCTACAAGACTGAAAAGTATGCTGATCTGGCAAACAGCCTGAGGAGAGAAGGCTATCAGGCCAAAGTCCTCACTGCAGAAATTGGAGCTAGGGGATTTGTAGGAACGTCTGCATACAGCCTCATGAAACAGCTCTCAGTTGCAGGGAAGGAAAAAACCAGAGCCCTGAAAGCAATGGCAGAAGCGGCAGAGAGGTGTTCAAGCTGGATCTGGTCAAGGAGGAACAAAAGTGAACTTCATAAGGCTTAATTTTCCTACAAATATCAGGTGTCCCTGTGGCTCAGTGGTTAAAGCGCGAGTCATTAAGTAGAAAATGAGCATGTCAGAGGGTCATGGGTTCGAATCCCAGCCATGGCTCGTCCAAGATGGGTGGAAAAAAAAAGGGGCAGCAGAGGGACATCCGGTGTCTGCTGCATGCTTTGTTGCGAGCGGGAATACTAAGAGGATTGTGGCCTCCCTGTTTGTTTCTTTGTGCCTGTGTGTTTGGGTGTTTTATGAAAAAACAAAACAAAAAACCAAACCTGTTTGATGGAGAAAAAAAAGATTTCCGAGATAAGTCCGTTAAAGGACTGGAAATAATGTGAGTGTATCTGGCATTGAGATTTTGTGTTCTATTACTTCATACTTTTTATATATTTTTTTTATTTCTTTTTTTCTTTTTTTAATTTTAATTTTAATTTTCATTATTTATTTTATTCTATTCTATTCTTATTATTTTTTAAATTTTTATTATTTTTATTTTTATTTTTTATTTTTTTTTTGGGGGGGGTGCTGTTTTTTCCCTTTTTCATATAAAATTTTTTTTACAGTATCCAATTTTACATTTCATTCAATGAAATTCTGAAGAAACTAGACGAGGGAAAGCAATACGTATTTTGAGGGCTAAGATTGATGTGGTGGTCATTAGTAATGTCACTTGACTGACATTTTGTATTTTTTGTTTCTCGACGTCTTTAATGTCAGATACCACGCAACTCTTTGTAGCAGCAAACGAATCACGCCACTGTCCCATGTTTGCTACGGCCTATCCTTAGTACGTCGTCGTGGACAATCGAACGAAAAGAAACTAAATGAAAGCCATGTCTGTTCTTGCTGCGCCGCGGTGGGGTTATAAGCGGAAAGAGCCTAAATAGAAGGCATGCCTATTTTGAGTGCGTGCGCCGTTGTGAGTTATAAACGGAGAGAATCTGAATGTTGAAACTGGGGCTCTTCTCTCCTCTCTCTCTCTCTCTCTCTCCTCTCTCTCTCTCTCTCTCTCTCTCTTTCACACACACACACACACACCACACACCACACACACACGCTCTCTCTCTCTCCTCTCTCTCTCTCCTCTCTCTGTCTCTCTCTCTCGCTCTCCTCTCTCTCTCTCACACACACACACCACACACACACACACACACACACACACACACACACACACACACCAACACACACTTGCACACGCGTATATACACGCACTCACGCATGTATACACAACACACACACACACACACACACAACACACACAACACACACACACACACACACACGCACACCACGCACGCACGCACGCACGCACGCACACACACACACACACACACACACACACACACACACACACACACACACACATCTACTCCGCATGACTTTCTGTGTAAATGCCCTTTGTACACACACACACTCTGCTTGTATTGTTAGCATGCTCAGAACTCCATTGAAAACAATAGTCTCTGTACACACGCGACAATGCGCGTCGTCGCTCTATTGTGTGTTGTTTTTTTCCCTCTCAGACGGCGGTAACTGATACAGGACAGAACTGCAGTGTCTGTATGTCTACATTGCCAAGTCTGCAGCTGACTACACCATCTGTCATGTCTACATTGCCAAGTCTGCAGCTGACTACACCATCTGTCATGTCTACATTGCCAAGTCTGCAGCTGACTACACCATCTGTCATGTCTACATTGCCAAGTCTGCAGCTGACTGCACCATCTGTCATGTCTACATTGCCAAGTCTGCAGCTGACTATACATCTGTCATGTCTACATTGCCAAGGCTGCAGCTGACTGCACCATCTGTCATGTCTACATTGCCAAGGCTGCAGCTGACTGCACCATCTGTCATGTCTACATTGCCAAGGCTGCACCTGACCGCACCATCTGTCATGTCTACATTGCAAGGCTGCAGCTGACTGCACCATCTGTCATGTCTACATTGCCAAGTCTGCAGCTGACTATACCATCTGTCAAAACCCATGGCTTTCCACGTAGAGAAGACAGCAATGTGTAGCTGAAGGGTGGGTAGGTAGTGGTGACATGGGGCTGGATGGAGGAGGACATGGTGGACCTCGAACGGTAGGAGCAGCGGTGACGGAGGGGAGGGGTGGGTGTGGGGGGGGGGGGGGGGGATTGATATCTGAGCCGGGAAGTCACTCATATAGACTTAATTGTTGTAACCAGGAAGGTTACTTTCAACAAAAGATTTTTCTTAAACTACGACTGCAGACTGACAACGGTTTTGGCATAATGTATATGTGACTGAATCTGCCACATTTTGGCGACAAGGACGACTACAGCTTTTTGGACAGAGGGCGGGTCGAGGGGAGTGGGGGTGGGGGGGAGGAGGTGACGATAAAGGAGAAGAGAGGGAGGGGGGAGGGGTCGTTTAGCTGAGGACAAGCACCAAGTGTCAAATTTGCCGTACTGGTTAATACTCGCGTATTGATTGAATGTATCAATCGAAAAAAAGAAAAAAAAAGTACAAAATTTGGTGAAAAGCAAAGCCCCATACACGTTGAAATGTGTGTGTCACGGTACAAATGAGAATGAGAATCCGATACGGTGACTTGCATTTGCGAGTTGCACCGGGGTGATTCAGAATGAGTGACTGTATCGGCGCACAGATGTGCACAGGACAGGACCAGTATCATCGCCTTTCGCTGGTTGGAGTTTCCTTGCGCACATTAAACACATTCACCACTTCTGTTGGTCTGACTGCTTTCAGTGCACGGGCTGGCCGGCTGTTCTCCACTCTTCACCCCTAGAAGTGTCAAATAGTCATGTTTGAAGTAGATATACGGTAGTAGTTCACGCGCTTTTCACCCTGAAAGTGTCAATAGTCACGTTTGAAGCAGACATACGGTAGTAGTTCACGCGCTTTTCACCCCCTGAAAGTGTCAAATAGTCATGTTTGAAGCAGACATACGGTAGTAGTTCACGCGCTTTTGACCCCTGAAAGTGTCAAATAGTCATGTTTGAAGCAGACATACGGTAGTAGCCCACGCGCTTTTCACCCCTGAAAGTGTCAAATAGTCACGTTTGAAGCAGACATACGGTAGTAGTTCACGCGCTTTTCACCCCCTGAAAGTGTCAAATAGTCATGTTTGAAGCAGACATACGGTAGTAGTTCACGCGCTTTTGACCCCTGAAAGTTATAGTCATGTTTGAAGCAGACATACGGTAGTAGTCCACGCGCTTTTCACCCCTGAAAGTGTCAAATAGTCACGTTTGAAGCAGACATACGGTAGTAGTTCACGCGCTTTTCACCCCCCTGAAAGTGTCAAATAGTCATGTTTGAAGCAGACATACGGTAGTAGTCCACGCGCTTTTCACCCCTGAAAGTGTCAAATAGTCATGTTTGAAGCAGACATACGGTAGTAGTTCACGCGCTTTTGACCCCTGAAAGTTATAGTCATGTTTGAAGCAGACATACGGTAGTAGTTCACGCGCTTTTGACCCCTGAAAGTTATAGTCTATGTTTGAAGCAGACATACGGTAGTAGTTCACGCGCTTTTGACCCCTGAAAGTTATAGTCATGTTTGAAGCAGACATACGGTAGTAGTTCACGCACGTTTTCACCCCTGAAAGTTATAGTCATGTTTGAAGCAGACATACGGTAGTAGTTCACGCGCGGGCAAAACTCACATGCAGACAGTAGGTCAGTTCAGCTAACATCGTTCAGTAGGAATCAGGATATTATGTCGTTAGCTGAGAGCTGCCCAGCCAGTTGAAATGAGACACGGTTCAGAAAGGCGAGGCAGCAAGAATTCTCGCTTGCCATGGCGGAGTCGACGTTTCATCATAGCACGCCCTGGCAGCAAGCGGCGCTAGAAATAGAGAGAGTTCGCTCCACTTTCCTTGCACTCTCTCGCATACGAGCGAACATGGCCGACAGTTGTAACGTCGTGTGATAGGTGCTTTTTTTTTTCTTTTCTTTTTCTTCTTTTTTTTTGCGTGCGCAGGCTGATACTCCTGCAGACACTACCTGTATAGACAGGCAAGGATTAATCCCATCTACCCAGCAAAGGGAGTGGAGTTTTGTGTGTATGACCTTTTCTTATCCCGCCATTAAGGCAGCCATACTCCATCTTCGGGAAGTTGCATGCTATGTGTAACGTGTCATCCATACCAACCGCCAAACTGGCCTTCTCTTCCGAAAGTTGGTGATGGGATTTTACGTGTGTGCAAGATGTTATGCGTGCGTTCCCACACGGAACCTCGGTTTATAGTCTCATTCAAAGGACTGTATGGAGTCAGAACCAATGTTAACTCCGAGGGAAAAATCCCCCTGTACCGAAACGGCCCGGCGGAGATTCGAACCCGCAACCCTAAGATTACGAGTCCGACGCTCAACCACCGGGCTATTCCGGCCCCTCTGATTGGTGCATGAAAAGTAGTTAGTTCTCTGAGTGGTGCCCAGAATAATCAGAATACTGACCCTCCAGCGACACGAAGAGCTTGAAGAAGAAGCCTTTTGTTCATTATGAATTCATCTTGCGGCCGTTTCTTTACTCCCCTCCTCTCTTTCACCGCCCTACCCCCACTCCACCCCCTTTACCTCCCTTTCGGCTAGCATAAGCTAGCCACTCGCGAGCTCTTGCGTCTGTGGAACTCGTTTCAGAGTTCTCTGGCCCTGAAATGGTTAGTGACATGATCGAACGAAGAGAATTCCGACACAAGGAGAATAGTGGGAAACGTGGTGATGTATTGATCTTCCCCATCCACATCTTTGGCTGGAGTAAATTTAAACTGACAATCGCCGTTTGCATGCATGCAATTCAGCTGAGCAGATTCAGCCAGGCAAAACAGTGGTATCGATCCTGCCTTCAACAGACAGAGGACATCGATCTCAGATGGGCTGTTCCACCGGAAGACTGGTGGTTCCACTGCTGAGCTCAGCGTTCCACACACACACACACACACACACACACACACACACACACACACACAACACACACACTACATACATACACAACACACACACACACACGCACACACACACACACACACACACACACACACACACACACACCATACACAACACACACATACACAACACACACACACACATACACAACACACACACACACACACATACACACACACGCGCGCGCGCGCGCGCGCGCACACACACACATACAACACAAATCACACACACACACACCACACACACACACACACACACACACACACACACACACACACACATACACAACATAATATTATATAATATATATATATATATATATATATATATATATATATTATATATATAATGTACACACACACACACACACACACACACACACACACACACACACACACACACACACTATCTTTTTACATTCAACGGTAAATGTGTGTACAAGGGCGACAACCCAGAGACGAGCACCTTGGCGTGTCATGATTTAGGTCTGTCAGCAAGAATAAAACATTCATCTACTGGGAGCTGGCTGGATCGATCTGTCGTTTTCAGTTGCCCCACCCCTTCTCTCTTACTCCTTCCTACTCACGCCCCTCTCCCCCCCCCCCCCCTTTCCTTCCCTCTCTCCCCTCCTTCCCGCAACCTCCCCTTTTTGCACGTGCATCCTCATCCTTCACTCACCTACCACCACCCTCACCCCAGTCCCATTCTCTCTCTGTCTCTCTGTCTCTCTCTCTCTCTCTCTCTCTCTCTCTCTCTCTCTCTCTCTCTCTACGTGTTTCTCTCTCTTCCTCTGTCTGTTTTTCTCTCTCTTTCTCTGTCTTTCTTTCTCATTCTCTCTCCTCTCTCTCTTTCTTTTCCATTGATCGTCTCTCTCTCTCTCTCTCTCTCTCTCTCTCTCTCTCTCTCTCTCTCTCTCTCTCTCTCTCTCTCTCTGTGTGTGTGTGTGTGTGTGTGTGTGGTGTGTGTGTGTGTGTGTGTATGTGTGTGTGTGTGGCTCTCTCACTCTCTTCCATTAATCGTCCCGTTTCTCTCTCTCTCTCTCTCTCTCTCTCTCTCTCTCTCGGTCTGTGGGGGGGGGGGGGGGCGCTTTGTGCGTGCAGGAAGATCGGAGGTGTGTATTGCGTTGTCTCTACGTTTTGGGGAATTTCTCTGGATTATAACTGTGTATTTTGTTGCAACTTGACAAGCTGTTTGCTGTGGTATCATGCCTTCCGCCCCGCTGGTTTTTAGATCAACATGTGGTACTTTTTTGCCAATTTTTCAGTTGTTTATGTGGAAGAGGTGTATCGTTAAACAGTCGATGCATATCTCCATGTTGACAGTTCGTTCACGGCGAACCGGTGTTCTGTTCGGACTAACCCTCATCCTTCTGTTCTGGGGGGACAATTTGTTTAAGTGTCATGGTGATGGTGTACTGCTCCTGCGCTGTGGTGATGTTGAATCGAACCCCGGCCCCAATCCAGATACAAATGTTTCCGGGTCTTCTGGTTCCGGACGACAGATCCGTCTTTCTTCGTACCACCCACGACCGGGAAAGGAACCTTCAATGGCCGACCTGATGTCAAAACTAAATGATGTGGAGAGCTCTGTTAACGGCAAGCTGGACAATGTGAAGGAGGAATTGTCTCTCTTACGACAGGATCATGGTGCTCTCCGTGATCTTGTGAGTGGACTGAGGGACGAGATAGACGATCTTCGACGTGAGAATGATTTGCTGCAGCAAAAGAACAGTGATCTGACCTCTAGAGTGGATGACCTAGAAAGAAAATGTGACGATTTAGAGGGCAGGTCTAGAAGAAATAACCTGATTTTTTATGGTATGGAGAAAAGGGAAGGGGAAACAAGTGAAGAGTGTGAGGGCTTGATCCAGGATTTGATCACAGACAAGCTTGATATTACTGATTCAATTGAATTTGATCGTGTACATCGACTGAGCTCCAGATCTGATTCCCCGGTAATCGCCCGATGTTCCTTTTATAAGCAAAAAATGAAAATATTAAGGGCGAAGCAAAAACTGAAGGGAACAAACGTGTTTGTCGGGGAGGATTTCTCTCGAGGCGTGCGTGACATCAGACGTAAGTTGGGCCCACACCTGAAAAAAGCTAAGGCTGAGGGCAAACAGGCCCGCATGGTGTATGATCATCTATTTATTAATGGTAAAAAGTATGGGCTTGATGTGCACGATTCACTTAGAGAAATAAATAGGAAAAACGGCCGGCCCCGATATTCAAATAAATGTTTTTGGGACTGAATTTGGACGGGTACAAATAAAGCAACTACACCAGAATTTCCCCAGGTTGATTCACACACCCCGTCGATGACCACACATTTTGCACGTGGGGATTTAGAACCCGTTGGACCGGTTGGGTTTGAAATCGTCAGTCGTCCCTTGTTTTCATGCGAAAATTCTAGCATTCCAATAACTGGTGGAGAGGGAGAATATGGAAATCTATCTTGTGGTAATATAAAAGACGATATCTCCACTTCTGTAAATAAAGCTTTGCGTTTTGATGCTGATATAAAATCGTTTCTCGTAAGTTCTTGTCATGGAATGTAAAGGGCTTGCGCTCTAAGTTTATATTTCATGATTTCTTTTCATACATTACATCTTTTGATTTTGTTTGTCTTCTTTAAACTTTTGAAGAGAACTGTGACACTGATCTATTTCCTGGATTTCAGGTAGGCCTATATTGTAAACCGGCTGTGAAGTTCACCAAACATGGAAGGAGATCGAGTGGAATCGTATGTCTTATAAGGGATGAATTTGCTCCTTTCGTGTGTAATTTTAGATATCAAGTATGAAAATTATGTGCGTTTGTCATTGATAAACGGTTGTTGGATGCTGAATGATGTACTTTATGTATGTGCTTATGTTCCACGGAGGGGTCTCCTTTCTATTCACACTTTAATTATGACAGTGGAATAATCATGCTGATAGCAGTTGAAATTTGACAAGCACATAAACAGTGTAATGATGAAAGCAAATAAAATGTCGGCATAATCAGACGGTCTTTTTCATTTTTTGGATACTGAAGTTTTTACATTACTATATAAGGCATTAGTTAGACCCCACCTGGAGTATGGAAATGTGATATGGAGCCCTTATTTAAAAGGCAATCAGCAAGTATTGAGAAAGTACAAAAAAGAGCCACCTTGTTAATTAAGGAATTCAATATGTTAGCTATGCAGATAGATTGCGAAGGTTAAATTTACCATCGTTAAGTTCAGACGAATAAGGGGAGACTTGATTGAGACTTACAAGCTATTTAAGGGACTTAACAGTACAAATTTTAACACATTTTTTCAACTAACCCCTAATCAAATTACAAGAAATTCTGATAACAAAATCCAAATTAAATATTGTCGCACTAATATTAGAAAATTTTCATTTAGTAACAGAGTGGCACCGTATTGGAACAAACTACCTGCGCACATTAAAAAAACAAAAGATTTGAATACTTTTAAAAACCTTCTGGATACTAACGCTGAGTTAAATATGTTAAAATCTCAATTTGATTGATAGAAATAAAGTAATAGAATAGATTAAAATATATCCTGAGCATATGCATGCATTAAGCAACCAATGTTTATGAAATAAGATGATTGGACCAAAAAGCTGTGAGGCTATCAAAGTCCCAAGTGAACTGAACTGAACTGAGGAGTGCTTGACAGACTTGTTAATTCAGATGGAAGATGTTTACATCATTTTATGCGGTGATCTGAACAGCAGAATCTCTAATATTTCTCCATCACCCTGTTTATGACAATGACAACGTTCCATTAAAAAAGTCATTCGGTTATTTGTGACCGGCATTCTCAAGATGAATGTGTTAACAGCTAGGGTAAATCTTTTTTTAAATATGTGCACTGCTTTGGGTTGATTATATTGAATGGTTATGTAATGGCGCCCAGCATGGTTGTTTACTTTATCATTAAAAAAGGGGAGCAGGTGAATTTTTTTATGTCCGTTTTCTTACGCCCTTATTATAGGGTTGTGTCTAATTTGACTTTTTGTGAACGTTTCGAATTTAAATTTTTTTCCCATTGAATACTGCTTTTGTTTTTTTGTCATGAAATTTATAAAAGAAAAAAGTTTACCCGGGGTTTGGGCATTAATTAAAAAAAATTGTGTGGGGTGATAAATTTACATGTATATTTTACAGGAATTTATGCGGGAAGAAGCCCCGGGGATAAATTAAAAGGGCTCCCCTTTAAAACCTTATTGACGGGGAAAAACATAAATGTTTGCACTGGATAGGGTTTAATAAATGTATTCAAGAGTGTGTGATGCAGAAGAAAACAATGAAGCTAGTTTTGGGAAACCGCCCTAAGCAGGGTTGGGTGGGGAAATTTGCAAAAAAAAAATAAAAACTCAATTGCGCAGATTACTAAAAATTTTTGGTAGATCATCAAAAAAATATGTTTCCCTTGTTGCCCGGAAAAATGATTAAAAGGGGAAAATAAACTTAAAGAAGACCGCAATAGATACCACAAAGGGTAAAGAGAAAAAAAAACCCCCTTTTTGAAATAAAGAAAAAACCCCTTTCAATGGGGAAATCCCTAGATAATTTTTGGGGTTAAATTTAAATAACCAAAAAAAATTTTTTGGGATTTGTAGGGCCGAATTTCGTTAAAAAGAAAAAACCCAAAAAAATAAAACCTTTAATAACGGGTTTTTTTTGATTTTAAAAAGGTTTTTGGTTTAAAGGTTTGTCAGTAGTATATGATGCCTTTCCCGAAGTTGATAATGAATATATGAATCGCCCCAATTTTCGTGAAGAAGTTCTTTTTACGCTGGGGAAAAGTTAAAAAACGAAAAGCTGCGGGGACCGGACGGAATAATGGGGAGATTTTTTGAAAACTCCTGTGAAAAAGTTGTTGATTTTTTTTTTTAAATTTTTTAAGGCATTTTTGGGAAAGGGGTTTTTTTTCCTTGAAAACGGGTTGTGGTCTGTCCCCTTCCGTTTTAAATAAAAAGGGAAATGTAAAAAAAACCCAAAATAATTTTAGGGGTTGTCTCTCTGTCAGATGTAAGTAGAAAAGGGTATTCGGGCGCCATTATAAACCCGGGGGACTACAAGATTTTTGGGAGGAAAAAAAAAATTTACGGGTAAATTGTCAACAGGGTTTTTTAAAAATGGAAAATTTCAACAAAATGTGATGCGTTTACTCTAGGGGCTCAAATTTCCAGAAACAGTTTTCCCCCCAATCGCAAATTGTATGTCATTCTTGGGTTTTGAAAAGGCGTTTGATTCACCCCAACAGAAATTTATTGGGGCCCTCCTTTTTTTCAAAAAGGGAATTAGGGAAGACTTTTTTAAAATTGTTAAAAGCATGTCTAATGTTGTCAAAACAAAAAAATTCGTGTGGTGAAAACTCACAGATTACAAAATTTTACTAGAGGTTTTAAAAAAATGAGATGTTGCGCCCTATTTTGTTTTCTTTTTTTTAAAAACGAGCTAGAATAAAGTAATAAATAAGGGAAGAAGAAAAACTAAAAAAACAGGGGTTTTTACCCCAAACCGCCCTAAACCCATTTTTTCGGGCGGTTGAACCTAGATCCCGTGTTTTTAGTTCTCTAAAAGTAAGATTTCCCAAAAAACCAAAAAAAAAACTTTTTTTACAAAAAAACATACTGGTAGGGTTATCCTTTTTTTCAATACAAATTTTACAAAAATTTTTCAAAATTTTAGTTTTTTTTTTAAATTCCTGTGTTTTTCCTGATCATTTTCAAAAACCCATCATTTTCGGCACATTCATAAAAATGCGTCTCGGTCTTTCATGTGAAATAAAACTACAGTCTTTAATTGTTCTCAAAAGCCCTTTTAAAAGGGAAATTTAAAATTTTTGACAAAAAAACCACACACTTACCCCGAAATGTTTTCCCACGAAGCCAGTTTTGAAAAAGTGTTTCTTTTTTAACTATTCTTTTCTGCCGAAAGTTTTTCTATAATAAATATTTCCCTGCGTTCCCCAAAAAATTTTATAAAAGTGTTCTAAACATCACTCAGCTTTTTGCTGGGATCAATTACAAAAATGTCATCATCCGCCCTTAAAACCCTTTCTATCATTATATGCTTTGGTCCTTTTAAAAAAGGTTGGGCAAAAATTATTATATGATAAAAAATTTAATAACGAAAATTGTTGAAAAAGGGTTCGAAAACCCAAATATTGTTTTTCCACAGCCAGTCTCCCCACAAATCATTGAACAATGAGGGGATTTATCATAAATTTTTTAAAAAGGGCATTGACCCCAAATTTGTCGCCCCATAGTTTTATAACATTTTTTAATCTAATCCATTTTATTTTTTTTAAATCATACTCTCCGTCAAAACTTGTTCCAGTATTTAAAAAACCCCTTTATGAGGCCAAAATTGTGTAACATTAACCCAATTCATTTCCCGAAAATTTGTTTCTTTTTAAGCTAATTTTTTTTTTTGGGTTGTTTTGTTGTTAGGGCCTTAATACCCTCCCATTTTTGAAAAACGACGATGGAAATTTTTAAGGACGGTCAACGTCTAATTTTTCCCGCAAATTTTGGGGAATTTCCCTTTTTTAAAAGGACGTCACTGACCCCCCCTTCCTTTCCCTCCCCCGCACCCTTTTTAAGAAGAAAATTTCAAATATCATGTAAAACGTGTCTCCAAATTTTCATTTGGGGAAAAATGAACTGAAATTTTTGTAGAACCCCTTTTAAAAACCCTTTTTCCCCTTTTTGTGGGGGATTTTCTGTTTTTTTTCCCTTTCCCGGCGTTATTTCAATTCTTTTCCGCTTTTGTCCTTGGCCCTAAGATTTAATGAAAGGGCCAAGTTAAAATCTTTTCTAAAAAATTTTTTGACGGCAAAAAAATGTAAATGGGCTTAGGGAATTAAAAATTTTATGTCCCATTCTAAATAGGGTTTCCCCAAGTGCCTTTTGGAGGTCGGGGTTTTCAAAAACTATTTTTTTTTTCATACTGGCCAAAATTATTTGTTCTAAAAAGCGCGTTTTTTTATTTTTGGGAAAACCTTTTTTGTTTGCCCCGCCAACCCTCCATTTTGGCGTTTATAATCCCCATCTTTAGTGTACTAAAAACCATAAAAACGCCTATCTCCCCCCGTTCTGTTCAAAGTCCGCAACGTCGAAAGGGGTTTTTTAATTTCTAAAGTTTAACACCTCAGGCGCAAAAGTAACCCCCGTTTCTTTCGGGGCCCGCGCGACTTTATTTTTTAGTACTATTTTAATTTTATTTCCAAAACAATGTGCGGGTTTATCACTTTTTTTAACTACTTTCCCCCTTTTTTTGTCTGTGATTTTTACTTTAAATGTTTCCGACCTTTCCGCAAGCTAATTTTTTTAAAACGGTAAATTAGGGAATTGAAAATTTATTTCATAATCGAAATATGCAGCTTTTCCCTAAAGGGAAAGACCCTTTAAGACATTTGAGGGCCTTCCATATATAAGTTTTCATCAGTGCTCAGTCACCCAAAATGAACAAGAGTAATGAATGTAATGCAAGATCGAGGGGCCCTTTCCCCCCCTTTTAATTATTTTTGTCGGGTTTGTAACACTAAAACTATGAAAGTCCTGATTTTTATTTCCCGAAGCCTAACTTTTTGCTGTTTTTATCAAAATTTTTAAACCTACCTTCTTTTAGTTTTTGGAGTTAAACATTGTTTTTAAAATTTGCTTTTGTTAATTTTGGAGGTTTGTCGAAGTTACTCATTCCCTTTTTTAGTAAAAAAAAACCCCGTAAAAAACCTTCAGGTTTTGGTTAAGGGCCAACAAATTTTTTCTTTAGGGGTTAATTTTTTTAATTTTAAATTATTTTTCGGGGTTTTCATTTTTATTTTAAAACCAACAAAGGGTAAATTTTTTCAGGAAAGTGAAAACCCTTGGGGCTCCCCATTCGTTTTCTTTAGCATACTCAAAAAAACCAGGACTGCCCTTGAGTTTTTTTTTGTTACAAACATTTTTAAAAACAAATTTAAAAAAATAGGCTTTCAAAAATACTAAGAAAAAATTTTTTTTTGGGCCGCACTACAATTTTAAAAATAAAACCAACTGTACTCTTGTAAATTCTGTCCCCCGGGACTGACACCTTTCAAGAAAAGGGGTGAGTACGCCATTAAACAAAACAAACCCCCTCTTTTAAAAAAGACAAACATCGCGAAAGTTTTGGTTTAGTTTTTTCCGATGCATTTTTTTAAAAAACCCATTTTAAACTTTGCGGGTTTTTTGGGTTGCATCAACGGGGTGTGGAGTATCGTTGCTGATCTTTTAAATCATTCCTGATCCTTTGGTGAGGTCGTGTAAAAGTTTTCTTTTTTAAATTAAAACCTTCAGACGTATTTTGCTGACTGCAAGCCCCAAACCAAATGACAAACCTTTTAAAAATCCATTTAGAACAAATTTGACAGGGAAGGCTTTTGAAAGGATCTTTTAACGAATTCAATTTTAATGTTAAACGACTTTAGACAAAATTTGGACCGCAATCATGGCTTGGGCACCCTTTTTTTTTTGGGGCGGGGCCAAAATAAAAACTATCCTGGAATCCCCCCCTTTAAATACATTTTTTCCCTTAAAACACAACGTTAAACCTGGGGTCCATAAGCAAGAGCAAAAAAAAGCAGGGAAAACTTTTATTTTGCCCTTTTTAAAGGGGCCAAAATAAAACGGGAAAATAAAAAGGAAAAAAAACAAACTCTGTTCGTACTTCGTTTGGTGTTTGCTAGGTTCGCAAGCAAAAACGAGATCGAACATAACGGATCCTTCTACGGCTTTGATGCAAAAAACTACTTGGAAAATTTTAGGGGACGCCATTAATTCTACGGTGTTTTTCCCTTCCCAATATTAAAGGTACCAAAATGTTTTAAAATTTTCGCAAGATCGAAAGTAGATTTTGCTTTTGGGTTTGGTTTTTTACTTTGTTAACCTTCTGCCCTCGACTCCAGGTGGGGAACAATAATAAAAAAAACCCAAATGAAATTTTGTGGCGGGAATCCCGGAAGGTTGGACAAAAGGAACAAAAATTTCTGAGCCAGTAATATTAAAAACAATAAAAAAACAAGCCGGGACCCCCCAAGAAAAAAGTAAACCCAACCCCCCAAGGCCCAAACCCAAAAGTCATTGAAGAACACGAAGTCCACGGGGGCCCCAAAAAAATAAGGACCATAAATTTTAAAAAAGGCGGCACTTTTTTGGGGGGTTAATTTGGCCCTTGGGTTTACTTGGTTTTATCTACTAAAAGAAACCCCAAAACAAATTAAAAGGGGAACAATTTCCCATAAGTGCTCACCCATAAACCAAAATACTTTGCTCCCCGAAGACAAAAGCCAGTAAAAATACCCCCCTAATAAAAGGGGGTTTAAAAGCTCTATGGTTTTACTGGCAAATTTTTTTTAAAAAACCCCGAAAGATGATCAAGCTGTTTTTTTACCCATGTTAAATTCAGGCGGTGATGGGGGGGGATGGTGGTGGAGGTAATGAACTTTGACCCCCCGCCCCCTGAAATTTCCCAAACACCTTTAAATTATTGCAAATTAAGGCCTTTTTAAAAACGCTCGCTAATGTAAAACCCCCTTGCTCTCAAAACAGCTTTTCTATTTTTCTGCTAGTGTTGTGCCCCTTCATATAAAATTCTTTGGATATTTTCCCTTTATTCTGCTCCCCTTTATTTCTAATTGTTCTGGGTTAGTAGACCCCACTTCTAGCCCTTAAAAATCCCCGTTGTTAAAGGGATATGTAGTTTCGGGTTATTCTTTTTTTAAAACACCAACCCAAAGTTGGCGTCACCCAGCCTCAGGGAGTTTTTTTTTTTTCTTTTTCTATACCCTATTTATTTCCCACTCATTTTTGCTAAATTTGTTTTTTTAATTCACCTTAAAGGGTTTTTTTTAAAAGTACGATAAAGGGGCCATTAAATTCTCTCTCAGAAAGCCGCGGTTCGCGTATATTTTTGGTATGTTTCTTCTGAAAAACTGGTTTCTGTTCTTTTGTTTATTATTTCATTTGCGGATTGATTTAAAAACTTGAATTTCCATGTTTTGTATTTGGTTATCGGTTGGGATTTTTTTTAGTGTGTTTTAAATTTTTTAGAAACCTGTGTCCCTATCAAAATTTTGGGGGTTTTTTTAAGGAAATTTCCCAAGGGGGTTTTTGTTCGCTCACACTGATCTTTGTCTAATTGTCCCCACAGCAAAAAACCCTTTAAAGGGGCCCTCTTTTATTGTAAGGGGGAAAAACTTTTCACCTTGATCTTTTTAAAAAATACAAAATTGGCCATCTTTCATCTCTTAAAAAATCATTAGGGTTAAAATTTCGGGGGGTTTTAAAGGGCCCAAAATTTTGGTACAATGATCTAACATACTTTCTTTTAAATTCACGTCGTATTGGGGAAGCGCTGAGTTTATGCTGTATCAAAGGGACCCTTTTTCACTCATGTCGTCCCGGGTTAAGGAACATCATAATTTTCTTCGCCTTTAATGCCCCCCCATTTTTTTAAAAAAAATTTAAAAACTTTTTTTTTTTGGGTTTTTTTAAAAAAAGTCACAACCATTGGCTCAATTCTTAAACCCCCCCGGGAAAACTGAAAAAACCCCTTTTGGGGGGAAAGGGGAAAATAAGCAGAAAAAATTTACTTTCCCAAAAAAAACCCATCTACTTTTGTTTCAGAAAAAATTTTTAAATTTTTAAATTTCCAGCCCTGGAGCGGATGAAGGTTTTGGTCCCAGGCTCTGAAAGGCTTTATTTAAAAAGAACTCGCTTCAACAACAGACCCCAACAAAGTTGTACAAAATTTCGGGGGGCGGGAAATCGTTAAAAAAAATTTCAATAAAACTTGAGGGGCAAGAAATTTTTTTCTTTACAAAATGCAGACATAATTTTTAACCTATTCGATCTAGGGCCCAAACCCGGGGAACGAAAGGGCTGATCTTGCGTTTAAAGGAACCGAAAATGAAGAAGCACTAAAACATAGAATAGGCGCTAAAGTTGCAAAGCGGGAAAAGGTTTGTAGCCGTAATTATGCGCATGAAAATCGCTTTTTTTTAAAACCCCTAATTTTGAGTTGTTAAAAGCGCATGCCCCATACTTTTTTTTCCCCCCCCCGGAGTTAAAAGACAGATTGTCATATGAAATAACTTTTAATGACGACAAATATTATTAAATCTACAGACCCGAAGCAAAGTCCAAACTTTTTGACATCTCGTTAGAGTTTTGAATCGTTTTGCAACCCCAACTTACAAGGGATCGCAACAATATCAGTCAAAATTTTGGGAATTAAATTTCAAAGAGTGATTTTTCATTCTAAATATCCCAAAAGCAGGGGAGGGCACTTTTGGAAATTTTTTTGTTTTGTGCCGCAGCAAAGATCCCTTAAAGGGTTTTATTTTCCCGTGTGAAAATGAAAAAAAAACCCTTCAAAAAACAAAATGAAAAATTTTTTTAATCCTAAAATAACGAAAGTGGGAAAGTACAATTGGGGGTAGTCCTAACCCAAAAAAACCGGGTAGCGGGGGGTTAAAACCTTAACAGCATTTTTTATGAAATAAAAAAACTGTTTGGGGGGCGGGAAGGGTGAAAAAAATCCAACAGTTTTTCCTTTTGTTAAAGCTCATCCCTTTACACGTTTGACTTGTTTATTATTTAAAAAACGAAATACGGTTTAAAGGGTTGACCTAAGGGCCCAAAGGGGGAAAATCAGTTAAAATGGGGGCGGGAGGGGGAAAACCCGTTAGAGGAAATAATTTAAAAATTCCCCCAATTTATAAAGAAAAAAAGGCCGGGTAAACCATTAAGTGTATTTGTTTTTTTAAATATGATTTCGCAGTGAATATTCAAAGGGTTAAAAGATTAAAAATTTAAAAATATAAATTATTTTTTTTTTAAAAAAAGCATGGTTTTTGTTTAGCATTATCCGAGAGTTTCCTAAAGAAAGGGTAGTAGGGAATTCTGCTGCCCATAGAAAACCCCGACAAAAAACCTTTGATTTAAAAAAAAAAATTTCACAAAGCAAAAAAAAACTAGGCCCGGGCCCTTTTAAAAGCACAAACCAAACGAAGGGATTCTGCGCCTTTTTTTTCGTTCCCTAGTTAAAACTGGGCATCGACTTTTAAGGGGCTGTTTTCCGCAGGGAAAGGTGGGTTTGGGCTCTAGCAACAGGGGTGGGCCCAGCGCTTTAACCCCTAGGGGGTTTGGTTTTGCTTTTGGGCCTTTTGCTTTATTAGCTGGAATACTGCCAGCAAAAAAAAAAAAACTAAACTCCAAAAACAAAACAGCCATGGTTTTAACTAATAACGGGTAACTTTGGGTTCCCTTCCCAAAAAGACAATAAAAAAAAGCACTGCTGACTCAAAATCACGGATGAAAATTTAGTCGTTTACAGGGTGATTTGGGGGACTACAAAAACAAAAGTTTGATCTTCAAAGAAAAGGGGAAAGCCCCCCCTTTTTCTCAAAAGCCCCCCACCGATAGATAAAAAAAGGAATGTTTAAAAAAAATAAACCCAGAATTTTTAAAATTGGGTTTTAAAAAAGCTCCCTTAACAACCCCCCAAAGGGGGTTTTTACTTTAGTTTATGAGTTTTCCCAACACAAAAAAAAAACCCTTGATGTTGATTTGTTTTTAAAACCCACTTTGGGAGACATGTGTAATTTTTTTTATTTAAATTTTAAAAAAAGTTGGCTTAGAAAAGAAAAGGGCCGCATGGCTAGGGTTATAAGGCCCAGATTTAATTTTTTTGGGAAAGGGAAAAGCTCGGGAAGAACATTTGTCAAAAGTACTGAATGATATTGATTTTTGAATTTTTTAATCCCGAAAAAGGGCGGGCAAGCGTTGTACAGGGGAAATTTTTCCCAAATTCCAAAGTAAACTAACCTTTCAACCCCCCAATAAAGTAAGTTAGTGTTTTTTAAACGACTATATAACAATTTAAATTAAGAAAATTTTAGAAGTCTGGGTCTCAACTAAACAGCAGGCTATTTTTTCCTCTAAAGATTTAAAACCCGGTTGGGAGACCAACTCTTACACCGTTTTATGACGCCCCTGAGGAAGCTAAAAATGAGAGGACCTGGGTTTGGTTTAGAGGGCGAAAAATCTTGAGATCATTAAAAAAGGGGAAATAATTTCACCGATTGTTGGCCCGGGGTTTCATTCCCCCTTCCCCCCCGCCTTGGGACGAAAAGAGCATTCCCAAATATACAAAATACAGGGGCAAAAAAATGTTTCTGTGGTGTGTTCTTCAAAGGGGGCATCCGTCCGGGAAACCGCAGAAAAGGTGGCTAACTATGAAACCCTTCATCAAAAGAACTCAACTTTTTGGAATATCCTTTCCTGTTTTGGTTGTCAAATTGGTTTAGTTTGGGAAAAACAAAAAAAACCCAAAAAACTGTTAATATCTACCCTGGGATGAGGGAAAAAAATTCCCGCACCCCTTAAAAATGGGTTTTAAAAACGCCCCCGATTGGCGAACCAAACAAAAATCTGTTTACTTATACTGATGTTTTCACCCGCAGGGCTTCCCCAAAATTTCAAAAATTTATAAGCACAATGAGTGTTATTGGCGCTACTTCAAAGCAAAAAAAAAAAACAAGAATTCTTGTTTGAAAATGGTTTTAAAAAAATTCCATCCGTTTTTTAAAAAAACGAGGGGAAATAAGAAACCGGGGGTGGCCCCTTTTTCTGTAAACGCCCAAAGAATTACGCCCCCACCCGGATCTAAAGTTTTGTTTTTAAAAATTTGGGAAAAGGATGCAAAATTCTCCCTATGTTGTTTACGCCGAAATTCGAGTCGCCCTTTTTGTTCCTTTTGAAAGGGCCCCCCGCCAAAAAATTTCGAAAAACATCCCCAAAGAGTAATCATCAGATTTGTTCATTTTCCTTTATTGTTGGTTTAGGTCGGATGGGGGCCCATTTAGCACCAAATTGTATAAAAGGCCCCGATGCTGCAGAAAACTTCTTAAACGCATCGAAATTTCGTTTAAAGACCCGTTTAAAAAATTAAACTTATCTGGGAAATTTATAATGACGCCCGAAGACCAACAAAGGAAAATCAGCCCCCCAAATTGTTGGGGTTTGTGGTTTGAATTTAAAAGTCCCAACCCCCGGGGAGGACGCGAATACAGTAAGAGACCTTTATCACCCTTAGTGGGAAAATTCCCGAGGAACCCACACAGTAAAAAGCCCTTTTTCAACAAAAGTTTGAACCCAAAAACATGGAAGCTGCCTTTTATTCTTTCAACCAATTTTCGAGGTTACCCACCTCACCTTATAATGCAAGCAGTAAACCCAAAGCCCTTTTGGGTGTCCCTGGGATTGGGGACAGTCATCAGAAAAATACATGGTTTTTCAAAATTTTTAAAAAACATGTCTTTTTTTGAAAATTTTATGCAAGGGGAAAATGGGGGGGATCAAATTTGAGTACTTGTATGGCCTTAAAAAACTGCCCCAATAAAGGGGGAATATTTTGCACCCCAAACCTTTTTAGAAAGGGGTTTACCCTTTTTGAAATTTTCATGAACAGTTGGGAAAAAGGGTTTTACGAAGCCACACCTTTCCCCCCTAAAAATTGGGGTTTGTTTTAGTCTCAGAGGGAAAGGGAAAAAAGTTTACTCCCAATTTTCCCAACCCTGCCAAGATGCGTGGCAGAAGTTAGAGTGTTAAAACAATGGGGGACTTCATATTCATTCTTGATTCCCCATGTAGTTTTTAGTCTCCCCCCCCCCCCCCCCCCCCCCTTTTTTTTTTTGGGGGCCGGCCTTTAAATTTCGGCCCAGGGAAAAAAGTTTTGGGCCCCCGGGTTTTTTTTCCCATAAAAAATTTTTTCTGGGGACAGATTGATTTATTGTCTGAACCCAAACCCAAAATTTAGGAAAAAAATTGGGAAAAAGGATTGGTGGGGGAGGGGAATTTTGTTGGCGTTTGCACCCTTACTGTAAAGCAAAAAACAAAACTTGGGACGATTAGATCCAGTAAAAGGTTTTAACTTCCCCCTTAATTTTTGATGCAAACAATCGGGATGGATGGGCCAAAGGCGCAATCGTTCCATTAAACCCAAATTTTTAAAAAGCACACAGATAAAACGAATAAAATTGCAAAGAGCAAATTTAAAATTTGAGCAGTTTAACGCCCGGGTTTTAAAAGCCCTGGTACATTCTGAAGTTGACCCTTGAATATCCTCAGGAACTCCTGACCTTATTTAAAGACTATCCCTTACAACAGAAAAATCTAAAAAATGGCCCAAAAAAAGAACCCCCCCTAAAATTGTGCCTAATCTTTGAAAGGGAAAAAAAAATTTTTGTTTTGTCATTACCCGACTTCTGCAATTTTTTTTAAGACCCCCTGGGGTTTTTAAATTTACAGCCCGGGCATCGTATAAATTTCTTTTGATCAAGAACGTTTTAAGAAAAAACCCTACATAATGAAAAAACATTTCCCGAAAATAAATCCGCAGATGCTTTAAAAAAAAGACTTTTTTTTAAGCGATGAACAACAGTGTTTTTGGAAAGACAAAGGAAAAAATTCCCCCACAACGTAAAGATGTTAATTGGTCCCCCAGGAGAAAAAAGCAAATTTAAAACTGACTTCCAAAAAACCCCAAATTTCAGGGGCTTCAGAAGATTTCATGATCAGGCTTTTTGGTTTAATGATGAAAAAAAAAAAGTCAAATTGGATAAGCCCCCTTTTTTTTTTTGGGGGTTTTTTGTTTTTTTTAAAATTTTCAAAGCCCTTTTTATGTTAGAATTTCTTTAGAATACTTTTAAACCCCTTTTATCCTGATTCCCGAGTGCTTTAACCCCAGATACAGACAGTTTTTTTAAAGATTTCCCACTGAAGATATCTATAAAGGGAAAGGAATTTGAAGTAAACTAAAGGGATGCGGGATGGGACGACACACTGGGTTTTCCCAAAGATTTTGCTTGCATTCAACCGTTAAAAGAAGGTTTTTGGAAAGATAAAGGGGGGTGAATTAAACTGGAAGGTGCAAAGGGGTTTGTTGGGTTAAGGGAAAAAATGTACGTATTTTTGGCCAGGAGAAAACCATCAAAAAAAGGGAAAGGGAAAATCCTCGCCCTGTCGTGCAGTTTGAGCATTTTTCCCCATACAACACAAAGAACATTTTCAATAAAAAAATTTTTTTTTTTCAGGGCAACGTAAAACTACGATTAAAACTAAAATGAGAAACCCCAAAAAACCCCCCCAAAAAGGTTTTAACAAAGTCCAGAATAGAAACAAACCCCAAAAAGAGTATTTTTTAATCCAGATTTTCACAAGCAAAACGGGGATTGGAGAACCGCATAATTTTATATCTTTTTTTGGGGAATTTTCGGGTCCAAAATTTTTCATTAACTTTTTCTAGAAAATCAACCATATCACTTCCCCAAATTTAGACAAATTTTTTCTCATGTTTGCTTGATGGCCCGAATTTTTTTTTTTATTTCAAGTATTTTTTTATCACATTTTTGATAGTCCCAAAAATTTTGGGGTTTTGGGGAGGCGATTTTGGATCCGGCCATTTGCCCCATGAAAAATTGTAATTTTTTTCTTTAACAGCAGAATACGAAACCCTGTGATTTTTCGGATTAATTCCTTAATAGCCGAAAACGTATCATATGATTCCGTATTAAAAATTTAAGTTCTTTCAATTTTTCAATTTTTGCTTTCCCTTCCATGTTCTTTCTTTTGGGCTTCCCTTTTTAAAACAAATAATTTTTCGTAAATCAGTTAAAACCCGGAAATGTGTCTGGCGGGTTATTTGCAGTTTTTTTCCTTCACAAAAGATCTTTGAGGGCTGGTTTTTTTGTTTGTGTCAGTTTTTTCTTTAAAAATACAGGGCGGATTCATCCTTTTCAATTCTTTTTATTTTTTGGGTCAACACCTTTTCCAAAAAATCTTTGCCTGAAGGGTGACCCCCCCCCTTCCCCCCGTTCTCCCCGGGAAATAAGGACCTTTCTTTTTTAAACCAAATGGGAAAAGTTTGCTGGATGAAGAAACCCCCTTCAACAGCATTTATTGTTTTTTTTTTTGATTTTTACTGGTTTTAGACCTTTTAAAAAAATTTGTTATTCCCTTTCACGTTTGAAATGAGGGCAGTCTTTTAAACCCCTTCTGGTTTTCGGGAATTGGGCAATCACTCTTGTGATATGGGAGGAGAAAAGCCTTTCAATAATGTTTGTTTTTAAATTTTCAACTAAAAAACCTGTGATCTGTGAAATCCCGGAAGCCTCTTTTAATGGTTTAAATCTTTGTTTTTAACCCAAAAATTTTATTCCCCGCGGGGCCTTTTTTAATTTTTTTTCCATCATCGACTTGAATCATGCCGAGGATAATTAACGGGGCCCCGTTTTTATATTAGTTGTATAGAAAAAGCAAAAGAGAAGCCCTCCTTTTTTTTAATGGTTTTCCCCATCTTTTTATTTTTGAAGCACGTCAATGACTGTAAGTGCGTACTTAAATCTTTTTTCAAACGTATCATTTGGGTAAATATTGAAGTCCATTTGATGGGGGGTCGTTCGGCATTGTGGACAAAGTGTGGTCTTGTATTCGTTTAGGGGCGGTAAATAAATTTGCCAAATTTGCTTTTTAAAAAACCCTTCCCTTTTCTGTTTGTTCACCAATCCACTGCTTGGCTTTGCTTTTTTATTGCGTTAATTTTCCCCTTTCCCAAAATCCCTTTTTTGGGGAATCATAAATTTTGTTTAATTTTTTTTTCAGCCAATATTTTTGCAACAAAAAACACAACGGTCCTAAACCCCCGCGAAAAAAACCAAAGATTTTTTTGCATTTTTTTGTTTTCCGATGGATGATAAAAGGGCGCTGAATTTTGGTGGGGGCCCAAAAGCTCGATTGGCTTTCCTGTTTTCAAGTTTTTAAAAATTTTTTTTATCGCTTTTCAAAAATCCTTTTAAAAGTGAAGCTGCATGCCCCTGTTTTTTCAGTGTTTTCCGGGGGAAAAAATTAATGCTTTTAAAATTTTCCCCCTTTTCTTTGTATCTTGGTGCGGCTAATTGCTCCATTGTTTGTTATGGCTTTTCTCTCGGGCCCTCAACCGGGATTTACTAAACGGTAAATTTACTTCCGCCCAAAAGCCCAAACGCATTAACCCCAGGGCCGCCCAATTTATCATTTTCGAGTGAAGCCATTTTTATAAATGTATTTTTTTTTTACATATTAATTTAATGGCTGGAATTATTTTCCTGCTTAACTAAAAAATTTTGTAGCAAATGAAGCTGTAATTAAAAGCAAACAGCTTTTGTTTAGGGCTTCAAAGTTAGTTTGCCCAAGATCTGCCCGGTTTTTTTTTAAAAAGGCTTTTAAACCAAACTTTTTGTATCCACACTTTGGCCCCCAATAACAGCAGATAAGGATACAAGGTTTGGGAAAAGTTTTTTTTGGGGCTCATTTTTTAAAAAAAAAAATAATTTAATTTAAAATTAAAAAAATGAACACATGAACTACTACAGCTACAGGGCAGGCCAAAAACCCTTTCCCGAAATTATGAATGACCCAATTTTATGAAAAAAGCATTATGTCCAAAAAGGGAAAAATTTATTCCCTTTGGGAGGGGGGGGTGAAAAACAAAAACAGTACCTCGGGAAAAGAATTCAGCTAGAAAAAAGATTTAACAAAGTCGCCACAAGACATTTTGAAGTTTTCACAACGGTTTTGAAGCGCAAATAGGTCAAAAATGGTAAAAAAACGTCGGCCCCAAAGGTTTTTTAAATTTGTACACTAAATAGTTAGTAGATTTTTGGGGCCCCTTGATTCTGAAAAAAGTTTTATGAAAGATTTAACGCCGGGGCCCAGTTTTAACAAAGTCCCTTAGAGTCTCTAGGGGTGATCTGTATTACAGATTTTGGGAACCCTTTTTGTCGCCAGGAAACGCGGGATTAATTACTTTTTAAACCCTATAAAATTTTGTTACCCCTTTAAAATGGGAACCCCCCCAAAACAGAAAAATCAGCAAAGAAAAAACAAAAAAAACTGAATCAGGGAAGGGGAAAGTGCCCCGGAAAAAAAAAAAACCTTCCCTCCCCCCGGGGGGGGTACACAGGAAAAAAATTAGCAGGGGTGGAACCCCAAAAAAACAAAAAAATTTTGTTAAAAAGAATATAACTCCCTAAAGAAAAAAAAAAAACGGGCCCCCAACGCCAGCTTAAAACGGGGCAGAAAAAAGAACAAGTTGAAATTTAAGGCCCTAAGCACCAAAGTCTTCATGGAATATTGAACTTAAAACTGTTGTCATTTGGCGCCCTTGCTGCTGCTGGGGGCGGTTATTACGGTTATAAAATATATAAACAGCGACAGCAAAAACCAAAGAAGTCCAAACAATCTCCGCCACTAAATACAGAAGCCGAACACAAAGCATGCCAAAAACCGCCAACAACAAAATCATTTTGATCCATTTCAAATCCAATAATAATTTTAAGAACTTAATTTTAAAAATTTTTTGGTTTTTTGATAAAAATAGATCGTGGCGGATTATTATTTGTTTAAATGATGGAGTCAATAAATAAAGACATGGAGTCTATAAAAGACATTTCCATAGACCAGAATTGTAATCAATGCGGTTGCTTACGATGTAAGAACTTCATTAAGATTTATGCTGACCGATTTCGCGCCAAGGACACTGAGCAAGACATCCTCAACGATGACGCGATTTTTGAGGCGTGTGTGTACTATATTAGACATCTACTATTTAAGACAAAAAACATAGATTGTATTGTTTTTTTTTCTGATAATTATAAGATAACTTGAATAAGAAACTTGGTTGTACTTAGAGGATGACTTAATTACAATCTTGAGGTGACTTAAGGTGACTTGATCAAAGAACTTATTAAGAACTTGAGGTGACTTAATTAAGAACTTAATTAAGAACTTAATTAAGAACTTGGAGTAACTTGATCAAGAACTTAATTAAGGACTTGGGGTGACTTAATTAAGAACTTAATTAAGGACTTGGGGTGACTTGGGGTGACTTGGGGTGACTTGGGGTGACTTGGGGTGATTGGGGTAACTTGGGGTAACTGGGGTGACTTGGGTGAAGGTGTCAAGTGTCTCAAAGTGGAACTGGGGAGCCACTTGCTTGTGACTGAACAGGTTGTGTCCGCGCGCGCACCTCAATCAACAGGCCAAGCGATCACACTGGGGTCGTTTGGCCTAGTTTGCCGCTGAGCTTTGCAGGTCAAGTGATCACATAGGTCGTTTGACCTAGTTTGCTGCTGTGCTTTGCAGGTCAAGTGATCACACAGGGTCGTTTGGCCTAGTTCGCTGCTGTGCTCCTCTTTTTCTCAACCAGGCTTGCAACTGGCTTTGGCAGAGTTACAGCAGTTACTGCTGTAGCCGAGCTTTTATGGCGGCTCTAATCGCCAGTAGTAGTACATCCGTCATTGTATATTTGGAGCTTTATATGGAGATAGTGCTGGCTACACACTACTCCTCTCCATATGGTAGATGTACTAAGGTCTGCCTAGCCCTATCTAGTTGTTTGCCAGAACTCCGAAAATCGCTATTCAGTTGCATAATCCTAATAATACTTTTACGTTGTACACAGTTCATTTATACTGTTCAGCTTGTG
>CM031596.1:103282532-103292532 GCA_018398815.1 Conus ventricosus
CCTCTCCCCAGTTATCCCCCCAGGTATGTTTTACAATAAAAGCCTCTTTAGTGTGCAGATCACCTGAGGTTGCAGGCTTTCAAACGTGCGGCCAGTCGATTGCCCACACATGTACGCGTGCGTGCGTACGTGTGTGTGTGTCTCCATGGCCGGTAGACATTTCATTCTGCCTTTGATGGAGTTGATTCACACATTTTCAGTCACGGCATAGTTTGAGAGTGTGTGTTGTGTGTGTGTGTGTGTGTGTGCGTGTGCGTGCGTGTGTGTGTGTGTGTGTGTGTGTGTGTCTGTGTATGTGTGTGTGTGTGTGCGTGTGCGTGTGCGTGAGTGTGTGTGTGTGGTGTGTGTGTGTGTGTGTGTGTGTGTGTGTGTGTGTGTGCCTGTGCGTGTGCGTGTGAGTGTGTGTGTGTTGTGTGTGTGTGTGTGTGTGGTGTGTGTGCATGTGCGTGTGTGTGTATGTGAGTGTGTGTGTGTGTGAGTGTGTGTGTGTGTGTGTGTGTGTGTGTGTGTGTGTGTGTGTGTGTGTGTGTGTGTGTGTGTGTGTGCGTGCGTGTAAGTGTGTATGTGTGTGTGTACCAAACCCGCTATATCATTATCGCGCAAAACGCCATAGAACAGAATTAAGACAAAAAGTGTCATTCGCTCATACACAATGAAATGATGCTGTGACGCAGAGAAACCAAGTCATACACCGTGACGTCATTGTGACACAAAGAACCATATCATACACCGTGACGGCATTGTGATACAAAAAACCATATCATACACCGTGATGGAATTGTGACACAAAGAACCATATCATACACCGTGACGGCATTGTGACACAAAGAACCATACGAGACACCGTGACGTCATTGTGACACAAAGAACCATATGAGACACCGTGACGTTATTGTGACACAAAGAACCATATCATACACCGTGATGGCATTGTGACACAAAGAACCATTATCATACACCGTGATGGCATTGTGACACAAAGAACCATGTCATACACCGTGACGTCATTGTGACACAAAGAACCATATCATACACCGTGATGGCATTGTGACACAAAGAACCATATCATACACTGTGACGGCATTGTGACACAAAGACCATATCATACATCGTGATGGCACTGTGACACAAAGAACCATGTCATACACCGTGATGGCATGTGACACAAAGAACCATATCATACACTGTGACGGCATTGTGACACAAAGAACCATATCATACACCGTGATGGCATTGTGACACAAAGAACTACGCCATTCTCTCATGTACCGTGATGGCGTAGTGAAAACAAAGAACAATGCCATCCTCATGTGCTGCAATGGTGCTTTGACACAAAGAACTATGTCACTCTCTCTTATTCCGTGATGGTGCTACAACACAGAAATCATGCCAATCTCTCTTATACGTAATGGCGTTATAACACAGTAAACCATGCCAATCTCTCTTATACCGCGATGGCGTTATAACACAGAATGCATGCCAATCTCTCTTATACCGTGATGGCAGTATAATACAGAAATCCATGCCAATCTCTCTTATATCGTGATGGCGTTTTTAACACAGTAAACCATGCCAATCTGTCTTATACGTGATGGCGTTATGGCACAGAAATCCATGCCAATCTCTCTTATATCGTGATGGCGTTATAACAACACAGTAAACCATGCACTCTCTCTAATACCGTGAAGGCAGTATAATACAGAAATCCATGCCAATCTCTTTTATACTGTGATAGCGTTATAACACAGTAAACCATGCCAATCTCTCTTATTACCGTGATGGCGTTATGGCACAGAAATCCATGTCAATCTCTCTTATACCGTGATGGCGTTATGGCACAGTAAACCATGCCAATCTCTCTAATACCGTGATGGCAGTATAATACAGAAATCCATGCCAATCTCTTTTTTACTGTGAATGCGTTATAACACAGTAAACCATGCCAATCTCTCTAATACCGTGATGGCAGTAATAATACAGAAATCCATGCCAATCTCTTTATACTGTGATGGCGTTATAACACAGTAAACCATGCCAATCTCACTAATACCGTGATGGCGTTATGGCACAGAAATCCATGCCAATCTCTTTTATACTGTGATGCGTTTATAACACAGTAAACCATGCCAATCTCTCTAATACCGTGATGGTGGTGGATACAAATCAAAAGTCATTCTCTCATCTACCTGTCATGGTCTTGTGACACACAGAGCCAATGCCATGCCATTCTGGTCTGCTGCAATGATGGCTAGGACACACAGAGCCACGCCATTCTCGTCTGCTGCAATGATGGCTAGGACACACAGAGCCACGCCATTCTCGTCTGCTGTAATGATGGCTAGGACACACAGAGCCACGCCATTCTCGTCTGCTGCAATGATGGCTAGGACACACAGAGCCATGCCTTCTCGTCTGCTGCAATGATGGCTAGGACACACAGAGCCATGCCTTTCTCGTCTGCTGCAATGATGGCTAAGACACACAGAGCCATGCCATGCCATTCTCGTCTGCTGTGATGATGGCTAAGACACACAGAGCCATGCCATGCCATTCTCGTCTGCTGTAATGATGGCTAGGACACACAGAGCCACGCCATTCTCGTCTGCTGTAATGATGGCTAGGACACACAGAGCCACGCCATTCTCGTCTGCTGCAATGATGGCTAGGACACACAGAGCCATGCCTTTCTCGTCTGCTGCAATGATGGCTAGGACACACATGGCCACGCCATTCTCGTCTGCTGCAATATGGCTATGACACACAGAGCCATGCCTTTCTCGTCTGCTGCAATGATGGCTAGGACAACACCGAGCCATGCCTTTCTCGTCTGCTGCAATGATGGCTAAGACACACAGAGCCATGCCATGCCATTCTCGTCTGCTGTGATGATGGCTAAGACACACAGAGCCATGCCATGCCATTCTCGTCTGCTGTAATGATGGCTAGGACACACAGAGCCATGCCATTCTCGTCTGCTGTGATGATGGCTGGGACACACAGAGCCATGCCATGCCATTCTCGTCTGCTGTAATGATGGCTAGGACACACAGAGCCATGCCATTCTCGTCTGCTGTAATGATGGCTAGGACACACAGAGCCATGCCATTCTCGTCTGCTGTAATGATGGCTAGGACACAGAGCCACGCCATTCTCGTCTGCTGTAATGATGGCTAGGACACAGAGCCACGCCATTCTCGTCTGCTGTAATGATGGCTAGGACACACAGAGCTATGCCATTCTCGTCTGCTGTAATGATGGCAAGGACACACAGAGCTATGCCATTCTCGTCTGCTGTAATGATGGCTAGGACACACATGCCACGCCATTCTCGTCTGCTGCAATGATGGTTAGGACACACAGAGCTATGCCATTCTCGTCTGCTGTAATGATGGCTAGGACACACATGGCCACGCCATTCTCGTCTGCTGCAATGATGGTTAGGACACACAGAGCTATGCCATTCTCGTCTGCTGTAATGATGGCTAGGACACACAGAGCTATGCCATTCTGGTCTGCTGTAATGATGGCTAGGACACACAGAGCTATGCCATTCCTCGTCTGCTGTAATGATGGCTAGGACACACAGAGCTAATGCCATTCTCGTCTGCTGTAATGATGGCTAGGACACACAGAACCAATGCCACTCTCTCATCCATCGTGACGGTGCTGTAACACAAGGAATAATGCCTTTCTCTCATATAACCAGGTGGTCTAAAA
Organism: Conus ventricosus; assembly: GCA_018398815.1. NCBI lineage: Eukaryota > Metazoa > Mollusca > Gastropoda > Neogastropoda > Conidae > Conus > Conus ventricosus. The sequence continues at coordinate 103,286,250 of CM031596.1, forward strand.
ACAACCGTGAGTGTCTCTCACATCACATGAAGGAACAGTGATAAACCAACAAGATACCCTCCAGTATGATGACATGGGTCGATGACGTACACAACCAGATATAACGTTATGACGTTGGCGCAAAAGGAGCCAAGTCCTGTCACATATCATGATTGTTCCCTTTTCACACATCATGATTGCTCCATTCTCACATATCATGATTGCTCCATTCTCACATATCATGATTGCTTCCATTCTCACACATCATGATTGCTCCCTTCTCACACATCTGATTGCTCCATTCCACATAATGTCATGATTGCTCCATTCTCACATATCATGATTGCTCCCTTCTCACACATCATGATTGCTCCATTTCTCACATATCATGATTGCTCCATTCTCACACATCATGATTGCTTCCCCTTCTCACACATCATGATTGCCCCCATTCTCACATAATGTCATGATTGCTCCATTCTCACATATCATGATTGCTTCCTTCTCACACATCATGATTGCTTCATTCTCACATATCATGATTGCTCCATTCTCACATATCATGATTGCTCCATTCTCACATATCATGATTGCTCCATTCTCGCACATGATTGCTCCATTCTCACATATCATCAATTGCTCCATTCTCACACATCATGATTGCTCAATTACAAACGTAATCATTCTGTCACTCTAGAGGATGAATTGACATGATAAAAGAAACAACAATTATGTCCCCGAACTAGATGGTGATATGACCAACAAAAAACAAAAAAACAAAAAAACAGTTGGTCACGTTGCTTGATAGTGACGGAAAAAAAACCAGTGTGCCACGTAACTTTTTTTTTCTGTCCCAACCTCTGCGCCACCTCAGAGGCAGTGCACCCACGCCGCTCATTCCGACACCCCGTCCACAGCCACAGCCCGGTCGGCCCTGCCACAGCCCCGCACCGGCAATCCACAGGGAGCAGTCAATGTCAAGTCGTCAAGAGGCAACCCACCGGAGGAGACACTGCACTGCTGCCGAGTCACTTCGGTGGTGTTCAGTGGCGCCTGTTTTGATCTAACATACGCAGGACACCACCTACTAAGCCCCCTACTCACGACATAATTGCTTAGTCGCGGAGCCGGCGTGAGTAGCTCTCCCTCCGGAGGGCGCCACCACGTCCGTCCAACAACAGCCCCCATGGACTCGCCGATACCGGTGACCCCGACGGAACCAAACCAAGGCCACAGGCGTGGAGAGGACATCGAAACTGAGGTCACCATGAGAGGAGGGCATGAAGGGCAACAGAATTTGAGACTTTTTTTAATGCTGATCGATGAGAATGAGGATGATTAAGATGATGCTACGGATTTCCATTTCGGTCTGATATGAGACTACATGACAGGGCTGTACTCTACGCTTCCTTTCATAATATATCCCGGCGTCAACCAGACCCGAGAGATTAGGCACCTGCAGTGTTGGTCAGGAAATTTGAGCAACACTCTCAGAAACGCATCCATTAAGTGGATGAAACTCGACTGTGTGGTCCCAGTCTTCCCAACTGAGTCCGCAGCAACTCAGCTCTGGGTAGGAGCCGGTCGTGCAGAAAAACCCACATGACTTCTGATGGGATTCGAACCCACGACCTCCCAGCCGGGGTCCGCGACGCTAACCACTTCGCCACGGCCGCTGGTACGTCACGTAACTTTATACTGATATGACAAAAAACATACATCCTGTTACATAACATGACGAAGACAAATGTTCGGTCACATACCATGATAGTGCTAACACAAACACACATCCTGTTACATGACTTGATATGATTTACACACACACACATACACACACCCACACACACACACCACACACACACATCACACACACACACACACCACACACACACACACACACCCCAACACACACACGCACGCACGCACGCACGCACGCACGCACACACACACACACACACACACACACACACACACACCACACACACACAAATCTTTTCTGTCACATAACCTATTAGTGAGATGACAAAAACAATCGTTCTATCCTGATTCAGATACGACAAAAGCAACTGTTCTGTCACATTAAATTGGTATTAATTTGCAAAAAAACAATCATTCTGTCAAATAAAATTAATGATGGTGATTGACAAAAAAACAACAACTACCATTCTGCCAACTCCGCCAGGAGACCCTTTTTGGGAATCATGCCGGTCCCAAGCCCGGAAAAAGGAGGAGGGTTGGGCGTGGGGGCCAGCTCCCACCACCCCGAAAAACAAACCACAGCTACAAAACGCCGACCAAAAAACAACTTGACACCTCAGCCCTGGAAGGGATGGGTCTTCGACAAGAAGATATATGACGCCATGTGGTGAAAGCCTGAAATCTCGGAAGCCACAAGGCCGACCGCCTTTCTTTCAACCAGGGCAGCCAACATCGGAACTTTGGGAACGTCAGGACCATGCATGAGACAGAAAAGACATTCCAAGTAGCGTCAGAGATGAAGAACTACAACCTAACCCTGCTTGGAGTCGGTGAAACCCGCTGGACACAGTTCGGACAGAAATGATGGACCTCGGGAGAGATGCTGCAGTACTCAGGACATGAAGAGGACAGTGCCCTCCCATACTCAAGGAGTCGCATTGATGTTGTCTACAACAACTCAGAGAGCGCTATTGGGTGGGAAGCTCATGGCCCAAGATTCATCACGGCATCCTTCAGAACCAAGAAGAAGATCAACATGAACGTGATACAGTGCTATGCTCCTACAAATGACAGTGAGGAAACTGACAAGGACCAGTTCTACAATAGACTGCAGTCCATCATAGAAAAGTACCCAGAGAGAGGTGTTACCATCCTGATGGGGACTTAAACGCCAAGATCGGAAAGGACAACACGGGGTATGAGACTATCATGGGAAGCCATGGACTGGGGGACATGAACGAGAACGGTGAACGACTGGCAGACCTATGTGAAACTCAACAACTTTGTCATCGGTGGCAGCATTTCCCCCACAAGAACATCCACAAGGCCACCTGGGTTTCACCAGACCACACATCAGAACCAATTGACCACATCTGCATCAATGAGAAATTCAGATCCATGCAGGATGTGAGGGCAAAGAGAGGAGCAGACGTGGCTTCAGACCACCACCTCGTTGTGACCAGGCTTAAGTTGAAGTTAAAGAAGAATTGGATGACGGCACATGCAGTACGACACAAATACAGCACAAATCTCTCCTGAGAGATACAACGAGATCCAAGAATATAGGACAACTCTAGGCAACAAGTTTCAAGTACTGCAAGAACTACTGGAAGAGGAAGACGGTACACTAGAGGACAAGTGGAAGGAGATCAAGGAGGCAGTAACATCAACTTGCCAGGAAGTGCTTGGCCACAGTAAGCACCAACACAAGGAATGGATCTCGGGGAGACAGCCTGTGCAAGATCCAACAGAGGAAAGAGAAGAAAGCGGCAATCAACATCAGTCGAACAAGAGCAGAGAAGGCCAAAGCACAAGCAGAACACACTGAGGCAAACAAACAAGCAAAGAAGAGCATCAGAACAGACAAGAGGAAATATGTAGATGACCTAGCAACAGAAGCCGAACAAGCAGCAAAACAGGGAAACATGAAAGGACTGTAAAGACACCACCAAGAAGCTGACAGGAAAGTACAGGGGGCCAGAACGACCAATAAAAGAGAGAGAGGGAAGGCACCTCACAGAGAAGAACAGCAGAAGAACAGATGGGTTGAGCACTTCGAGGAGCTCTTGAACAGACCATCGGCAGAGAACCCACCAGACATCGAAAAGGCTGACTCAGACCTGCCCATGGACTGCGGGGCACCAACCAAAGAAGAAATTGGGAGGGCCATCAAACAGTTGAAGAACGGAAAGGCGGCAGGACCTGACAACATCCCCGCAGAGGCGCTGAAGACAGACATAGAGACCACAGTAGAGATGCTTTGGCCTCTCTTCAAGAAGATCTGGGAGAGGAGCAAGTGCCAGCAGACTGGAAGGAGGGGTACCTTATCAATGATTCCCAAGAAAGGCGACCTTAGCAACCGCGCGAACTACAGAGGAATAACACTGCTGTCAGTGCCAGGAAAGGTTTTCAACAGAATAATTTTGAACAGGTTAAAGGATCCCGTTGATGCTCAACTCCGCGACCAGCAGGCTGGCTTTCGCAAGGATCGATCCTGCACAGACCAGATCGCAACGTTTCGCATCAATGTTGAGCAATCGAACGAGTGGAACTCATCCCTGTATGTCAACTTTATCGACTACGAGAAAGCTTTTGACAGCGTAGACCGAGACACCCTGTGGAAGCTTCTCCGACATTAAAGGTGTGTCGGCCAAGATCACCACCATCATCAGAAACTCATACGAGGCTCTGACCTGTAGAGTCATCCATGGAGGGCAGCTCACGAAGGCATTCGAAGTGAGGACTGGTGTCAGACAAGGTTGCCTGCTTTCGCCATTTCTATTTCTACTGGCAATCGACTGGATCATGAAGACCTCAACAGCTCAGAGAAGACATGGGATCCAGTGGACACCCTGGACGCAGCTTGATGATTTGGACTTCGCCGACGACCTGGCACTACTTTCGCACACTCGACATAAGATGCAAGAGAAGACAAGCAATGTAGCAGCCACATCAGCACAAGTAGGCTCAACATCCATAAAGGCAAGAGCAAGATTCTCAAGGCCAACACTGTCAGCACCAACTCGATCATGCTGGACAGCGAGACGCTAGAGGAAGTAGAAGCCTTTACCTACCTGGGCAGTGTCATCGACAAGCTGGGGGCACAGACGCCGACGTCAGAGCAAGGATTGGAAAGGCCCGGGCAGCGTTCGTACAGCTACGGAACATCTGGAGCTCCAAGGAACTGTCAGTCAACACCAAAGTCAGGCTCTTCAACACCAACATCAAAGCAGTTCTATTGTACGGAGCGGAAACCTGGAGAACTACAGTTGCCACCATCAAGAAAGTGCAGGTGTTCATCGACAACTGCCTGCGCAAGATTCTCCGCATCCGATGACCAGACACCATCAACAACAACGAGCTCTGGGAGAGAACAAACCAGCTGCCCGCAGAACAGGAAATCAAGAAACGACGTTGGGGCCGGATTGGACATACGCTGCGGAAGCCTGCAAGCAACATCACCAGACAAGCCCTAACATGGAACCCCCAAGAAAACGAAAAAGGGGTGGGCCAAGGAACACGTGGCGCAGGGACCTGGAAGCAGACATCAGGAACATGGGGATGACTTGGAACCAGCTGGAGAAAAGAGCCCAGGACAGAGATGCCTGGAGGTCCTTGGTTGGCGGTCTGTACTCCAGGAGGGGTAATAGGCGATGATGAACCATTCTGCCACATAACATGATGATAGTGAGGGACAAAAAACAACTAGTCTGTCACATGACGAGATAGCGATACGACAAAAAAAAAAGCAGCAACAACAACAACAAACCCATTCTGTCACACAGCATCGTAGCGTGAAAAAAAACAACAATCTTTCTGACACACGGTATCATTGTAAAATGACACAAACAACGAACAACCGTTCTGTCACATAACGTGACAGTTGTCACATACCATGATAGTGATGTGACGAAACAAACAGCCGGCAACGTCCTTGAGACAGAAGTCGGACTGCTTTGTTTGCGATCTCTTTCTTTTTCCGTGGCATTTTGTGTGTCGGTTTGTTTTGATGCCAAGTGTGCGTCCGTAGGTGTGCGCGTTGACAAAGTGTGTGTGTGTGTTTGTGTGGTGTGTGTGTGTGTGTGTGTGTGTGTGTGTGTGTGTGTGTGTGTGTGTGTGTGTGTGTGTGTGTGTGTGTGTGTGTGTGTGCGCGTGAGAGAGAAGAGAGAGAGAGAGAGAGAGAGAGAGAGAGTGTGTATGTGTGTGTGTGTGTGTGTGTGTGTGTGTGTGTGTGTGTGTGTGTGTGTGTGTGTGTGTGTGTGTGTGTGTGTGTGTGTGTGGTGTGTGTGTGTGTGTGTGTGTGTGTGTGTGTGTGTGTGTGTGTGTGTGTGTGTGTGTGTGACAGAGAGAGTGTGTGTGTGTTGGGGGGGGGGTTGAGAGAGAGACGGAGAGAGAGAGTGTGTGTGTGTATGTGCATGTGTGAGAGAGAAAGAGAAAGAGAGAGAGAGAGAGTGTGTGTGTGTGTGTGCGCGCGCGCGGTTGAGAGAGAGAGTATGTGTGTGTGAGTGTGTGTGTGTGTGTGTGTGTGTGTGGTGTGTGTGTGTGGTGTGTGTGTGTGTGTGTGTGTGTGTGGTGTGGAGAGAGAGAGAGAGAGAGAGAGAGAGAG
>CM031596.1:103306101-103308601 GCA_018398815.1 Conus ventricosus
AGAAAGAGAGAGAGATCTACACACACACACACACACACACACACACAACACACCACACACACACACACACACACAGAGAGAGAGAGAGAGAGAGAGAGAGAGAGAGAGAGAGAGAGAGAGAGAGAGAGAGAGAGAGAGTGAGAGAGAGAAGGAGAAAGAGAGAGAGAAACGGAGACGGACAGAAGAGAGAGAGAGAGAGAGAGAGAGAGAGAGAGAGAGAGAGAGAGAGAGAAGAGAGAGAGAGATAGAGGGGGAGGGGGAGGAGGGAGATTGAATCATGAGAGAAGTAGCTTTGAGAGAGACAGAGAGATGGAGAGAAAGAGAAGACACACACACACACACACACACACACACACACACACACACACACACACACACGAGAGAGAGAGAGAGAGAAGAGAGAGAGAGAGAGAGAGAGAGAGAGAGAGAGAGAGAGAGAGAGAGAGAGGTCAATAGCCAATGATAAACAAGGACTTCGTTGTTTACTTCTTCCGCCAGGGAAGTTCTATTTTTAACCGCTTCCCTTTATGTCTTCGTATACTTTGGTTTCGTCTTTCAGCCGGAATACTCCCAACCTTCTGAACCCCTTTCAACCCCACTTTGTCAAACGACCGACATGTGACCCACAGATCACCAGCAGCCTGTGTCACGTTGGCGTGGATCAAGGTCAGCCGCTGGACCTCTGGCCGTTCCGGAAGATGACCATCCGTTTGATCACAGGACCAGAAACTACTCAACCACTCTCATCGTAACATGGTGTGGATCTGTGGCGCGAATCTGTGGCGGATCTGTGGTGCAAATCTGTGGCGCGAATCCGTGGTGGATCAGTGGCGCTAATCTGTGGCGGATCTGTGGCGCTAATCTGTGGGGGATCTGTGGTGCAAATCTGTGGCGCAAATCTGTGGCGGATCTGTGGTGCGAATCTGTGGCGGATCTGTGGCGCAAATCTGTGGTGGATCTGTGGCGGAAATCCGTGGCGGATCTGTAATGCTAATCTGTGGTGGATCTGTGGCGCAAATCTGTGGCGGATCTGTGGCGGAAATCCGTGGCGGATCTGTGGCGCTAATCTGTGGCGGATCTGTGGCGCTAATCTGTGGTGGATCTGTGGCGCTAATCTGTGGTGGATCTGTGGCGCTAATCTGTGGTGGATCTGTGGCGCTAATCTGTGGTGGATCTGTGGCGCTAATCTGTGGTGGATTTGTGGCGCAAATCTGTGGCACGGATCCGCCGGATCAAACAGAGGCAACGATAAGATTATTACAAAGGTTCCACTGAAAATGAAGGCTGCGAACGTTACTGTCAAGATTTTAATAACAACCTACACAGTCATAGATCTTCATGGAATGATACAACTCTCAAGGGCGGGTAAAAACGTTGACATTTCGGTTTTTTTCCCCTTCCTCCCCCTCGCCACTCTCCCCACCTCAATATCCTATTACAACAATCTTCCCCCGAAAAAAAAACACAAAAAAAACAAACAAACAAAAAAAAACAACAGCAACAACAAAACAACAGCAACAACAACAACTAAAACAACAGAAAATACTCCCCCCCCCCCACTCCAACAAAAACAGAAAACAAACAAACAAAGAAAAACAAAAGACACAAAGAAAACATAACAAAAAACCAAATACAAAAACAAAAAAGAAAAAAAAAAAAAACAAACAAACAAAAAACAACCAAACGTAAAGAAAACGAGGAGTAACACGCTGCTTTTGCATCAGCTCTCAGTGACAGTTCCCTGGCAGACAAGTGAAGGTGTGTGTGTGTGTGTGTGTGTGTGTGTGTGTGTGTGTGTGTGTGTGTGTGTGTTGTGTGTGTATATATATATATATATATCTGAACAATTAAAGTAGTAGGGAAAACAAGTGCAGGCTAACAATTCTCCAGTCATTATGGTAATGACTTGGCAAAGATTTGAACTTTTAGAGAGAAAAAAAAAAGAGAATAAAATGGGGGAAATATATTGTAAATATGAGAAACCCTTCACTAGCTGCCTGAGGGAACCACCGCAATCCCTCTTGAAGGCAGATCTATTTGTATTGCCTGCTCCTAGGCCTTACGTCCGCTGGATCGGACTCATCAGGGAGACACGGCTGATTGTGTCTGTGCTCCTGGTGTCAATAGAGACACACCACAGTCCATAATTCTGTGGTGTTCTCACCACCAAGGGTTCAACAGCACCCCCAAAGCATATATATGAACAGACTCACAGGTAGGGTGGGGGTGGGGGGTGGGGGTGGGGATCCATGGTTCGCGCTGGACATGGGCTGACCTGTGCGCTGTCCCGGGTATCCTTTTAAGGTCCTTTTCTGTCGATGTCTATGTCCTGAATTTTTCTTCTTCTGCGTACGCAGGCTGATACTCCTGCGGACACTCCCTGTATAGACAGGCAAGTAGTAATCCCATCTGCCCAACAAGGGAGTGGAGGTTTGTGTGCATGACCAATTTTTTTTCTCTCCCGCCATTAAGGCAGCCATACTCCAGCTTCGGAGAAGGT
>CM031596.1:103313601-103316101 GCA_018398815.1 Conus ventricosus
AGTATTTGGAGAGAGAGGGGGTTAGTTACCGCCAAGGACACAGACAAACAGAGTACAGGACTAGACACAATGCATTTCGACCTCTTGGGTCTTCTTCAGGCGAAAACAAGTAACATTTAGGACAGTGACAAGAAGAACATGTAGCCACTTAGCTGCGCTTCTCCTGTTCGTCTCCAAATCAAAAATCACACGGGCTTACATTTAACAAAACATGCTTTTTCCACATTCAGCCAATTTTAGGCAACAAAAAACAACAGCAGAAAAACAACAGCAACAAAAACAACAGCGCAACAACGGGCAAAAATTTAAACAAAAAAGCAGCAACCAAAAAACCAACAGCAGCTGCAACAGCCAACAATAAAACAGCAGCAACAACTGCAACAATTACAACAGCGCAAACAATAACAACAGCAGCAAAAAAAAGCAACAATAAAAACGCAGCTGAAACAGCAACAAAAAACAACGCGCGGGCAACCCCAAAAATTAACAACAGCAGCAAACAAAAACAACGCCCCTGCAAAAAAGCAAAAATTTAACTACTGCAGCGGCAACAGAAAAAATAAAAAACAGCAGTTTGAAACAGCAACAATAAAAACCCAGCAGCTGCAAAAAGAAACTAAAACAGCAGCTGAAAACAGCAACAAAAAAAAAAAACCCCGCAAAAAAACAAAAAACAACAGCAGCGCAAAAAGAAACAATGGGAAAACAGCAAAACTGCAACAGCAACAATAAAAAACGCAGCTGAAACCCAGCAACAAAAACCCAACGCAGCTGAAAACAGCAAAAAATAAAAACAGCAGTTTGAAACAGCAACAATAACAACAGAAAGCTGCAACAGAAACCCTTTAACAACAGCGGGCTGAAAAACAGCAAAAAATTTGAACGCACCCGCAACAGCAAAAAATAACAACGGGCAGCTGAACAGAAACCCAATAAAAAAACAGCAGCAACAACGCAACAATAACAACAGCAGCTGAAACAGAAAACAATAACAACAGAGCTGCAACAGCAGCAATAAAAACCAGCAGCAAAACAGCAAAAAATTTAACAACGCGCGGGGAAACAGAAACAATAACAACAGCAGCAAAAAACCAGAAACAACAACAACAGCGCAACAACAGCAACAAAAACCCTCAGCGCAAAAACGAAACTTTTAAAAACAGCAGTTTGCAACGAAACAATAACAACAGTGCAACAACAGCAAAAATAACAACACCCGCTGCAACAGCAACAATAACAACGGGCACCCAAAAAACAAAAAATTAACAACAGCGCAAAAACAACAAACAAAAAACCCAACAGCAGGCTGAAAAAGCAAAAATTAAAACAGCAGCAGCCCCAACAACAATAAAAAACCCAGCACCCTGCAACAGAAACAAAAAACAACACCCAGCAACAAAAAGAAAACAATAGAAACAGCGGGCTGCAACACAACAATTACACAGCGGGCCAACCCAAACCCAAAACCAAATAAAAACCCGCGTGAAAAACAGCAAACAATTACCCAGAGCTGAAACAGCAACAAAAAACAACAGCAGCAATAACACAGCAGCTGAAAACGAAAACAATAAAAACGGGAAAGCGGCACCAGAAAAACAATAAAAACAGCAGTGCAACAGCGTTTTTAAAAAGCAGCTAAAACAGCAAAAATTTAAAAACCAGCCAGCTGAAACAGCGAAATAGCAACCCCAGCTGGAACAGCGCAATAGCAACGAGCTGAAACCCAAAAAGTTAGAAACAGCAGCTGCAACAGTATAGAAATTGTAGTAGTAGCCTTTTGCAAACAGCTGAAAATTGTTTTTGTATTTGTAGAAATTTAGTAGTGTATTTGTAGTAGTAGTAGTTGTTTTTTGTCTTGGTGGTGGTTGGAGTATTTTAGTAGTAGTCAGTTTGTTAGTTTTTGTAGTTTTTGTAGAAAACATCTACAGTAAGGGTATGGCTCCCACTTTAAACACTTTAGGATGGAAAAGGGAAAACCCAAAAAGGGGAAACCCAACCCTTTATTTGTAAACCCCTTTTTTAAAAACCCCTGCGTAGCTTTTGAAATTTCCAAAACCCCTTAACAAAGCCATCCCCCCCCCAAAACCTTTAAATTAATCCAACCCCCCCTTTAACCCTAACCCGGGAAAGCCGAACGCAGTCTTAATGGGGAAAATGGGGATAAATTTGTGCTCAGAGTTGGGGGGGCAAGGGGGGGGGGGGGGGGGGGGTGGGGGAAGGGAGAAGGAGGGGAAAACCCAAAAAAGGGGGGGGGGGGGGCGGGGGGGGGGGGGGGGGGGGGGGGGGGGGGGGGGGGGGGAGGGGGGGGGGGGGTGGGGGGGGGGGGGGGGGGGGGGGGGGGGGGGGGGGGAGAGGGGGGGGGGGGGGGGGGGGGGGGGGGGGGGGGGAAGAGGTGGGATAGTGAGTGTTTTTTGTTTTTTGGTTGTTGTTGGGTTTTTTTTTTTTGTTTTTTTTTTTGTTCGGTAAAGGATGGCACACACTGACCGTAAGGCGGCCAACA
>CM031596.1:103321101-103326101 GCA_018398815.1 Conus ventricosus
CTTGCTGACACATGAACTTTCCTGTGCAGAAGGCACCACACGTCTGTCCAACGATGGCCGTGACAGCTTGCTGAACATGAACTTTCCTGTGCAGAAGGCACCACACGTCTGTCCAACGATGGCCGTGACCAGCTTGCTGACACATGAACTTTCCTGTGCAGAAGGCACCACACGTCTGTCCAACGATGGCCGTGACCAGCTTGCTGACACATGAACTTCCTGGCAGAAGGGGGGGGGGGGGGGGGGGGGGGGGGGGGGGGGGGGAGGGGGGGGGGGGGGGAAGGGGGAGGGGGGGGGGGGAAGCAAAACGCCAGTGAGGTCGATCACCACGAGGGCAGGGAACAACGAAGGGGCACACGATGGACGAGTTTGTTTTGAAGATGACCACAGATCAGTGAGGTTGATGAAGATGCTGCGTTGTGTCTCACTCTTGTCTGAAAACAGGCAGCACGCTCCGGTTCCTGTCACGATAGTAGTCAGTATGAACCAGGCCCGGGAGGTACACACGCTTGCAGTGTTGATGAGGAAGTTTGACCACTTAAGTGGATGAACTTCGCGGTGTCGGTCTTCCCTTCAGAGCCTTTTCCAGCAAGTATAGGTAGAGGCTGGTCAGTGCAAAAAATTATGTGAGAAAAAAAAAAAAGAAAGAAGAAAAAGAAACCCTAAAAACGCACACTTCTGACGCGACCCCGAACCCACGACCTCGCTACCCATCATGTGCGACACTACCACTACACCACGAAAAGCCGTGTCTGTGGAGTGCAGTGACCTTTCACGGTCAATTGATGGTAGTTCTAGCTGCTCGGACACTGCTCGGACGGTGTGTTAAAAGACGCGAACAATGAACGGGACGATCATTTTGCCAGGCGAAAGAGATTTCCAATAATGTGAATTATTCCCTTTGTTTTTCTTTTTGTTAATTTTTCTTTTTTTTTTTTAAATTGACTGATTAACTTATCTCTTTCTTATTAAAATACTCTTTCGTTGATCAATGACTTTCGTCAACACTTCCTCCAACGCATACGACAGAGGTCAGGGATTAGCAGTCAGACCATTCATGCTTTGACATGATACCAGCGTAGATACCTGCCCATACACGAGTATGTTCAAGTTAGCTGACATCATTTTATGTGTACCGTTATCGATCATCCACGCACGAGTGAAGCGTACTCGTTTATCGTTTCACACAGGATTACACTTGACAAACTCCTGTTTTTTCCACATTCAGCCGATTTGAGGTAGACGCATGCGCTTCTGCTTCGCGCGTGCAGTTCATTCTTTTTATAATTCTCTGCATATGTGAACCAGTAAAATCTCTCTGTGTGATCGAAATTTTGACTGAAACGACAGAAGTGAACCAATCGCCATTTTGGAAGGGAAGTAAGCCTCGCACGGGTTATTTCCTCCTGATTCGGGAAATCATTCTGATTGGACAGTTGCAGGCAAAATTGACAGTTTTAGCTTCAGTTTCAGTTTCATCAAGAAGGTGTCACTGCGTGCGGACTAGTCCATATACGCTACACCACATTCGCTAAGTTTTGAGACAACACACTGCGCATGATTTAAAGCTGATGCACACATGAACTATTGACGTGTGTGCGCTGGTGGGTGTGTCCATCAATGGGGCCGATGCAGGCGTGTAAGTCATGATGCTTGGTTATCAACAAGCAATACATTCAAAACAGCAGCAACAACAACAACAACATTAACAACAAGAATAACAGAAACAACAACAACAGCAGCAGCAGCAGCAGCAGCAAAACAAACAGCACCAAAACAAATAGTAAAAAAAACCCAACAAACAGAACTGAAGAAAAAAGCAGTTGTCTGGCCAGCTCTACAACAGACAGCACACACACACACACACATGTCTGTCTGTCTGTCTGTCTGTCTGTCTGTCTGTGTGTCTGTCTGTGTGTCTGTGTGTCTGTCTGTCTGTCTGTCTGTCTCTCTCTCTCTCTCTCTCTCTCTCTCTCTCTCTCTCTCTCTCTCTCTCTCTCTCTCTCTCTCTCAGCGACTACAACAAATCGTGCACAACAACACTACCTTCACAGTAAGAAAGAGGAGAATCGGATTATGAACGACACACTCATTGATTACACCCTCCACCCCCTCTAACCCCCCCCCCCCCCCCAGCCCCCTCCACCCTCCATGCTGATGACACCACACCGCTTCCGTAAATGGATGGAGACGACACCCACGACTTACATCATAATGACGTCACTCATTACGTAAGAATCTTTCGTGTTCGGCTGGCATTGTAAGCGGCACACTGCTAACTGTAAAGGCGCTGAACAAGAAAGACATACGATCGCCCTGTTATGTGAAAATGGACAAGTCTTGCCGATGTCCAAACACGAATCTCTCCTGGCCATCCCTTTTCCTTTTCCTGATTAGCAGGATAATTGGTGTGTGTGTGTGTGTGTGTGTGTGTGTGTGTGTGTGTGTGTGTGTGTGTGTGTGTGTGTGTGTGTGTGTGTGTGTGTGTGTGTGTGTGTGCGCGTGTGTGTGCGTGCGTACATGTGTGTGTGTGTGTGTGTGTGTGTGTGTGTGTGTGTGTGTGTGTGTGTGTGTGTGTGTGTGTGTGTGTGTGTGTGTGTGTGTGTGTGTGTGTGTGTGTGTGTGTGTGTGTGTGTGTGCGCGCGCGCGCGCGTGTTTGTGTGTTTGCGCGTATGTATTTGAATTAGATTGTGTACCTGAAAAGATATGAGTGTTTTCGATAATATATAACTGGTTGCTATACGGACTTCATCATGCATTTTCTTGTTTGTGTTGTATTACATTGTGTGTCAACAGACTGCACGGTATTGTATTGCGTCACCATCAAAATGGATTCTCCGTCAAAAGGTGTGTGGGGCATTCCCCTTGTTGCTGTAGGTTCTTTTACGTGCTCTAAATGTACTAACTTCACGAAGAATCCTGATTTATCGTGTGATCCGAAAGATCGGCACTCTTTCACCACCAATTTCGGTCTTAAAAGCCAATCTGAAGGGAACGAACTTTCAAATCGCAAACCTAGCTCGTGCAGTTCGCCATCTCGGCGATCTTGTCTCTGAACTTAATCGCCCGATTTTTTGGTTCACATCTATTTATTAATACCACTATTCCACACAAGCTACGAGACCAACGAATCGCCACGAATTGATACATTTTAGAAATCGTAAGGAATCGTGGATTTTTGCAAATTTCTGTACAAAATCTTGACGCTGTACGAAGCGGTTACGAATTTGTAAGATAGACTTAGGAATATTCGTGGGTTTCTGCTCAAATCGGCGGGAACCATATGAAGATTGCCCAGAAATAACTGCGATTTGCAAGAATCGCTTAGGAATACTTAAGGAATGTTAAGATTCAGTCAAGAATAAGCTACGAATCATCCGAAGGCATCACGAATCTGGCACGGGTATAATTTAGATCGTGACTGTTCTTGAAAATTCGTGGAAGTTTCCCTCAATACAGTATAAAAAGCCCTCATCCCTGCTGGGGCATCAGTTCCAAATGCATTGCCAATGTAGAGCAGCTATTGCTCTGGCCCTGGAACTGGGGTTGTGAACAGCAGCTGGTGATGAATAGAAGAAGACTGGTTCGAAGAAGGAGAAGGGCCCCCAGGTGGTGGGTCAGACCATGGCTGACACCAGAGAGAAGACTAGAGTATGGGCACTATAGCAGACTGATGCAGGAGCTGAGGGTGGAAGATGAGAATGCCTTTGCCAACTATGTGAGAATGCCACCCCACCTGTTTGATGAGTTACTCAACAGGATCGGCCCATTCATCCAGAGAAAAGATACCCACATGAGACCAGCCCTTGATGCTGGAATGAAGCTGGCCATGACCCTGAGGCATCGGGCTACAGGAGACCGGTACCATACCCTTCAGTATGACTTCAGATGTGGCTACAGCACTGTGGTATGCAGTGTGCAGGAAGTCTGTCAGGCCATCATACAGGAACTGAAGGATGAAGTCATGCCACTGCCACGGACCCTGGAGGACTGGAAGGCCATTGCCCAGCAGTTCCAATGCCCAGCAGTTCCAAGACCGGTGGAATGTTCCTCATGCCCTGGGCGCCTTGGATGGCGAGCATATTGCTCTCAGGAAGCCATATAACTCAGGCAGTGTCTTCTACAATTACAAAGGCTTCTTCTCTGTGGTCCTTTTTGCCCTTAGTGGATGCAGACTACAAGTTCATCTGGATAGACATTGGTGGAGAAGGTCATCGGTACGACGGACAACTGTTTGGTGCTTCAGAACTGATGGAGTGCATCGACGACAACACCATAAACTTTCCTGACAAGGATCCTATGCCCTACGATGACAGAGACACACCCTACTTCATTCTGGAAATTGATGCTTTCCCCCTCCTCAGAACTTTTCTCATGAAACACTATGGCAGGAGGGGTTGGACAATGAGGTGATGGTGGCCAACTACAGAATTTCCAGGGGCAGACGTGTGGTGGAGAATGCTTTCAGAATATTGGCCAACAGATCCAGATGCTTCCTGTGCACTCTGGAACAACGACCTGAATTAGTGCGGTTATGGTTCACGGACATTGCTGCAAATTCGTACCTGATTTTTAAACCCTATCGTAAATTCGTAGACAGTTCTTAATTGTTTCTTTGATGCTTCGGCGTGCGTTCGTGGCATTCTTGACAGATTTGTAGCCGATTCGTTGTCAAGACACCGCTTCACGATTCCCAGAATGAGTTAAGAATACATAGGAATGCCTACAAATCGATTAGGACTCAGTTACGATACATAAGAAATCACTACGATTTTGTTGAGAATTGACTAAGATTTTTTTATTCGGGAGTTCGTGGCTAAAATTTTGAACAGCACAAAACTTTTGCCCCGAATTCCAGAATGCTCAAGAATTGCAAGAACTGACTACGAACAAATGTGAATCAGTTACGAACTTCAGGAACTTATTACGATTTAACTAAGAATCCTGGAGTTTATCAATTCCTGGCCATTCGTAGGATTCGTAGCCTCTGTGGAATAGTG
>CM031596.1:103331101-103336101 GCA_018398815.1 Conus ventricosus
TGACTATGGCCTAATAAGTAGTACACCTAAGGCAGTCTGCAGAGGCAGGACCTTCTTTACCGGGTTGAGGTCGTTTCCCCACCATACCACACTCTGCACATGTCACCATATAGTCTGCAGAGGCAGGCCTATTTACCGTTTGAGGTCGTTCTCCACCATACCACACTCTGCACACGTCGCCGGGACATTCGAATACCTAAACCTTTTCCCCCTCGCTTGATGCGCGCGCACTCTGCACAAATGCTACCGTTTAATTAAACAAGAAATTGAAGTCACTGCGAGATCAATACAGAATAAAAACTTGGGCATGGTCAGACGTTAGCGGTAAGACAAACAATGCTTTCATACAAAACTGATATCTGCCCGTAAACTTGGGTATTCAGCCCAGCTAATATATGTACCGTAATCGATCGTCGCATAACGAGAAAAGCCAACTCGTACATCGTTTACACACCGGCTCACACTTAGAAAATATTTTGCCTTTTTTTCCACATTCCGATTTTAAGTGATCGCATGCGCTTCTACTTGGCATTGCACTTCAGTCTTTTCAATTGTTTTGCATGTTTAAAACTAATGAATGCTCGTGTGATCAAATTTATAACTGAATCGACGTCAAAGAACCAACTGTCATTTCTCAAAGGAAATAATAGCGTCCTTTGTCCTATCTACTTTTGATCCTGAAAAAACGATATTCACAGACAATTGCAACGAAAATTGATAAGGGCAGAAAACCTCAATAGAACACTGCAAAAATCTGCCAACCTCTCCGACAGGTTGGGGCCGCGCTTGAAACCGTGTTTCTCATCCCGTAAAGCCCCGTAACTTGGGACACTTCAGCGGATCTCACAGGGACAATCGTACATTGGATATCTAAATGACCACGGTAGAATAGAATGGTCAGCGGATGGTGTTTGAGTCTTGAAACACCATCCGCTGCCCAAATTCTGGCCTACTGATGTTTTTTGCCCGCACAGGATGATTTGTCGCGTGACACTGCCAATCGAATAATACCCTATAAGGGCATATCTCGTGCGAGTTGCCCTTTCCTGGTAAAATAGTCGCTGCTTTATCCGGGCAAAAGGAGCAAACTATTTTACCAGGAAAAGATAACCGCTTCAGAAGAAGAAAAGAAAAGACGGAAGAAGAAGAAGAAAAAAGAAGAAGAAGAAGAAGAAAAAGTTATTTTGCGAGTTGTCTTTCCGGGTAAAATAGTCGCTCCTTTATCCGGGCAAAACTGGGCAACTATTTTAACCGGGAAAAGATAACTCCTTCAGAAGAAGAAGAAGAAGAAGAAGCAAGAGTTATTTTGGCTAAAGAAGAACGTAGTGGGGGGTCACTTTCCTTTGACCTTGACATCTTCCCGTCAACCTCACGTGACAAAGATATTTGAAAATGCCGATTTTGGGGTTATATTGGCTAGGACAAACAAAACAAAAAAAGGAACCCAGTTTCTGTTCAGGAAATATTCAGTCTAGAAAAGTCCCCTGCCGCGTGCCGAGGCCAGCTGCAAACTATTGTGTGCTGGCAAACTATTGTGTGCTGCCGGGGTGACGAGGGGGCCCGCTGGCAAACTATTGTGTGCTAATAAGTAACAAACAATATGGTGACTCTTTCTCCCACCCCGAAATAAACGCCCAACCTCCAAACTCTTCTTCTTCTTCTGCCACGCAGGCTGATACTCCTGCGGACTCACCCTGTATGGACAGGGAAGATCAATGCCATCTACCTAACAAAGGGAGTGGAGTTTTGTGTGTAAAACCGGTTTTTTTTTTTAAACCCTCCATTAAGGGAGCCATACTCCAGCTTCGGGGAAGGTTGCATGCTATATGTAACGTGGCAATCCAACAACGGCCAAACTGGCCTTCTCCTTCCGAAAGTTGGTGATGGGATTTTACTGTGTGAAGATGTCATGCTGCGTTCACACACGGAACCTCGGTTTTATATCTCATTCGAAGGACTGTATGGGGAAATTGGGGTCAGAACCAACGTTAACTCCGAGGGAAAATCCCCCTGTAACCAAAACGGCCCGGCGAGATTCGAACCCGCAACCCCAAGATTACGTGTGCGGCGGCGCTCTACCACGAGCTATTCCGGGCCCCTAACTCCAACGAATGCTGCTTACGACACCAACTCGCCCAGCAGGTATGACAACACAGAGCACACAGAACAAACAAAGAAACATCCCCAAAAGGATGCCCCAAGCTTGTCCGTAAACCCCTAGTACCTGACACATTCTGCACAGCAAAAAGAACTGGAGAAATGAACAAACACAAATTGATGATATAAATTCAGTACTGGCACTGGGCCTTTTCGATCTGGAATATCATTCAAACAAACACACAGCAACGACATGTAACAAACACAGGTGACCTCGGTTTGAACTGTTCCCTGCCTCGTTTCCCGATTTTCCTGTTGTGTGTTAGATAGGATAGATGGGACAGGATAGTTCCTTTTTGTGCGACGATCCTGTTGTGTGTTTAGATAGGAGTAGATGGACAGGATAGTTCCTTATTGGTGCGACGATCCTGTTGTGTGTTTTTGATAGGAGTAGATGGGACAGATAGTTCCTTATTGTGGGGACGATCCTGTTGTGTGTTAGATAGGAGTAGATGGACAGATAGTTCCTTAATTGCGAAAGATCCTGTTTGTGTTTAGATAGGAGTAGATGGGGCAGGATAGTTCCTTATTGTGCGACGATCCTGTTGTGTGTTTAGATAGATAGGAGTAGAAAGGGACAGGATAGTTTCCTTATTTTGCGACGACCTGTTGTGTGTTTAGATAGGAGTAGACGGGACAGATAGTTCCTTATTGTGCGACGATCTGTTGTGTTGTTTAGATAGGAGTAGACGGGGCAGATAGTTCCTTTTTGTGCGACGATCCTGTTGTGTGTTTAGATAGGAGTAGACGGGACAGGATAGTTCCTTATTGTGCGACGATCCTGTTGTGTGTTAGATAGAGTAGACGGACAAAGGGTAGTTCCCTATTGTGCGACGACCTGTTGTGTGTTTAGATAGGAGTAGACGGACAGGATAGTTTTCCCTTTTTGTGCGACGATCCTGTTGTGTGTTTAGATAGGAGTAACGGGACAGGATAGTTCCTTTTTGTGCGACGATCCTGTTGTGTGTTTAGAATAGGATAGACGGGACAGGGTAGTTTCCCTTTTTGTGGGGACGATCCTGTTGTGTGTTTAGATAGGAGTAGACGGGACAGGATAGTTTCCTTATTTCGACGATCCTGTTTTGTGATTTGATGGGGAGAAAGGACAGATGTCCTTATTGGCGACGATTTCCGTTGTTTTAGATAGAGTAAAGGACAGGAAAGTTCCTTATTTGCGAACGATCCTGTTGTGTGTTAGATAGGATAACGGGACAGGGAAATTCCTTATTTGCGACGATCCTGTTGGGGTTTAGATAGGGGTAGACGGACAGTTATTCCTTTTTGTGCGACGACCTGTTGTGTGTTTTGATAGGAGTAGACGGACAGGATATTCCAAGGGGCGACGATCCAGTTGTTGTTTAGAAGGGGTAGACGGACAGGATAGTTCCTTATGTCGACGATCCTGTGTGTTTTTAGATAGGAGTAGCGGACAGGGTATTCCTTATGTGCGACGATCCTGTTGTGTTTTGAAAAGGATAGACGGACAAAAGGGTAGTTCCTTATGTGCGCGATCCTGTTTGGTGTTTAGATAGGTAGACGGACAGGATTTCCTTATTGTGCACATCCTGTTTTGGGGTTTAGATAAGGAGTAGACGGGACAGGAAAATTCCCTTTTGTGCGACGACCTGTTTTGTTTAGATAGGATAGATGGGACCGAAGTTCCTTATTTGCGACCCATTCCTGTTGTGTGTTTAGAAAGAGTAGACGGACAGGATATTCCTATTGTGCGACGATCCTGTTTTTGTTTAGAAGGAGTAACGGACAGATAGTTCCTAATGGCGACGATCCGTTGTGTGTTTACATAGGAGTAGACGGACAGGAAGTTCCATATTGTCGACGATCCTGTTGTGTTTTAGAAGGAGTAGACGGGACAGATTCCTTATTGTGCACATCCTGTTTTGTGTTTAGATAGAGTAGACGGACAGGATATTCCTTTTGTGCGACATCCTGTTGTGTGTTCAAAGGAGAAACGGACAGGAAAGTTCCTATTGTGCGACGATCCTGTTGTGTTTTAGATAGAGTAGACGGGACAGGATAGTTCCTTATTGTGCGAAAATCCCGTTTTGTGTTCAATAGGGGTAGACGGACAGATAGTTCCTTATTGTGCGACGATCCTTGTTGGTTTTAGATAAAAGTAGACGGACAGGAAAATTCCCTTTTTGTGCGACGATCCTGTTGTGTTTTTAGATAGGAGTAACGGACAGGATAGTTCCTTATTTTTGCGACGAACCTGTTAGGTGTTTAATAGGAAGACGGACAGAAGTTTTTAATTGTGCGACGATCCTGTTTGTGTTTCAGATAGGAGTAAACGGACAGGATAGTTCCCCTTTTTGTGCGACGATCCTGTTGTTGTTTAGATAGAGTAGACGGGACAGGAAAATTCCTTATTTTGCGACGATCCTTTTTTGTGTTTAGAAGGGGTAGACGGGACAGGGAAATTTTCCCTTTTTGTGCGACATCCTGTTTTTGTTTAGATAGGAGTAAAGGGGCAGAGTTCCCTTATTGTGCGACGATCCGTTGTGTGTTTAGTAGGATAGATGGGGGCAGGATAGTTCCTTATGTGCGACGATCCTGTTGTGTTTAAAATAGATAGACGGGGCAGGATAATTCCTTTTTGTGCGACGATCCGTTGTTGTTTTAGATAGATAGACGGGACAGGATAGTTCCTTTTTGGCGACGATCCCGTTGTGGTTTTGTAAGTAGACGGACGGATAGTTTCCAAGGCGACGACCTTTGGTGTTTAGAAGGGGTAACGGGGCGGAAGTTCCTTATTTTTTTCGACGATCCTTTTTTGGGTTTAGATAAGAGACGGGGGCAGGATAGTTCCTTATTTGCACGATCCG
>CM031596.1:103341101-103356101 GCA_018398815.1 Conus ventricosus
TTGTGTGATCTTGGACGAGTTTTGAAAGAGGATACCCTTCCCCTTCCCGCTTGTTTGCATAAACAAATTCTGGGAGAGGAGAAGTGTCCCCCCCCCCTCCACCTCTTCCTCCTGCTTTAGCAAACTATTGGGAGAGGAGCCCCCCCCCCCCCCCCCCCCCCCCGGTCCTCCTGTTACAACATTTTCCAGAGAACCTCCCTTCCCCCTTTCGCTTTTACAAAATTTTAGAAGAGCTCCACCCCTCCCCCCTCCCCCTTTCGCTTTAACAAAATTTAAGAGAGCTCCCCCCCCCCCCCCCACCTTTCGCTTTTAAAAAATTTTAGCAGAAGAGCTTTCCTTCTCCCCCCCCCCCCTTTCGCTTTTACAATTCTTTTGGAGAGAGGCCCTCCCCCCCCCCCCCCCCCGCCCCCTCCCCCCCCCCCCCTCCCACCCTTTCGCTTTTACGAAATTTGAGAAGAAGAGCTTTCCTTCCCCCCCCCCACCCCCCTTTCGCTTTTACAAAATTTTAGGAGAAGAGCTTTCTCCCCCCCCCCCCCCCCACCTTTCGCTTTTACAAAATTTTTGGAGAGGAGCCCCCCCCCCCCCCCCCCACCTCCCCCTTTCGCTTTTACAAAAAGTTTAGGAGAAGAGCTCTCCCCCACCCACCCACCCCCCTTTTTTTCGCCTTTACAAAATTTTAGGAGACGAGCCCCTCCCCCGCCCGCCCGCCCCTCCTCCCCCTTTTTAGATTTTACAAAACTTTGGGACAGAAGCCCTCTCTAATCCCCAATTTTACAAAATTCTAGGAGAGGACTCCCCCCCCCCCCCCCCCCCACACACACACACACATAGACATTGCTTTAAAAAAAATATCCCTCGTTCCCCCCCCTCCCTCCCCCCCCCCCCCTTTCCGCGCTTTTACAAAATTTGGAAACCCTCATCGTCTCGTGTGACATTCATCTGGCCCTGAACACATGCGTGGAGCCATAGTGGCAGTGGTCAGACTGTGAGTTACGTATTCAGTCAGCTTGAATCCTGTCCTCCTGCTCTTCCACTTCTGGCTTCTCTCTTTCTTCTCTTCTCTCTCTCTCTCTCTCTCTCTCTCTCTCTCTCTCTCTCTCTCTCTCTCTCTCTTTCTTTCTCTCTCTCTCTCTTCTCTCTCTCTCTCTCTCTCTCTCTCTCTCTCTCCTCTCTCTTTCTTTCTTTCTCTTCTCTCTTCTTTCTTTCTTTCTCTCTCTCTGTGTCTTTCTTTCTTCTCCTTTTCTTTCTCTCGTTCTCACTTTCTCTCTTTCTTTCTTTCTCTCTTTTTTTCTTTCTTTCTCTCTTCTTTCTCTCTCATTTCTCTTTGCCAGCCGGTATTCTGTCTCTTCATTTTCATCTCTAAACACGGACAACAAAAACCCAGTGGCGACATATGGCCATCAATCACGTTACTATCATTATCATCGTTACTATCATTATTCATCGTTACTATCATTATCATCGTTACTATCATTATCATCGTTTGCTATCATTATCATCGTTACTATCATTATCATCGTTACTATCATTATCATCGTTTGCTATCATTATCATCGTACTATCATTATCATCGTTACAATCATTATCATCGTTACTATCATTATCATCGTTTGCTATCATCATCATCGTTACTATCATTATTAACGTTGCTATCATTATCATCGTTACTATCATTATCATCGTTACCATCATTATCATCGTTTGCTATCATCATCATCGTTACTATCATTATAACGTTGCTATCATTATCAATGTTACTATCATTATCATCGTTACTATCATTATCATCGTTTGCTATCATCATCATCGTTACTATCGTTATTAACGTTGCTATCATTATCATCGTTACTATCATTATCATCGTTACTATCATTATCATATTTACTGTCATTACTATCACTGCTGTTCGATCGTTGCCGTCCTCGTCGTCAATGTTTCTTTGCTCCTATAGATTGATGCCTTGTCCATCATCATCATCGAAAACATTATCGTCGTCGTCGTCATCGTCATCGTCGTCGCG
Organism: Conus ventricosus; assembly: GCA_018398815.1. NCBI lineage: Eukaryota > Metazoa > Mollusca > Gastropoda > Neogastropoda > Conidae > Conus > Conus ventricosus. The sequence continues at coordinate 103,343,122 of CM031596.1, forward strand.
TCAGTCACATCATCATCATCATCATCATCATCATCATCATCATCATCATCATCATCATCATCATCATCATCGTCATCGTCGTCGTTGTCGTAGTCGTCGTCGTTATCGTCGTCGTCGTCATCATCAACACTGTCATTATCATCATCATCATCATCGTCGTCGTCGTCGTCTTCATCATCATCATCATCATCATCATCATCATCATCATCATCATCGCACTCTATTTGAATTTTTTTTTCACCTCCAGAGTAAATAACATTATCTTCATTACCATCAACATTATCATAATCATCCTCGTCGTAGTAGCTGTTGCAGCCGTTTGACCCTAAACAGTGTTGTCCACAAGAGTTCTGTTAACTCTCTGATTTTTTGGAAGGCACTTAAGAAGAATGGAGAGTGGGGATGGAGGAGGGAACGGGAAAGGACAGGGAGGGGGACGGGGGGAGGGAGACAGGGTGACGGTTGAAGGGGCGGGAGGGGTCAGATTTGAGAGTCAAGTCCTTTAGAATACTGAAGGAGCCATCAGTGTGTTGGTCGCGGGTTTGAGTCCCGGGGCGGCGCCTGTCGATCGAAGGAGGGGTGGGAAGGACTGTGTTGTCGATCTCAATGCGTGGAGACCTTCTCTCATGCCTAATCTCCCTTGGCACCTATATACGCCCCACCCCACATCGCCAAAGAGGGGACAAATTGCCGCGCCTGCCGGTGATTTCTTCAGCAAATCTGTAATGTTATATATTGTTTGTCTTGCCTGACGACGACCAAAGAGGTCGAAACGCGTCGTGTTTTGGCTTGTAATCTATCAATTTCTTTCGTTCGGCGTAACAGTGATTTTTCTTTGAAGTTTGTTTCAATATCCGCCGGCAGCCACCTCACCTGAAACTAACATGCACATCATGTCAAGTGGACGTATTTCCTGATGCGTTTCGCCGTTCAGCACCAAAAGAAAAAGAAGAGGAAAAAGAAGAACACACACACACACACACACACACACACACACACACACACACACACACACACACACACACACACACACACTCAGGGGTGCAGGAATAGCTGGAATATCTGAAAGAATAAACAGCTGAAATATCTTAAAGTAAAGTGCTGTTTTGTTCAGTTTTTTTTTTCATGAAGAAAATGATCAAGTAACAGAAAATTCACGACTTTTTTTATAGTAATGAAACTCACGATTTTTATTTTTTTAATTTTTTTAGAATCCATGTTGTATCTTTTTAATTTTCAGATTTAATTGTGAACTTTTGTTGGTATGTGTACAACCGATGGACTATCAAACATCACACCTGCTGTCATTTTCCCTGATGTTTGAAAATGCCTGTCTGTACCCGTAATTACGTGCGGCGACTCGGCAACACAGCGACCATCAGCAAGTGGCCTGATACAGATACAACGAATGGGGCGAACTCACCATGAAAGTTAGCGCAGGACGTACACAAGACCTGAAAGGCATGTTAAAGAGGCAGTCATCTTTGTCAGCGCTCGCTGAAAACACTTGACACGCACCGGGGGGGGGGGGGAGGGGGGGGGGGGGGTGGGGGTGGGAGGGGGGGGAGGTGGGGGGGGGGATGGGGAGGACTTGAGGATGGGGAGGTAAACCAAGTGAAACAGTCTGTCTGGCCGGCCTGCTCTCTGCCGTGCCGTGAGGAAGGCACCAGCATCAATAACAGCGGCACTGTGGTTTATGGATGTAGTAGTGGTGGCCCCCCGTGTGACAACACAAGTGTGTTGGTCTTGTGATCCGTCAGGTGTGATTTTTGTTTGTTTGTTTCAAGATCACGAGAAGCATTCTCTTCCTCCTCCCTCCTCCTCCTCTTCCTTCTTCTTCTTCTCCTTCTTCTTCTTCTTCTTCTTTTTCTTCTTCTTCTTCTTCTTCTTCTTCTTCTTCTTCTTCTTCTTCTTCTTCTTCTTCTTCTTCTTCTTCTTCTTCTTCTTCTTCTTCTTCTTCTTCTTCTTCTTCCTTCTTCTTCTTCTTCTCTTCTTCTTCTTCTTCTTCTTCTTTCTTCTTCTTCTTCTTCTTCTTCTTCTTCTTCTTCTTCTTCCTTCTTCTTCTTCTTCTTCTTCTTCTTCTTCTTCTTCTTCTTCTTCTCTTCTTCTTCTTCTTCTTCTTCTTCTTCTTCTTCTTCTTCTTCTTCTTCGCATTCTTCTTCTTCTTCTTCTTCGCATTCTTCTTCTTCTCTTCGCTTCTTCTTCTTCTCTTCTTCTTCTTCTTCTTCTTCTTCTTCGTCTTCTTTCTCTCTCTCTCCTCCTCCTCCTCCTCCCTCTCCTCCTCCTCCTCCTCCTCCTCCTCCTCCTCCTCATTCTCCTCCTCATTCTCTTCCTTCTTCTTCTACTTTGTCCTCCTTCTCTTCCTCTTCTTCCTCCTCCCCCTCCATCTCCTCCTCTCACTCCTCCTCCTGCTCCTTCTTCTGCTCCTGTTCTTCCATTCCTCCTTCTCCTCTTCGTGTCCCCTCCTTACTTACCCTCCCTCTTCCTCCTCCTCCTCCTCCTCCTCCTTCTCCTGCTCCTCTTCTTCCATCTCTTCCTCCTCCTCCACCTCCTTCTACTCCTCCTCCTCTCCCCCCCCCCCCCCTTTCAAGAAAAACTCGATGTGGATATAACTGTCACACTGTTATAATCGCTGCAAATATGCCGCGATCTGTGTATTAAAACCATTTTTTGGTGCCGCTTGGCAAAACCACTTAATAGGTTAGGAAAACACTCACAGACGCACACAGACACAGTCACAGACACAACACACATGCACACACACACACACACATGCACACACACATGCACACACACACACAACACACACACACACACCCACACACACACCCACACACACACGCACGCACGCACGCACGCACGCAACGCACGCACGCACGCGCACGCGCACGCACGCACGCACGCCACGCACGCACGCACGCACGCACACACACACAACACACACACACACACCCACCCACACACACACACACACACACAACACACACACACACACACACACACACACACACACACACACACAAGTACGCACGCACGCATACACCAAATACACATACACGCGCGCGCACACACACACACACACACACACACATACACACACACATACGGAGAGAGAGAGGAGAGAGAGAGAGAGAGAAGAGAGAGAAGAGAGAGAGAGAGAGACAGACAGACAGACAGACAGACGCGCAGCTTAAAAAAAAAAGTGACAATCCCAACACCAGGAATTCCTCCTCAGAGTTACCGCCCTTCCTGCGGAGAATCCATATTCACAGGCTCGGATTGGAATGTGGCGAAGTTACACACAACGCCGAAAACGATGAAGATTCAGTTACTGGATCCACCTTCCCTAACTCCGATTGATCGGCTCCAATAGATAATCGTGTTACTATCACTGAGCCCGAAGCCCAGCCACATCTGAGGAAGGAAGGAAGGGAGAAAGGAAGGAAGGAAGATAGTCATGGTGAGGGGAAGGCACGATGGGGGGGGGGGGGGGGGGGGGGGGGGGGGGGGGGGGGGGGGATAAGGGGAGGGGGGGGGGGGGGGTGGATGTGTCATCAATTTTTTTTTTTGGCGCGCGTGCGTCTTTCTCTGTCTGTCTGTCAGATTGTGTGTGTGTGTGTGTGTGTGTGTGTGTGTTGTGTGAGTGCGTGCGTGCGTGCGTGCGTGGTGCGTGCGTGCGTGCGTGTGTGTGCGTGCGTGGGCGTGGTGCGTGCGTGCGTGTGTGTGTGTTGTGTGTGTGTGTGTGTGTGTGTGTGCTGTGTTGTGTGTGTGTTGATGTGTGTGTGTGTGGTGTGTGTGTGTGTGTGTGTGTGTGTGTGTGTGTGGTGTTGTGCGTGCTGCGCGCGCGCGTGCGTGCGTGCGTGCGTGATATTTTAAGCTCAGGCCGCTCACAGGGGCTCACCCGAAAGCAAGCAACCTAACCCACACTGTTGAAGCCTCAGCACCGACAGACCACAGACAGTGACCAGTACCACGTCATCACAGGGCAACCCACCGGAGGAGACACTGCCCTGCTGCCGAGCACGTCGATGATGCCCTGTGGTGCCTGTTCTAGTCCCAAACGTACACAGACCACCACGTTCTACAACCATCCCCTCTCTCTTTGAGTAAAGACACTTTCTGACTCGGGTTAGTCATGTTTCTGTGTGTTCTGACTCATCAGAGTCTAATGAAATTTACCTGAGGGGAAATTTTCGGCCAGCTACTGCTGGTCTTCATCAGCAGCCTAGACTGACTGGTAGTTGTGGTGGATGTTGGTGTCCTCTGAGTCGTCATCTCTGGTGAAGTGATTGGTGTTCGTTGGCACACACTCGTAAATGGGGGGGGGGAAGGGGGGGGGGGGGCAGGTCATAGCCACAGTCTCTGTTCAAACTTGGAGAGAAAACACGCGTTTCGATGGAGGGCGCCATCACGTCCATCCAAGACTGTAGTAATGGACAGCTATCAATTTTTTTTATCATTCGAAAAGGGATGGGGGAGGGGGGGGGGGGGGGAGAAAGGGGGTGGGAAGGGGGGGGGGGGAGTTGAGCAGAGGAGAGGGGAAGAGGAAGGGGGAAAGGATGGGGGGTTTGGGGAGGAGCGTGGGTAGAGTGACAGGTTGGAGGGATGGGGGGTATTTTAAGTTGTCATGTGCGATATGTCACATGTCATGTGCGCGTTAAAAGTTATGCATGGGGTTGTATGGTTAGCTTCTTTTCTTTTCGTTTCTTTTCCTCCCTTCCTTCATTCCTTTCTTCTGTCTCTCCTTCTTTTCTATTCTCTTGTTTCTTTCTTCCTGTCTTTCTTTTCTTTTCTTTCGTTTTTTCTTTCTTTCTTTCTTTTCTTTTTTTGTTCTTTCTTTTCTTTTGTTCTTTCTTTTCTTTTCTTGCCTTCTTTCTTTTCTTGCCTTCTTTTCTTTCTTTTTTCTTTTCTTTCTTTCTTTTCCTTTCTTGCTTTCTTTTCTTTTGTTTCTTTCTTTCTTTTCTTTCTTTCTTTCTTTTCTTTCTTCTTTCTTTTTCCTTTCTTGCTTTCTTTTCTTTTGTTTCTTTCTTTTCTTTTCTTTCTTTCTTTCTTTCTTTTCTTTCTTCTTTCTTTTTCCTTTCTGTAAGGAAACAGAATACACTGTTCTGTCGTTCTCCAATTCACAAGATGGGATTCAATACATGTGTGCTGAAAAAAAAGAAGCTTTGCACGAACAACATAAATTTCAAAAGTTATTTGAAATACCTCCGCCAGATAGCACGGACAAACGAGTTACAAGACAAAACACCACGCGTTTCGACCTCTTAGGCTCCTTTAGGCACAAGACTGAAAACAACGAACATGAAGGACGAGCAGTCAGTTATCTTGTCAAATAATAAGGACAAAAAAATAAATCGTTAATAGTGATAATATCATCTCATCATCATCATCAGCGCCGTGATAGTCTTTCTCGTATTACTTACAATGGTCACACTCCACTACCTTACCCCTCTCTGCCTTCCGCACCATAGCCAGTAACAGATCAGTTTCAGCCATGACAAACTGGCTCACAATGCGGATGGCGTGGGTGATCTGATTTCAAAAGATACCTTGCATACAAGAATCACACACACACACACACACACACACACACACACACACCACACATACACACACACACACACACACACACACACACATGGACACACACACACACACACATGGACACACACACCACACACACACACACACACACACACACACACACACACACACACACACACACACGCCCCCCCCCCCCCCCACACACACACACACGGACACACACACACACACACACACACACACACACACACACACACACACACACACACACACACACACATGGACACAAAACACACAACACACACACACACACACACCCCACACACACACACACTCACACACACACACACACACACACACACACACACACACACACACACACACACACAACTACACACACACACACACACACACACACACACACACACACACACACACACACACACACACACAACACACTGCGCATTCCCCCTCCCCTCCCCCCATACACACACCAGAGACCCACACACAGGACACACACACTTGGACACACACACTAGGACACACACACACACTAGGACACACACACACACACACACACACACACACACACAGAGAGAGAGAGAGAGAGAGAGAGAGAGAGAGAGAGAGAGAGAGAGAGAGAGAGAGAGAGAGAGAGTACTGGAAAGAGAGCGTGTCTGTGTCTAACCAAAAGTAGCCTAACCAGTGACAGCTGGGCGGATTAGTCAGCCACTTGACAACACACATAGTTCCTTGGCTGACTGTGAAAGCCGTGCACAGGCCATGCTATTACCGACACCTGCCCTGTTGCATAACAGTTAGTTGACCTCTACATCGTGTTGACCCCAATGTTGTACAAACTGCTTTGTACTGTACAGGCCTGGCTGGATTGGAGTCTGTCCATCGGCCTGTGTCTGTCTGTCTGTCTGTCCGATTCCCATTTAAAAGCTTGACTTTGACACATTTCTTAAATCAGCGAACTCAAGCTCGACCGACTTCTCAATACTCAAGCTCGACCGAGTTCTTAATGCTTACCAGCCCGTCTCTCACCCCCCCTCCTTTCCCCTCACCTTGCCCCCCCCCCCCCTCCCCCTTCCATTTTTCTCCGTCTCCCCTTCCTCTTCCTACTCTCTTATCTCTAAAAGTGTTTTGACATTGTCAGTTGGGATTGACATACTGCCGTCAGTTATATCCACGTAACTCTAATAATGTCGGCGAAACCGCACGCATTGGCTTGTATAACATATAACGTGTGTTGCAGCAAAGAGTGTATTGGAAAATTCTGTTTGTTAAAGAATTATTGGTCAGAAGTCCGATATATTGCCCACCTGACTCTAGACCTTTGGCTAAGACAATAATCAAATGACGTTCAACACGTAGAATACTCTGTCAACCTCGGGGTACGTCAGTGGAGGAAGGACTAGCGCACAGCCCAAACACACTCACAGCTTGCTTACAATCTCATTCATATATCATGCATTCGTCACATCAATCCACTAGTAAAGTCTATAACTTTACTACACATAATCATAGAAAACATCAATGCGCATGGAGTCAAACAAAATAAAACATTCTCTCTTTCCTTGAATTTCACAAAACCATTTATCTAAATCATCATAACTAACCCGGGTATAAATAGATTTCTACTTTACCTGGCCAGGTGATCTTAAACTATTTACGAATCACTGTCTTTCCTTTTCTTCTTTTTTTTTTCTTTTCTTTTCACTGTCACTTTCACAAACACCAGTCACGACACAACTGCTGGCACTGGTCAGGTTGGACTGCTGGCACTGGTCAGGTTAGACCGCTGGCGCTGGTCAGGTTAGACCGCTGGCGCTGGTCAGGTTCTGCTTGATGAAAGTGGCGCTGCCAGGTAAGAGGTCGAACCCCGGTTCAGATTGAACAGTGACTACCAGACATGATCTGTTCTCCTTTCTTTCTTCCTGCATTAACGCATTGCACTCTCTCTCTCTCTCTCTCTCTCTCTCTCTCTTCTAGTCTGCTCTATCAAATGGACATGGTTGCTTTTCTTTTCTTTTCCTTTTCTTTTTTTTTCTTCATCAGTTAGCAACTCTCTCTCTCAACATCTCTCCTTAGTCCTTCCCCTGCAGACTCTATATCGTGCTAATGCTTCAACTCGGTTCTCTTCACTCCTCCTCTCATCTCTCTGCTTTTCTCTCGTGCAGAGCCTACTCGCAGAACCTCTCTCTCCCTCTGTCTCTTCTTTCACTGTCCTTTTCTTATCCCGTTCCTATCTGTCAAAGGGTGAGTACCATTGGTCAGAATTTTTCCCGCCTTGTACCGAGGTTACCTCCCTCTAATTCCATTGGACATTCAAATCGTCAAAGTCACATCTACCGACCTTGCTCTCTGTGGTGGTCAATGGGTCATTTAATTAATTAGCTTGATTTCACCCCCACCACACAATACCTTCCCCCTTCCTACTTCAACCGGCGACGTCTGGCTTAATGTCGGCGCTGGTCTTGCAAATTGGCTGTCTCAGTCTGACCCAGGCGCCGAGACCATCTGGCCAGACCTATTGAGACGTCGGTCAAGCACTCAGTCTGTCTGCGGAACGATGCTGTCTCCGTGAAGAACTAAAAATAACCTATTCGCCGTGCCTAATTGGCTGATGCGACACTGAAGTCGTCTGCCTAGAAACCAGGATGTTTGGGTTTGGACTTATGTCCAATTGAACTGGCTGGCGACTGACCACGAATTCGGTTTTTCTATTTTTGTCCGTGACAATTTCCCCTTGCAAAAGACTATGCTCAGCATTGTCTCAAAACAACGGTACAAAAAAACAACAACAACCGAATTTGCTGTACAACACAGCTACACGTGCAAGGTTTTGCAAAATAATTTACAACAAATGGTTTACAAATTATCAGCATGTATCGGTAGTAAATATCACCCCAATGGGTTATCATTGACGTGCGCTTTGCCTTATTTCAATTCATTTTCTGATACCCTCTGTGCGCACCTATGCAATCCCCCTACCTGCGGATTTGCCACATCTTCTCTTCACAACTACTATGAAAAGCACAATCTAATATGACAACGAACCATGACACCTCACTGAGGAATTTCCATCCTCACTTATCGCAAACAGTGCATTACTACACAAGCGACTGTATGCTCCAAACATAACTACATTTACATGAACAAGTCTCACAAAGAAAATATGAACCATAGCCAAATGGGAATGAACCCATATCCACTCAACATAACTGTAATCAACACATATTATTAACAAAGTAGCTATGCAACCCGGATATGACTGACTTCCTCTGAGTTGCAGCTTGCTAGACTACACGACTTAAATAGTCAGCTCCTACATTCTGCCGACCTGGAATGTACTGAACTCGATACCTGTAGGCCTGCAGTGCCATTGCCCAACGCAGCACCCTGCTGTTTTTCAGCTGCACCTATGTGCTGAGTCTCACGCTGAATATATTTGCGGAGCAAATTCTCATGGAAAAGTTTTGGTTTCCCATTCACATCACTTCGGTAATCCTGATCTACCTTTTCAATGATGGTGAATGGTCCTTTCCAATGCATCAGCAGCTTGTTGTGATCCGTGGGAAGCAGTAACAGGACTTGATCTCCCACCTTGAGGGATTGCTTCCTCACCTTTCTGTCATATTGCTTCTTCTGAACGACCCTAGCCTCCTGCAAACTTCCCCTTGCAACCTTACATGTCTCCTCTAGCCTGTTGCGTAGGTCCACCACATACTGATAAGTGGTTTTGACTTCTTCTGACTCCTGTTCTCCGGACCATAGCTCTTTGAGAATACACACTGGTCCCCTGACTGTCCGCCCATACAGCAGCTCAAATGGTGAAAAGCCTGTGCTCTCCTGAGGGGCTTTCCTGTAGGCGAACAATGCCGTTGGAATGTAACGATCCCAATCTGCTGGTCTTTCCTCACAGAGCTTCTTTAAGATGCCCTTCAGCACACCATTGAATCTTTCCACCAAGCCATTACATTGTGGGTGGTATGGGGTAGTGAGAAGCTGTGTGATCCTAGCAGCCTGTTGACTCCCTCATCACGCCTGAGGTGAACTGTGACCCCCTGTCACTGAGAATTTGTGATGGCACACCCACGCGAGAAAAGATGTCCACTAGCCCTTCAGCGACCTGTTGCGTATCTACGCCTTTCAATGCGACTGCTTCTGGATATCTGGTCGCGTAGTCCACGAGCGTCCACACATACCTGTGCCCACCTTTGGAACGGGGCGAGATTGGGCCAATCAGATCAACAGCCACTCTCCTGAATGGTGTGTCAATTAAAGGGGGCTGTTTAAGAGGCGCCTTCCTCTTCACCCCTCTTGTGGCTGACCTTTGACACACGTCACATGACATGCAGAACCGCTTTATGTCTGCCATTGCCCCTGGCCAGTGAAAATCATCAAAGATTCGGTCAGCTGTTTTGCCGGTGCCGAGATGACCCGCCATGAGCGACTCATGACCCACTGACATGACAGTGTCACGATAACATGCTGGTACCGCTAACTGAGTTGTCACCTTACCTGTCTTCCCTTGGTGAACACTCGGTACAACAACCCGACTTTCACCAGAAATTCTGTCTCACCTCCTCTAACCACCTGTTTTCTCTCCACCTCTTGCCAACTCCCAAGACTTCACGAGCGAAGGGTCTTGTTCCTGCGCTGCCCTAAACTCATCAGGCGACACATCTATGCCTGACTTCCTTGCTGGAACGACTAACGGTTTATCAACCTTTTCCTCCTTCTTGCTCCGTGTTTGAACTGCTGCCCCTGTAGCAGTCAACAACTCAGGATCCCCTGGATCCCTTGCACCTGGAATATTTCCAATGATCAAATCATAAAGGGGTTTCTCCATCACCAGCGCAGACAACTCGCCTGAGAAGTAAGGGTACGTACTTCTATCTTAGCAACTAGGAACTCCCTCACAGTGCCATCGATTAGAGTACAGGTCTGGATTTGCCCTGTCAAATCCCCTTCCTCGACCAGCGTTGTTCTTACTACACCACATGAACAACCAGTGTCCGTAACACTTTCACCCTCTGCTGGCCAATCCACCCTTCTTCCACTGGCAATGAACCACTCAGCCTAGTGCCCTTCATCCCTGACACTGACTGCTGTCCAGCACTAGCCATAGGCCGCACTCCACCCTCTTCAGATTGGATCCCTTTTGGTTCCACTGCAGGTCGTTTCCCCTGGTGACCCTTATCAACCTCTTGCAAGGCTGCTGCCTTCTGGAACCTCATGCGACAATCCCTCGCCACATGTCCCTTCTTGTGACAAATGAAACACCTATTGTCCCTTTGTCCTCCTTTCTGCCCCACCACTGGGTTTGCAGACTTTGCAGAAAACTCCCCTAGTCTCCTTGCACTCTTCTCACCTGTGCCTGGCACCTGTTTCTCCTGCACCTTAGTGCCCAAACGTGCCTCTCTATACACCTCTGCTAACTTCAGCAACTCCCCCGCTGTCTCTGGCTGTCTCTCTTTCAAATGTATAATTAACTCTGGACTGCAACCTGACAAAATCTGTTCTTTCATAACCAGCTCTTTCAATTCAGCGAACTCCTTTCTCGTACCGCTCAACTCTAACCACTTCTCAAAATAGTGATCTAAACGTGCACCAAACTGAGTGTACGTTTCACCTGCTTGTAATCTAGCTGATCGAAATTTCTTTCTAAACCCTCCTCTGTGAGGTCAAATCCCTTCATCAAAGACTCCTTCACAGCACCAAAATCAGATTGTTGGTCTGCTGGTAACGCAGTGAAAATCTGTAATGCCTTACCCATCAATAGCGCTGACAAAATGACTGCCACTCTTCTGAAGGCCAACCCTGACTAGTAGCAAACGTTTCAAAACGACTGATGTACGCATCAATCGAATCTGTTCCTTCAGAGAATTTTGGTAACTTTGGTCGGGGGGCATAACTGCGCACAGGGTCACTGGAAACTGAACTACCATCATCGGTGGTCTCCCTCTGTATTCTCACTCTCTCTAACTCTAATTGAATCCTTAATCTTTCCGTTTCCTGCGTTTCTTTAGCCTTTTCCTGCTCTGCTATTTCTACTGCGACACGGCGTCTTTCCGCTCGCTCATCTCTTTCCATCTTTTGTTGGGTTTCAACGAATGCTCGCAACTCTTCTCCCGAGTAGCCTAAATCATGAGCAACGCTCACAAGTTGTTCAATAGGGGTGTTCTTTTCGTCCGCCATTATATCTTCTTTTCTCTTTTTTTTTTTTTTTGAACAAGATTTTATTACTACGACAGCCAAACTGGTGGTTACCGACATGAGTGACGTGATAGCACAATCCTATGAATGATAATATTAGCTTGGGACAACGTAATTAGTTTTTATAAGACGCCTAGCGCCTGACCCAACTATGAGAGCGAATTATAGGCAATCTGTGCGAAATAAGTACTCTGGGGCTGAAATGCCAAGCCTAGTGTTAACTATCTTGGAAGCAATGCCAAGCCTACTATTTAACTATCTTGGAAACATACAGTAAGACACTACCTTGTCTTAGGATTACAATACTTGAATCCCACCCAGCTTCCTCTTTGAGAAGTTGAACAATTATAATAAATGGGCCAGAATATCCTGGCAGGCTCGCCAATAAATTGTCAACCTCGGGGTACGTCAGTGGAGGAAGGACTAGCGCACAGCCCAAACACACTCACAGCTTGCTTACAATCTCATTCATATATCATGCAATTCGTCACATCAATCCACTAGTAAAGTCTATAACTTTACTACACATAATCATAGAAAACATCAATGTGCATGGAGTCAAACAAAATAAAACATTCTCTCTTTCCTTGAATTTCACAAAACCATTATCTAAATCATCATAACTAACCCGGGTATAAATAGATTTCTACTTTACCTGGCCAGGTGATCTTAAACTATTTACGAATCACTGTCTTTCCTTTTCTTCTTTTTTTTTCTTTTCTTTTCACTGTCACTTTCACAAACACCAGTCACGACACAACTGCTGGCACTGGTCAGGTTGGACTGCTGGCACTGGTCAGGTTGGACTGCTGGCACTGGTCAGGTTAGACCGCTGGCGCTGGTCAGGTTAGACCGCTGGCGCTGGTCAGGTTCTGCTTGATGAAGTGGCGCTGCCAGGTAAGAGGTCGAACCCCGGTTCAGATTGAACAGTGACTACCAGACATCGATCTGTTCTCCTTTCTTTCTTCCTGCATTAACGCATTGCACTCTCTCTCTCTCTCTTCTAGTCTGCTCTATCAAATGGACATGGTTGCTTTTCTTTTCTTTTCCTTTTCTTTTTTTTCTCTTCATCAGTTAGCAACTCTCTCTCTCAACATCTCTCCTTAGTCCTTCCCTGCAGACTCTATATCGTGCTAATGCTTCAACTCGGTTCTCTTCACTCCTCCTCTCATCTCTCTGCTTTTCTCTCGTGCAGAGCCTACTCGCAG
>CM031596.1:103364475-103379663 GCA_018398815.1 Conus ventricosus
ATTGCTTCTTCACAGCACCCGTGACTGCTTCTTTGTCTTCCATCAACCGTTTACAGACGTGAGGTGGCGAGAGTTCTCGCTTGCTTGGCAAGTGTCAACGTTTCGTAGCACATCTTTACAGCCAGCGGGGCTAGAATTGACACGCTGTTGCTAGATTATCGCAGGGGGTCTTTCGCATGCGAGACGGAAAAGAAAAAAAAAAAAAAAAAAAAGCCGACAGTAGAAACGTATTGTGAATGGTGGCGCGAGAAGTAGAAGCGTTCTGTACCCGGAGGCTAAAGCATTGACCATTCAACGAGACGAGCTCGTAGACGTTGTCACACTGTCAATTTGAATTTGTCATGTGCCTTGCCTCTCTATATGAGAGTCTATACACGTCGCACATAAGGAACTATCTGTCCGTCTACTCCTATCTAAACACACACAACAGGATCGTCGCACAATAAGGAACTATCCTGTCCGTCTACTCCTATCTAAACACCAACAGGATCGTCGCACATATAAGGAACTATCCTGTCCCATCTACTCCTATCTAAACACACAACAGGATCGTCGCACAATAAGGAACTATCCTGTCCCGTCTACTCCTATCTAAACACACAACAGGATCGTCGCACAATAAGGAACTATCCTGTCCCATCTACTCCTATCTAAACACACAACAGGATCGTCGCACAATAAGGAACTATCCTGTCCCATCTACTCCTATCTAAACACACAACAGGATCGTCGCACAATAAGGAACTATCTGTCCCGTCTACTCCTATCTAAAACACAACAGGATCGTCGCACAATAAGGAACATCTGTCCCGTCTACCCCTATTCTAAACACACAACAGGATCGTCGCACATAAGGAACTATCCTGTCCCATTCTACTCCTATCTAAACACACAACAGGATCGTCGCACAATAAGGAACATCCTGTCCCGTCTACTCCTATCTAAACACACAACAGGATCGTCGCACAATAAGGAACTATCTGTCCCATCTACTCCTATCTAACACACAACAGGATCGTCGCACAATAAGGAACTATCCTGTCCCATCTACTCCTATCTAAACACACAACAGGATCGTCGCACAATAAGGAACTATCCTGTCCCATCTACTCCTATCTAAACACACAACAGGATCGTCGCACAATAGGAACTATCCTGTCCCGTCTACTCTATCTAAACACACAACAGGAAATCTGAAACGAGGCAGGGAACAGTTCAAACCGAGGTCACCTGTGTTTGTTACATGTCGTCTGCTGTGTGTTTGTTTGAATGATATTCCAGATCGAAAAGGCAGTGCCAGTACTGAATTAATATCATCAATTTGTGTTTGTTCATTTCTCCAGTTCTTGTTGCTGTGCAGAATGTGTCAGGTACTAGGGGTTTACGGACAAGCTTGGGGCATCCTTTTGGGGATGTTTCTTTGTTTGTTCTGTGTGCTCTGTGTTGTCTACCTGCTGGGCGAGTTGGTGTCGTAAGCAGCATTCGTTTGGAGTTATGGGGTCCGGAATAGCTCAGTGGTAGAGCGCCGGACACGTAATCTTGGGGTTGCGGGTTCGAATCTCGCCGGGGCCGTTTTGGTACTAGGGGGATTTTTCCTCGGAGTTAACGTTGGTTCTGACTCCATTTCCCATACAGTCCTTCGAATGAGACTATAAACCGAGGTTCCGTGTGTGAACGCACGCATGACATCTTGCACACACGTAAAATCCCATCACCAACTTTCGGAAGAGAAGGCCAGTTTGGCCGTTGGTATGGATGACACGTTACATATAGCATGCACCTTCCCCGAAGCTGGAGTATGGCTGCCTTAATGGAGGGATAAAAAAAACGGTCATACACACAAAACTCCACTCCCTTTGTTAGGTAGATGGCATTAATCTTGCCTGTCCATACAGGGTGAGTCCACAGGAGTATCAGCCTGCGTGCGCAGAAGAAGAAGAAGAGTTTGGAGGTATGGGCGTTTATTTCGGGGTGGGAGAAAGAGTCACCATACTTGTTTGTTACTTATTAGCACACAATAGTTTGCCAGCTGGCCTCGGCACGCGGCAGCACACAATAGTTTGCCAGCACACAATAGTTTGCCAGCTGGCCTCGGCACGCGGCAGAGACTTTCTAGACTGAATATTTCCTGAACAGAACTCGTTCCTAATTTTGTTTTGCTGTCCTAGCCAATATAACACCCAAATCGGCATATCCACATATCTTTGTCACGTGAGTTGACAGAAGATGTCATAGGTCAAAGGAAAGTGACCGACTACGTTCTTCTTTAGCCAAAATAACTCTTGCTTCTTCTTCTTCTTCTTCTTCTTCTGAAGCGAGTTATCTTTTCCTGTAAAATAGTTGCTCCAGTTTTGCCCCGGATAAAGGAGCGACTATTTTACCAGGAAAAGACAACTCGCAAAATAACTTTTTCTTCTTCTTCTTCTTCTTCTTCTTCTTCTTCTTCTTCATCGTCTTCTTCTTCTTCTTCTTCTTCTTCTTCTGAAGCGAGTTATCTTTTCCTGGTAAATAGTTGCTCCATTTTTGCCCCGGATAAAGCAGCGACTATTTTACCAGGAAAAGACAACTCGCACGAGACATGCCATTATAGGGTATTATTCGATTGGCAGTGTCACGCGACAAATCATCCTGTGCGACAAATAAACATCAGTAGGCCAGAATGGTCAGCGGATGGTGTTTCAAGACTCAAACACCATCCGCTGACCATTCTATTCTACCGTGGTCATTTAGATATCCACATGTACGATTGTCCATGTGAGATCCGCTGAAGTGTCCAAGTTACGGGGCTTGACGGGCTGAGAAACACGGTTTCAAGCGCTGGCCGAACCTGTCCGGAGAGTTGGCAGATTTTAGCAGTGTTCTATTGAGGTTTTCTGCCCTTATCAATATCGCTTGCAATTGTCCTGTGAATATCGTTTTTTCAGGATCAAAAGTAGATAGACCATGCGACGCATATTTCCTTTGAGAAATGACAGTTGGTTCTTTGACGTCGATCAGTTATAAATTTGATCACACAGAGCATTCATTAGTTCAAACATGCAAGAATTGAAAAGACTGAAGTGCACATGCCAAGTAGAAGCGCATGCGATCACTTAAAATCGGAATGTGGAAAAAAAGGCATATTTTCTAAAGTGTGAGCCGGTGTGAAACGATGTACGAGTTGGCTTTTCTCGTATAGCGACGATCGATTACGGTACATATATTAGCTGGGCTGAATACCCAAGTTTACGGGCAGATATCAGTTTTTAGTATGAAAGCATTGTTGTCTTACCGCTAACGTCTGACCACTGCCCAAGTTCTATTCTGTATTGATCTCACAGTGACTTCAATTTCTTGTTTAATTAAACGGTAGCATTTGTGCAGAGTGCGCGCGCATCAAGCGAGGTGAAAGGTCAGGTATTCAATGTTCACATGTCTTCACGTGATGGCGACGTGTGCAGAGTGTGGTATGGTGGAGAACGACCTCAACACGGTAAATAGGCCCTGCCTCTGCAGACTATACTGGTGACATGTGCAGAGTGTGGTATGGTGGAGAACGACCTCAACACGGTAATAGGTCTGCCTCTGCAAGGACTGCGTTAGGTCGACCTCAACACGGTAAATAGGCCTGCCTCTGCAGCTATACGGTGACATGTGCAGAGTGTGGTATGGTGGAGAACGACCTCAACACGGTAAATAGGCCCTGCCTCTGCAGACTATACTGGTGACATGTGCAGAGTGTGGTATGGTGGAGAACGACCTCAACACGGTAAATAGGCCCTGCCTCTGCAGACTATACTGGTGACATGTGCAGAGTGTGGTATGGTGGAGAACGACCTCAACACGGTAAATAGGCCTGCCTTGCAGACTGTACTGGTGACATGTGCAGAGTGTGGTATGGTGGAGAACGACCTCAACCGGTAAATAGGCCTGCCTCTGCAGACTATACTGGTGACATGTGCAGAGTGTGGTATGGTGGAGAACGACCTCAACACGGTTAAATAGGCCCTGCCTCTGCAGACTATATGGTGACATGTGCAGAGTGTGGTATGGTGGAGAACGACCTCAAACCGGTAAATAGGCCCTGCCTCTGCAGACTATACTGGTGACATGTGCAAGAGTGTGGTATGGTGGAGAACGACCTCAACACGGTAATATAGGCCCTGCCTTGCAGACTATACTGGTGACATGTGCAGAGTGTGGTTATGGTGGAGAACGACCTCAACACGGTAAATAGGTCCTGCCTCTGCAGACTGCCTTAGGTGCCTACTACTTACTTAGGCCCATAGCTCAAGGGTGAGCATAGGCCATCGACAACACTCCGCCATCGCACTCGGTTCTGGGCTGCTCGCTGAATGCCTGTCCAGTTGGTCCCTGCCTCTTTATCTCTGCCTCAGTGTCTCGCCTCCAGCTGCTGCGAGGTCGGCCTCTCTTCCTTTTCCCCTGCGGGTCCATGTCAGGGCTTGGCGTGTGGTGCTGGATGCTGGTTTCCTGAGAGTCTGTCCAAATCCAGCAGTCTTGGTTTGATGTTGTCGATGCTTCTGTAACTTGCTTTTTTTTCCCTAGGAAGGGGTGTTAGCCCTACGCAAACCGTTTAACCTCCGGGAGAGTTGGTCTACATTAGTCTGACCTACCCTTCGACATGTCCAGCTTGGGTGGCCCTACAGGAGCATACGCTCCATTGGCATAGCTCTCTGGGTCATAGAGGTACACATGTTCCACACCACGACAAGAAGTAGACGTGTGTCGACGCTTAGGTGCCTAGCTGCCAGCATAATGTATCCAGCCGCTCGCGTTCATGAAAACATTCTCTTCAGTATGACGTTAGCGCCTCACTCCATTCGCACAGAAATGTTTTGGTTTTGTTTTTTGTCCGCCAGCATCCTCCTATCTTTTTCCACATCACACCCCCCCCCCCCCCCCTCTTTTTTCTTTAAAGGTGGGGGCCTCCATTTCCTCTCTTTCCTCACTTTTCTCTTCTCCAATAGGAAACCACAACCCGTGCGCATCATACAAGTCTGTGAGTTCTATTACTAATGGAGATTTCTGGTGGACTTTTGGTGTTCGTGGCGTTGATTGAAATGCGTGAGGGTTTATTTATGTTCTGTTGTTTGGTGTTGTGACACATTCACTCTGTGTAGGCGAGAGTAAAAAAAAAAAAAAAAAAAAAAGAACGGAAGAAGAAGAAAAAAAAGACAGAAAGAGTGACGGGGGGGGGGGGGGGGGGGGAGGGGAGAGAAGAAAGAGAGAATGAAAGACAGAGAGACGGTAAGATAGAGAGAGAGAAAAGAAAAGAAGGCAGAAAGAAAGATTAAAGAAAAATACACTTGGAAGCAACGTACTGTATTAGAATTGGACGAATCACGCAGCCCAACATGTATATTGATGTTTATGAATGAAGAGATAGAAGGAGGAACAAAAAAACACGACGTCTAAACAGCCTGGTTCCCATTCAGCCTCTTTCTGTATGATGCCAGCTTCATCGTCAGTATGAGCAAGGTAGACATTGTCTTACATATATTGCGACAGGTCCTAAAAAGGAAATCTTGTCATATTGTGTTTAGCCATCGTTCTATCTCAGAAATAGTAACGACTTCTGATTGGTACAATGAAATGGCGGCTTCTTACTCTCAACAGCCCACAAATCGCAAACGGCACACACACACACACACACACACACACACACACACACACACACACACACACACACACAAAAGTACACAAACACACACACACACACCACACACACACACACACACACTCACACACACACACACACACACACACACACTTGGTAAGAATATTTCCATATTTACTGCGGAACTTGTTGCCATTATTATGGCATTACACTTTTCTTCTTGATTTTCAATTTCCTGCATTTCAAATACTACTTTGTGTTGATTCAAAATCAGTCCTACAAGCTCTAAATTTTCTAATACAAGTGTGAGAGCAGAACTCATATCAGAAGTCTACACTTAATTCATTTTTTGCATTTACGTGGTTCCTATGTCGATATTTGTTGGGTTCCATCACATTGTGGATTATCTGCGAATGAAGGGTAGACCAATTAGCCAAAAAGGCTGCTATCACTGAGACTGATTTAACAAAGATATGCATTCCTTTATCTTACATGAGAGTTATAGTCTTTTAAAAGACGTATCCTGGAACTCTATTTCAAATAAGCGAAAAGGCACCAGAAACAAAAAGGGGATATTATTTAACAAGATATCAGACAATAAAAGAGGTATCAAGAATCTCTACCAAGAGTGGATTTAAAAAGTTTGATTTTAGATTGAGGCTTGATGCCTTTAAAACCAAATTCTGTAAACATGTGACTTGCATTTGTGGCCAGCAATTCACCCCGTTCCATCTACTTTTTTTGTGCGATAGAATGAAGCCTACTTACCTGCTTGGTTGTTGAACACTGAACCGTCGATGTCAGCCTTTTTAAAGACGTCATCTCCAACGAATCAAACTTTTTGAAGTTGTTCTGGATGATTAAGACCCCAGTTAGACATTTACTTTAACGTCTATGTTATTTCCCATCTGGTGTTAGTTGTTATTTAGTGTTTCTTTCAAGTTTTGGATTCAGTAATTTTTGGGGTTTTTTTTTTTTTTTAAATTTATTATTTATTTTATCTAGGCCTAAATGCATTATACTTACTATGTACGCAAAATCAACACCAACCGTTGCGCATGCATACACCCAAACACCCATGCACACACACATAACACTTACATTCTGTCTATGATCCTGTTAGGTGGTTTAGACTTTAAAATTTAAAGAACGAAACGAAACACACACACACACCACACACACACCCCACACACACACACACACACACACCACAAAACACACCACACACGCACACCCCCACACACACACACACACACACAACTATAATAATGGCGTGGATAGTGTTTACTAGATACAAAGGTTTATGACCTGTCAGTTGGGCCAATTCACAGACCAGACATCGATCGTAACATGAAACCTCGTCTGAAATCCTTCACCTTAGTTAGTCATTTATGCATCCATCAGCTGTAAATCCTGTGCGCTGTGGTCTCGCAGCTTGGCTGGTGTGGTTGGTAGCGTGTATGGACTGGGCTGCTCACAGTGACAGGTACTAACACCGAAAAATTTAATGCGGCAAGGCCTTGTTTGATCAAGGGGAAGTACGAAGTATTTTCATAGACTGGGGCAATGAGATTGTTTTGAAAATTTGTGTTGAGTTGATTCTCTCGTTTTCTTTCTATTATTTTCTATGTTTTGGATTTAATGTTTTTTCATGTGTGTATGGTGTGTGTGTGGGGGGGGGGGGGGGGGTGGTGTTGTTATTATTTATTTTTATTATATGGACAAAAAAGGGTTGATGATTGAATTGATTGATTGAATGAATGGCTCAAGGTAAGCCAGGTGGTCCCTTTTGCAGATTAAAATCAAAGGATGGGACTGTGTTTTTTTTGTTTTGTTTTTTTTGTTTTTGCTTTTTTTTTTTTTTTTGGGGGGGGGGGGGGGGGGGGGGGGTTCTTCCAGCTGACGCAAAGATGGGGCCCAGGGGTGAGTGCCAAGGCCTGAAATGTGACGTAAAACTAAAGGGGAAGGTCATGTATTTGAAGATTGTGATTTCATCGGTGAAGTTTTCCACAAAAAAAGGGAAATAATTAGTTGGGGAGTTGTTCTTTAGATAAATTGAAAGACTAACATAAATACTGGCTCAAATTATGGTGGTGGGCCCTCAAAACCGCTGACATGCATTATAATACTGTTTTAGTGGAAAATCCTTAATTGTGGCGTGTGGCCACACTTCGATGAAACTGAACTGGAGCTTGCAGAGCTTTCAAACGCACCCCTGGGCTGGTGTAGGACAGATGCCCCCCATACATGCTCAACAAAAGAGAACTGTCCTCCCCTGATTAAACCCCTTTCTCCCCCCCCCCCCCCCCCCCCCCCCCCCCCCCCCCCCCCCCCCCCCCCCCTTTATTACAGCCACAGTCCATGGTTATGTTAACCTGGACTCAGTTGGACTTCACTCTCCTCAGTCCTTTTTTTCTCCCTCCCACCACCACCTCCCATCCCCCCACCCCCCCCCCCCCCCCCCCCCCCCCCCCCCCCAACCAAAAAACACCACAATTCCTCCCTTCCCCTCTCCCCAACCTCCCCCTCCCTCCCCCCCCCCCCCCCCCCCCCCCCCCCCTCCCCTTGTAAGCCTCGTCCCCCCTCTCTCTCCCTCCTCACCCCCAACCCCATCCCTTTCTCTGTCCCACAACAACACCCCCCCACCCTCGTAACCCCCCCCACCTCTCCCCTCCCCCCCCCCCCACGCCGCCCCTCCTCCGCCAACCTCTCCACCCCCCACCCCTTTCCTTATCTTAATGATAGTACGACCCTTGCTGTTTGTGCGTCTAACATGGATGTTTGAGAGGTCTGATGAATGTCGATAGACTCCATACCAGGCAGGCCCGCAGCTTTTTGGTTGGCTGTGTCCACAACTTACAGGAAAAAGTCTTTTATTCATGGGCAGAACTATGGGGCGACCACTGGTGTGTGTGTGTGTGTGTGTGTGTGTGTGGTTGTGTGTGTGTGTGGTGTGGTGTGTGTGTGTGTGTGTGTGTGTGTGTGTCGTGTGTGTGTGTGTGTGTGTGGGTGTGTGTGTGTGTGTGTGTGTGCGCGCGCGGCGCGTGGGTGCATGCGTAACTGTGTGTGCGTGCGTGTGCGTCCCTTTCTCTTTTCTTTAATCGCTTCACTTTATGCGATTTTTTAATTTGTTATTTTGACTCAAAGACATAATCTTACCTTGACTTTGTTTGGTTTAAAGTTCTAGTCTTTCGTTTCTTACACACACGCGCGCGCACGCGCAGACAAAGACAAAGAGAGAGAGAGAGAGAGAGAGAGAGAGACACAACACACCCCACAAAACACACACCCCACACACAACACACACAACACAACACACACCCCACACGAGGCAACGGACGGACGGACGGACGGACGAAGAGAAAAGGAGAGGGGAGAGAGACGGAGAGAGGAGAGAGAGAGAGAGAAAAGAGAGAGGGGGAGAGAGAGAGAGAGAGAACTTGTCAGGGTCGTGTAATGAAAGGAAACCTATCGTAGCTTCCGTTATTGTCCGTAATTAAGCTTACTTTAAGCGTAGCACACACAACACACAACACACAACACACACACACACACCATACACCAAAACACACACACAACACACACACACACAACACACACCCACACAACCTATAAATAGGGCAAGCCACATCCATACTCGCCGCGCGTAACCCAAAATACGGGCGTGCGCGCAAGCCTCTGTGTGTGTGTGTGTGTGTGTGTGTGTCCTTCATTTAACGTCTATCCATATTTGTGTATTAGACAAAAAAAAAAAAAAAGTGAAAGTGTAGGAAGTAATTTCGAGCGTGCACATAATGTGTGTATGTGTATATGTATGGGTACGCGAGTGTGTGTGTGTGTGTGTGTGTGTGTGTGTGTGTGTGTGTGTGTGTGTGTGTGTGTGTGTGTGTGTGTGTGTGAGTGAGAGAGTTATGGATGTGTAAGTCATAAGAGAAGATTAACATGAAACAAATACTTATAACCAACAAACTAACTAATCAATTAAAGTCAAAACGGATGACAGTATTAAAGAAAAAGAAAAAACAAACAAAACAAAACAAAATCCTTTGCTCCCCCCCCCCCTCCCCCCGACCATTTTATTCACCCACCCACCCCCTTTCCCTTTCTTATCCCCGCAAATAAAGTTAATAAAGAATATTATAAGTATTTTCCAATGGGGGTGCGTTCTAAGTGTACAAGAATTCGTACGTTAAAGTGGTGACTGAAAAATGGCCTGCACAGTATTTTGCTTCAATACTGGAATGATTTTTTTCATATCATTGCATGAAACAATATGAACTGGAGTAATCTTGTTTCCACATACGCAAACTATGTTCTTTACATATTTTGTTTTAAATGCATTAAGCTTCCACTGTGCATTAATGAGAGTAATTTTTTATTAAGATTAAAATTCTCTTTGATTCTTTTAATATCAAAACTGTTCTTTATATACGTGATCTACCATACTATATTCAAAAGCTTTCCAGATATGCGACTTAACCAAGTTACACTGTTCATTGTACTGATAAGGGGAAATCAAACAGTTCTGAATCAAAACTATTTTTGGCTCACGTTTAGCTGCCTGTCTACTTTTTCATTATAATGAAAAGAACAATGTGAAGGAATCAACAAAAGTACATGGGTTCCTCTTGCAATTAACATGTGTATCTTACAACTTATCTCTATGATCATTTCAGGTCTGTGTGCAGTTGAAAAACTTTTAATGCTGAAGAGCTGATTTAGAATCAACACAGAACAGAATTTGAAATATTGTTTTTGGAAAGTTTAAAAGGTAATTTAAAGCAGGAGTATCGCTGTTAATTCTGCTGTAAATATCGATTTGTTAATTCCGATATAAAATGATTTCTCTACTCTTAAGTCTGGTATTAAGAATGCACAACTGCTTGTTTATCAATGCACGAACCGTCTGTGTATATTTTCAAATAATTTGAATAGTTCTTTTCAACATGGCATTTGATATAGCTTGCTAACATGTTTATTTTTTCATCTTTTTTCATATTGGTATGTTCAATATCAAAATGTGCTTTATTAAGCTCCCATGGTGGTATAGGAGAAAATAACGGTCTAATGGATAGAGCATCTTTTATCGATTGAAACTCCGGAATCAGTAATACTTTTTGACGTGTACGTTGCCAGTGTTTTTTGAGAAGCTATAGATTTGGCTCTTTTAGGAAAATATATCTGACCTCATTTTTATTTCAGATCTAATGTGCGTTTTATTAGTTGTACTCTTGATAACAAATTTACAACACGCTAACTCTCTGTATTCATTAAGGGAAGCATCTGCGCTTATAATACGTACGAGAAGATGATGCATCCCACCGGAAGGCCAAGTGCTAATTTCAATGCCTTGCATTCAATACTTTCAAGCTTTTTCAATAGGTATTTGGGAGCGCTAAAGATTACTTCTTGGGCATATGTTATTTTCGACCTCATTAAAGATTTACATAGAGTTATAAATGTAGATGAACTCTGTCCCCATTTTTCTTTAGAGATAATTTTAAGGAAATTTAATTTTTTCCCTCGCCTTTGTTAATAAGTATTCAATATGAGCGTTCCATGATAGTTTAGATGTAAAATGGACTCCTAGGAATTTAACTTCTGTCACTATTTAAGAGGTGTTTCGCCAATGTAAAAACAGGCAGTTTTTCTGGATTATTACCTCTATTGAAAAGAATTATATTTGTTTTTTCAATAGATAATTTTAATCCTTTTAAAACTTCATGTATTCCGCCATCCTATTTAGTTCGTTTTGATAGATCTTTCTGATGAAATTTATATCACGCTGTGGAGTTTTCTTTTTAAGAGTTACTTCCATCCACATGCAAATGTCGTCTGCATATTGAACGAGAACTACCTTTTTAGATAACTTATTTGGCAAATCATACAATAGCAATGAGAAAGAAGCGGGGCTACACTGACCCTTGGGGGATTCCATTGACAAAGTTCTACTGGTGGAATATGTTTTTCCTACTCTTGTTTGTATTACCCTATCTTTCAGAAAGCACTTAACATAATTGTATACATTTCCTGATAGTCCAATATTTTTAAGTTTGTTTAACAGCTGTGAATGCCACACTTGATCGTAAGCCTTGGTTATGTCAAAAATGTAGCCAGGACACATTTACGTCTTGCAAATTGTTTCTTTATATTTGTTGATAATTTCACTAATATTTCTGTAGTAGATCTCCCTTTACGAAAGCCAGCTTGATTAATAGGAATGATGTCATTTTTTTCACAGTAATGTGCTAGTCTATTCAAAAACAATTCTTTATGATAGTTTACAGACGTGTGATGTTAATGCTATAGGTCTGTAATTTTTAGGATCACTAGAAGACTTTCCTTGTTTATGAACTGGGACAACAATTGTCTGTTTCCATATTTTGGGCAAGTCGCTACTATTCCCGCAAGTTTCTTAGCAGAGCATGAAGAAGAACTATAAGATTTTCAGGTAAATTCTTTAGCATCTGATTAGATATTGCATCTAAACCCAACCGATGACTTCCTCATTGGAATGGCTCTAATGGCTTCTTTTACTTCATGTACAGTTATAGGAGCATTAATGTTAATGCTATTATCTGGTGGTGGATCATCATATGTTATATTACTTTCTTCATTTTCTCTGTAAGTTCGGTCAGTGTTTGTTAGACCTCAGGACGGCTGACATCAGCGAATAAGTTTACAAAAACTTCTGCTTTCTCTTTAGCAGTGGGTAGATTGTTGTTATCTATGTGTATGGGATACTGTGGTGATGTCAATCCATTTTTCATAGCTTTCAGTTTTTCCCATACTTTTCCCATATCCCTTTCAATGTTTTACTTCAGAGTTACAGAAATCACTCCAATGTTTCAATTTTGCATATTCTATAGCGTCATCACTTCTTTACCCGTCTTTTTCATTTTTTCATGAATTACTTGCTGATCTTTTTTTACAATATATCTTAATCTTTCTTTTTTCTTGTTATTTGCGCGTTCACATTCCTTGTTCCACCACACATTTCCATTGTGTTTTTTAGATTTTGTGTTTTTTTTTTTTGGGATCGATTTTATCTGCTGCTGTTAGGATAAATTTACAGAATTTATCATACTGATCGTCTATATTTTCTTCAGTAGAATAATCTAAATCTATGTTTTTAAGGATGTCTTTGAAGAGTGACCAATCTGCACACTTGTAATTATACTTTGGGATAACATCTACTGTGTTTTCTTTTTCTTCTGCTATGTTATTTAAAGATATTATGACTGGAATATGATCTGTCCTAAAGAGTCATCTCCCGTTTCCACACTGTGTTGACTACCAATGATGGAGATACAAAAGTTAAATCAATGGCTGAGGGATTATGGTTAGATATATCTGGAATACGAGTTATATTTCCATTATTCAGTATGTAAAGAATAGAATCCGCTATGTTATCTAACAAACGGTTTATTAGAAATATAGGAAGAACTCTTATCCCAGAAAGGGGCATGGGGCATTAAAATCACCCCAATAACCCACTTTCCGTTTGATCTTGGAACCTTTCAACCATTCAGTGTTCTTATTATCAGGACCTTTTGGAAGATAAATTGAAGCAACATTAAGAATCAAGGATGAAGTGAACTTAACCATAGCTGCACAGCATGACACAGAGGAAATGTTATACACTGGAGGAGTTCTTTCACAAAAGTCCAGGTCTTCACGCACATAAATGGTGTTTGCACTCTGTCTCCACATTGTTCGTAAACCGGGGGTGGTAAAATCCAGGTAGATTTGGTAATTTATCACAGCTCACATTTAAGGATTGTAGTAATAAAACATTGAACTTATTTGTTACTAGATATTGATTTAAGTACGCTAGATTTTTCGTTATAGAACGACAATTCCCTTGTTTGAAATGTAATGTTTGGCTTTTTATGTGCTTTATTTATATATCACAATAATTTTATATCATTTAGACATTAACCATCTTAGATATGGGCTATAGATGAAAACAGAAAATCTTGATGATCGACTGTAAACAGCTGAGAGTCAAGTACGACAGTTTAGTAGATCCCAAAGGACGTGGAAAAGGCGGAGGAAGAAAACCTTGGCAACTGTAACGAAAGGCTGCGGGTCTCCTCCGTGGCTTTTCCCAAAACATTCCATGCAGGTGTTTGCCCAGGGTCCTCGCGATGGTGCTCGCTCTTGGTCGTGGGGTGAACGTCGTCAGCTGTCAGGACTCTTCTGTTTTCCATCCTCAACTCGTTAAAGGAGACGAAAGTAATGTCGTTTTCTGCCCGTAGTTTCTGTCTTGTCATTGCGTTTTAACAGATCTTTCTTAATGTCTAGTGTTTTATTTTTGACAGGAGCACTTGACTTACAACGATCTTGGCTTTGGGAAATTGACCTTGGCCTCCTTGACGCATTTCTGCATTTCCATACTGCATTTCTCGGATCTTTCCCCTTCAAATCGTTCACTCCTACATGCAGAACTACACATTCGGGTTCAGGATTCAGGGATACTTTTGCCTCCTTCAGAGAGCGTGTACAATGCTCAATTGATAAGCTCTTCTCTTTGCCACCCGCAGACCCTTATGACAGGCAAGTCTCCGTGCATCAACCTTCTTCATGATACTGTCATGTATCAGGAGGACACGAGGCAAGTCGCCACCAGATGTGGAAATAGAATGGGAAACATTTTTCTTTGTTGTGCCAGAGTGTTTTTCTTTGACGTTTTGTTTGTGTAGAGACTTGAAGTTTTCTATCTTTTGTTCCACAGATGTGTTACGTAATTTCGCAGAACCTTGTTTGACGTTGCTTTGACTCTTTACGTCCCCAAATCAGTTTTTGTTCTTTTTGGGTTTGTTTCATTTGGTTATTTTCTTTTATTTTGTTTGGCCTAATGTACGGCTCGTACAATTCATCACGCCCTTGTTGTGTTGGGGAGGAGATTTTGCCGGCAGCGATGTTGATGCAACTTTTGCATAAGAGCGGTGAGGCGTTGCGAATGATGTTTCGGTCGATTCGTGTGTGTGTGTGTGTGTGTGTGTGTGTGTGTGTGTGTGCGCGCGCGCGCGCGTGCGTGCGTGCGTGCGTGCGTGCGTGTGTGTGTGTGTGTGTGTGTGTGTGTGTGTGTGTGTGTGTGTGTGTGTGTGTGTGTGTGTGTGTGTGTGTGTGCGAGAGAGAGAGAGAGAGAGAGAGAGAGAGAGAGAGAGAGGGGGGGAGAGAGAGAGATTAGTGAGAGAGAGGGAGAGAGAGATGAAGTCGGTGTTCAAGTAGTGAAAAAAACAAACAGCAAGGCGCGTGCATGTGTGTCACGGACAAAAGAAAGAAACAACCCAACTTGGGGAGTCGCCAGCCAATTTGTTCGGACATAAGTCCAAACTCAAACATTCTAGGCGCCACGTAGACGGGCCCCTGGTTCGGATCCGGCCAATTAAGCTTAGTGGAGAGGTTTCACCGAGACGGTCCGACCCACCCAGACTGACTAAGCCGTTTTGACGACGCCTCGATGTCTAGCGAGACCGAGTCTTAGGCGCCTGGGCTCGGGGATTCCCTTAGCAGTGTCACGACTTAGCACACGGCGCCAGTCGTGGGGGAAGATAGTAGTTTA
>CM031596.1:103386452-103388952 GCA_018398815.1 Conus ventricosus
TGCCAACTCGGGCCATACTTTGTTCTTAAACATTACTTGACTGTCTCAAGCCAGCGCCCAACAATCAACGCGGATGGATTGTTTTGCTTCGCAACTTTCAACAACGCAGCGCCATTTTTTAGATATGGAACCATCTCATCAATAGTCAAACACATATTGAAACCGGCTACATCTTGTTCAGCAATATTTCTTCAGCGTTTTCATTTTCTTGAACCAACAAACCTTTAAGATAGTCGTGCATTTCCAAAGCAGTCGGTTCACTTTTTTCTTTTTCTCCACCTTCTAGAAAAGCAATGCTTCTTTTCGGTTTCACTGGTAGAGAACATGCTTCGCCTAGTTCTTTTTTTGACAAATACTCTAACATGCAGTTAAAGTAAAACTTGTTATCTTGAATAGCGCGAGGCTGTTCTTCGGTAAACCTGTTAGCCATTGTTAAAATAACAACACAGCCAAACACAGTAGTCGACAGAGCACAGTAAAAAACAACCTTCTCGTTCGGCAGTCAGTGGGAGAATGGTGAAATCGGTCTTCGAGTTCGAGAATGTTCTTTTCTGATTGCACCATAATGTTGCAAGTTAACGTCAGCTAATTACAGGTATCACAGGAGCGGCACGGACCGCTGTACCTGTTACTGTTTGACACCGCCTGATACGCCCTGCTACAATCCACGAACCCTGTAATTAGGTCTGCGCGCACAGTGTCTCAACCAAGTCTTACATGATTTCCAGATTTAGGTGAGGATTTTCCACTCTTATGTTTGTTGTCGTTTACAGAGACGCATTTGATGACTGTATGTGTGAAAATGATGTTATTGAAAATGATCAGGAAAAACATAGGATTAAACAAAAATTAAAATCTCAAAAGTTTTGTAAATTAGGATTGAAAACAGACAATCCTACACAGTATGTTTGTTTGTAGATAATCGTTATTTTTTTGGTTATAGAAGTCTTACTTGTCAGAGAACTATAAAACACGGGGTTTAGGTTCAACCACCCGAAACTGGTTGAGGGTGGTTGGGCTAGACCCCGTGTTTTATAGTTCTCTGAAGACATGGTGCTACGTTTACTGTAGATTATATGGAACTCTTTATCTTGTTGTTTGCTGATGATATAGTTTTACTATCTGAAACGGTTATTGGTTTGCAAACACAGCTAAATAGTTTGAAGACTTCAGCCGACCAGCTGCAATTGAAGGTAAACATGGATAAAAGTAATGTAATAGTTTTTAGGAAAGGGGGTCACTTGTCAGCCAGGGAAAGATGGGTATACAATGATATTGCCATGCCAGTAGTTAATGTTTACAAGTATCTTGGAATCTTTTTCTCAACTCGTTTAAGTTTTGTAGCCGCTTGCAGAGATCTTTCTGGAAGAGCAAAGAATTGTTTGTTATGTATTTTGAAAAAGCTATACCTTTTGAATAACAATTCTTTAGAACTTTTTGTCAAGATTTTCGATATTTACATACAACCGATTGCACTATATGGATCAGAGTTGTGGGGACTGGACAGAAAAATCAAAATGCATTGCGAGTCAGTCCATTTATTTGGCCTTAAAAAGTTTTTGGGAGTGGATGTAAAAACTCCAAATGATTTAGTGTATGGAGAAACAAACAGGTACCCACTGTACATAAACGCGGCAATTAGGTGCATTCGTTACTGGTTCAAATTATTGAAAATGAGCATTGCTCGACTACCGAGGAAATCTTACACCATGTTATACGATTTGGACTCAAAAGGGAAAAATAACTGGGTATCAAATATTCGATTATTTCTTTATGAATTTGGTTTTGGTTATGTGTGGGAGTGCCAAGGTGTTGGTCAAGAAAATTTATTTGTGCAAACTCTATGCCAGAGATTAATTGATTGCAGATGGCAAGACTGGGAAAGTCATATAAAAACAAGTGAAAGGTTTAAAATGTATAGAAGTTATACCTCTGGTCATCTAGTGAAGGCATATCTTTCGTTTGATTTGGATATATATTTGCGGTTTCTTGTCACTAAATTTAGATTTGGTATATCTGAAATTAATGCACATGTGTATCGCTTTAAAACTATATATGGTAATGAGTTTAGTGTGTCCATTGTGTAAGGAGTCTAATGAGGACGAGCTTCATTTTGTTCTAACATCTTCTGTTCTGACTGATCTCCGTGTGAAGTATATTCCAGCAAAATTCTATACTGACTTCCATAAAAAACGCGAAAATTTGAAAGGCTATTTTTCGGGTGAAAAGGGGTGAATATACAATATTGAACCACTGTGGCAAGTTGTTTGGTCCAAGACTCACGTGCAGTGAAAAAATTGTGTGAGCAACACATCATTCCCGGCATTGGAGGGTCAACAAAACTGGCAAACTGATTGCTGCATGTGAGGCACGTGCACACCATGCAGAGCAAAGTTAACCAGCGACAAGTACGCAGGCATGCAGCCTTTATAAAGCCGCGCTACAAGGTTCAGGTAACGACTTGCCGTCTGAGCGCTACAGAGATGCCAAGACTACGAGC
>CM031596.1:103397963-103410463 GCA_018398815.1 Conus ventricosus
TGAAAGCGCGAGGCTGTTCTTCGGTAAACCTGTTAGCCATTGTTAAAATAACAACACAGCCAAACACAGTAGTCGACAGAGCACAGTAAAAAACAACCTTCTCGTTCGGCAGTCAGTGGGAGAATGGTGAAATCGTCTTCGAGTTCGAGAATGTTCTTTTCTGATTGCACCATAATGTTGCAAGTTAACGTCAGCTAATTACAGGTATCACAGGAGCGGCACGGACCGCTGTACCTGTTACTGTTTGACACCGCCTGATACGCCCTGCTACAATCCACGAACCCTGTAATTAGGTCTGCGCGCACAGTGTCTCAACCAAGTCTTACATGATTCCAGATTTAGGTGGATTTTCCACTCTTATGTTTGTTGTCGTTTACAGAGATGCATTTGATGACTGTATGTGTGAAAATGATGTTATTGAAAATGATCAGGAAAAACATAGGTTTAAAAACAAAAATTAAAATCTCAAAAGTTTTGTAAATTAGTATTGAAAACAGACAATCCTACACAGTATGTTTGTTTGTAGATAATCGTTATTTTTTTGGTTATAGAAGTCTTACTTGTCAGAGAACTATAAAACACGGGTTTAGGTTCAACCACCCGAAACTGGTTGAGGGTGGTTGGGCTAGACCCCGTGTTTTATAGTTCTCTGAAGACATGGTGCTAGGTTTACTGTAATTATATGGAACTCTTTATCTTGTTGTTTGCTGATGATATAGTTTTACTATCTGAAACGGTTATTGGTTTGCAAACACAGCTAAATAGTTTGAAGACTTCAGCCGACCAGCTGCAATTGAAGGTAAACATGGATAAAAGTAATGTAATAGTTTTTAGGAAAGGGGGTCACTTGTCAGCCAGGGAAAGATGGGTATACAATGATATTGCCATGCCAGTAGTTAATGTTTACAAGTATCTTGGAATCTTTTTCTCAACTCGTTTAAGTTTTGTAGCCGCTTGCAGAGATCTTTCTGGAAGAGCAAAGAATTGTTTGTTATGTATTTTGAAAAAGCTATACCTTTTGAATAACAATTCTTTAGAACTTTTTGTCAAGATTTTCGATATTTACATACAACCGATTGCACTATATGGATCAGAGTTGTGGGGACTGGACAGAAAAATCAAATGCATTGCGAGTCAGTCCATTTATTTGGCCTTAAAAAGTTTTTTGGAGTGGATGTAAAAACTCCAAATGATTTAGTGTATGGAGAAACAAACAGTACCCACTGTACATAAACGCGGCAATTAGGTGCATTCGTTACTGGTTCAAATTATTGAAATGAGCATTGCTCGACTACCGAGGAAATCTTACACCATGTTATACGATTGGACTCAAAAGGGAAAAATAACTGGGTATCAAATATTCGATTATTTCTTTATGAATTTGGTTTTGGTTATGTGTGGGGGTGCCAAGGTGTTGGTCAAGAAAATTTATTTGTGCAAACTCTATGCCAGAGATTAATTGATTGCAGATGGCAAGACTGGGAAAGTCATATAAAAACAAGTGAAAGGTTTAAAATGTATAGAAGTTATACCTCTGGTCATCTAGTGAAGGCATATCTTTCCCTTTTGTTTTGGATATATAGGGGGCTTTTTTTCTTGTCACAAAATTTTAGTTTTGGGTAAAATCTGAAATTAAGGAACATGGTTTGTTTTAAAAAACATATTTTGGTAATGATTTTAGTGGTCCATTGTGAAAGGGGATTTCAAAGGGGACGAGTTTCTTTTTGTTTTTAACATCTTCGTTTCTGACTGATTCCTGTGAAGAAATTTTCCCCAAGAAAAATTCTAAAACTGACCCCAAATAAAAAAGGGAAAAATTTTTAAAAGGCAAATTTTTGGGTTTTAAAGGGGTAAATATACAAATTAAACCCAAATTGTGGCAAGTTGTTTGGATCCAAGACCTGGGGCAGGAAAAAATTGTGTGAGCAACACATCTTTCCCCCGGCTTTGGGAGGGCCCAAAAAACTGGCAAACTAATTGCTGCATGTAGGCACGGCAAAACCAGGGCGGGAGCAAAGTTAACCCGGACAAGAACCAGGCATCACCCTTTTTTTTATAAACCCGCGCTACAAGGTTCAGGTAACAAACCTTCCCCGCCCGGGAGCGCAAACAAGATCCCCAAGACTACAAAGCAGAGGAACGCAATCGTGCCCTAGGCCATCTGGAGGGGGTGGATGCCAGGAGGCCCGCCAAAACATCTTTAAGGGCCCATCTCAACCATCTATCGCCCTGCACCCACCGCTTCCAGTCACGGGAAACCAAACTGATGATCTTTTCCCCGGCCGGGCCGCCCTTTTGGGGTCACCACAAAAAGAGAGGATCGCCATCTTTTTCGAACCCATTGGGGGGACAGGCGGCAAACACCCGCTAACACTGCTCGACGGTTTCCCTTTGGGAATCCCAGCAACAAATTAAACCTCAACACTATGGGGGCGGCATTTTCAGAAACGGCGGGGCAGGGAAACGCCCCTCACAGAAGGTCCGGTACTGACCCCAAAAGACACCGGCAGGACGGGCTCCCGTGGCAAAAAAGCCCAAATTTCAACGGGCCCCGGGGGCAGCAGTGGGGACCCCTTACTTTTCTCAAAAGAGGCCGTTTTTGTATTGACATGGCTGACGGCCTTTCAGAAAAGGGGCGGGCCCCTGGTAACGCTATGCTGACCCTGTGTGGTAGGGGGCGGAACCCCGGGGAGGCCCGAACGTTTATAAATTATGGGTGAAATTTTGGGCTTTAAACCCCAAGCCAAAAGGACCATTTCATTTTTCCCAGAACATTGGCCCGGGGGCGGGGGACAGGGGTCAATGCACAGCCTACATCAACCGGGTCTCAACCCCCGTCGACCTTTTTTTGGGCGAAAACCCCAAAACTGGACATTCCAACAGGACAATGCAAAAACCACACACCCTGGGCCACCCACAATTTTTTTCAGCATTCAACGTCAATGTGCTCCCCTTTGGCCAGCCCCAGTCCCGTTTTTAAACCCAATAAACTTTTTTGGGATGAATTTTGGCAGACGGGGGACCCCCCTTCTTCCCGACCAGCAACAGGGGGCTCAATTTCACCGGGGCCTTCGTCCATTTGTGGGTTTGGTGTGCCGGGGGGACGCATCAACCACCGGGTCCACCAATGAGCCGCAGGGGTCAAGCAGTTGCCCCATGAAAATGGGGGCCCCACACAAGGTATTAGGACTTAAAAGCGGGGTTTGTCACGTAAACCTTGGTTTTTTCCACAAAAAGACATATTGCTTTTGACATTTTCACACTTTAAACCGGGGGTAAAAAATAAAAAATAAACTTTTTAAATTTCCTCGTTTCCCCCACCTAAAAATTTGGGGAACCAATAAAATTCCCCCCCAAAACCTTCAGCTTGTGTTTTTTTTCCCGCTTTTTTAAGGAAGTCTTTATACATAAAACCATGTTTTTTTTTCGATTTTGTCTATTTATGCACGAAAGAGGGAAAGAATAGACGAAAATTTTACATTTTTTCTGCAAAAGCCTTTCATTTTAAAAAAAAACTCTTTTTTCGTAATTTGTGGTAAAATATGCATGTAATGGCCCTATGAATTATCCCAGAAATTGAAATTAAATGATATATGTTAAACATTTTTTACCCCCCGGCCCCTCTTTCAAGGGGGGTTTTGCCTTATTGAAAAAATTTTACTAAATCTCTCTCTCCTCCTCTCTCCCCTTTCTCACCCTCCCCTTTTCTCTCCCCCTCGCTCTCCCCCTTTTCCCCATTAATCGCCCATTCCCCTCTCTCCCCCTCTTTTCCTTTCCTCCTCTCCTCTTTTTTTTTCTCCCCCTTTTCCTCTCCCCTTTTCCATTAATCGCCATTTTCCCCTCTCTCTCATCTCCTTTTTCCCCTTCTCTCTCCCCTTTCTCTCTCTCTCTCTCTCTCTCTCTCTCCCCCTTTTTCCATTAATGGGCCCCCATTCTTTCTCTCTCTCTCTCTCCCTTCCCCGCTCTCTCCCGGTCCCCCTCTCTTTTCCCCTCTCTCTCTCTTCCTTTTAATCGTCCCATTCCTCTCCCCTCCCCCCTCTCTCTCTCTTCGATTTTCTCTCTCCCCATCCTCCCCCTCTCTCTCTTCTCTCTCTCCCCTCTTTCCATTAATCCCCCTTTCCCTTTCTCTCTTCTCTCCTCTTTTCCACCCCATCCCCCCCTTTCCCCTCCCCTTTCTCTCTCTCCTCTCTCCTCTCCTCTCTCCTCTCTTTCCTTTAACCCCGCCCCTTCTTTCCTCTCCCCTCTTTTTTCCACTCTCTCTCCTTTTCTTAATCGTCCTTTTCTGTCCTCTCTCTCCCCTCCCCTTCCTTTAACTTTCTATTCTCTCTCTCTCTCCTCTCCCCTCTCTCCCTCTCCCTCTCTCTCTCCCCGTCTCCCTCTCTTTCTCCTCTCTTTTTCCTCTCTCTCTCTCTCTTTTCCTTTATCTCCCCCCCCCCCTTTCCCCCCCCCCCCTCTCCTCCCCTCTCTCCCCCTTTCCCCTCTCCCCTCTCTCTCCTCTCTCTCTCCTCTCCCATTAATCTTCCCTAAATCCCTATGATGCCACTTTGGGCGGGTTAGCACTACAAACACACTAAAATAAAACGACCCGCTGCCCGGCGGGGGGTTTGGGGAGGGGGGGTTTCGGTGATGGCGGTGTGATGGGGGTTGGGGGTTTGATGGGGGGTGCCCCCCTCCATGCTTTTCTTTTTTAAGGTGAAACAAAGTGCAACCCGATTTCCCAGCGCCATTTTAAAGCTTCTGCTATCTATCAATCAATCAATCAATTTTATCTATCTATCTATCTATCTATCTTTTCTATCATCTACTATCTACCGAAAGTCGACTGCTTTTCTATCAATCTCAATATATCTACGTATCAATTCTTAGCTATGAAACAAAGGCGTGAAAGAATTTTTTGTATATATTATCAATGAACTATCTCTATCTGTCTGATTTTTTGCTTTTTGGGAAGTATGAACTGACACCAAAGCATTTTTTTCCAGAGGTTCATGACAAGAGAGAGGGGGGAAGGAGGGGGAGGGGGCTCAATTTCCCTAAATTTTCATAAAAGGGGGAAGGGGGGGGGGAGGGGGGGGGGGGACAGGGACTCGCTTTAAATTTTTTCCATAAAAAAGCGTGCGTGCGTGCGGCGGCGCGTGTGTGTGGGGTGTGTGTGTGTGGTGTTTTTGTGTGTTTGTGTGGGGTGTGTGTGTGTTTTGGGCTAGAATTCTTAAAATGGGGGGTGTGTGTGTGTGGTGGGGGGGGGGGGGTTTTTTTCTGCATTTATTGCCAGGGAGAGTTTTTTTTGGAACTCTACAAGGGTTTTTTAAATCCTTTTAACCCCATTTTCCTTTTCAAAAAAGTCCTAAACCTTTTTGGAGGGGACAGATGTCCAGCGAGGGTACCACCCTTTTGGAAAAGGCCCAAATAAAACCGGGTTTTAAGGGAGCAATCAGAGAGAGCAAATAGCAGGTCATGGCTGGGGAAACGGCTGCCTGAAATGCGGGTGGTCGATTTTAAATATATGGGTTATCCGGGCGGCACTTCAAAACCAAATTTTTCCCCTTTTAATCTATTTGTTTGGCCCCCCAAACTGAAAACTCCATTTGCAATGGACAAAACAAATTTTTTTAATCTTTTTGGCTTTTTTGTTGAAAAGGTCCTTTTTTCCCCTCTATCAGTCAGCTTTAAACCCTTTAATCACAGTGGAAAAAATTTTTTTTTGTCGTCAGTTTGAGACGACGAAGACCATCTAGTCATCCTGGGATCGGGGGTGAGGGGCGTAGAAGGGTGGTCAGCCGATCTGCGCCCCCGGGAAAAACCTATCACAGTGCGGACCGGGGAAAGGGTTGGGAGAAAAAGGAGATCTGTTGACACGGTCCCCTTTCCGGAAACTCTTTTTCGCTTCCAAATCGACAATTTTGTTGCTTTTCCCCAGGTCCTGCACCTTTGGGGGACAGCTGATCGCCACCCCCTCGGCCTGGGCAGTCTGCTCCCAAGTTTGTGGGGTGTGTTTTAAGGCCTTCAGGGAGGATTTGAGACTGCCCTTTTAAACGCTTCTTCCGGCCTCCATGAGAAACGTTTTGGGCCTTTTTGCAGTTTGCCAAAAAATAGTTTTTTTTGGCACCGATGGCGGGGAACGAACTACTGACCTGTCCTCGAAGCTGGACCCGCAACAGGATGGGGGAAGATGCAGGCAGGCCCGCACCAAATTAAGGGCTTTCAGTGTCTGGAAAATGGGTGGAAAAATAAAACCAAAAAATCCCTGTGGGTGCAACACAAAGTTTTTAGTTTTTACTTCACTTTTTAACCAACCCCCTATTTTAGATCCCAGGCCTATGTGTCCTTTGACGTGACGGGTTTTTTTACCAAAAGAAACCCTGTAAAAACGCGTAATGATCACCCCAAGAAAAGGGAACTCTAATACCATGGAAAAAATTTTTATTTTTTTTGGTGGGGGTGTGGTTTGTGTCGGCTGCGGGGCGCGTGTGTGTGTGTGTGTGGGGGTGTGTGTTGGGGTGTGTGTGTGGGGTTTTTAACATTTGAAAAGTCAACATTTCCCCTTTCTTTTCTAACTTTCTTTTCTGCCTTTTGGTAAAAAAATGCAGGCGTTTTCCCCTTAAAAAAAAAAAAAAAAAAAAAAAAATTTTCCCCCCCCTAAATATGCCCAAACCCACGGGGAGACAAGAAAAAGAAGGGTGTTTGTGTTGTGTGTGTGTGTTGGGGAGGGGGGGGGGGGGATGGATGGTTGGGGGGGTTGTGTGGGGTGTGTGGTTTTGTTGTGTGTGGTGTGCCCGGGGGCGCGCGCGCGCGTGTGGGGTGCATTTTTTTTTTCCCCCCTTGGGGGGGGGGAGAGGAACCGTGTCGAACTGACCCCGCGTTTTTTGGGAAAATTTTGTGGGGCGTATATGAAAATGGAGGGTAGGGGGGCCCGGGGGGGAGCGGGGGGGCTGTCAGATGTTTGCAGGGGTTATCACTGGAGCGCCAACAAAATATTACAACTACACAAGTTTTTAAATTTTTTTGTGTAATTTTGAAGACCATCTCTCTCTTTCTCCAGTCTGTCCCGCCTCACAGTCTCTGCTTTGTTGTTGGTGTGTGGGGTGTGTGGTGTGGGTGGTGTGGGTGTGTGTGTGTGTGTGTGTGCGGGGCTTTCGTGTTTTTTACAAGCCCACTGCCCTAAATTTTGGGGTGGTGGGGCGCGCGGGGGTATGTTGGTGTGTGTGTGTGTGTGTGTGTGTGGGGTTTGGGTGTGTGGTGTTTTGGTTTTTGCGTGTGTTGGGGCGGCGTGGGGCGCGCAAGCGCGTGGGCGCGATTTGTGGGGTGTTTGGGTGTGTGTGTGTTGGGGGTTTTGTGTGGGTGTTTTGTGGTGTTTCGTAAATGCGTGCATTTTATATTAAGGAAAAAGGGAAATTTTTTTTTGGGTTTGCCCAGTTTGGTTTTTTCTTTTTTAAGGGCTTTTAAGTAATTAAATTTTAAAATTTTTGCTAATTTAAAATTAGTCAAAGGCCGGCGATGTTCTCAAGTCTGGGGAAGAAAAACGGTCAAAAAAGCTTTATTGGCACTCCAAAAATTTTTATTTCTTGCATTTTTAATAAAGAGATCCCTTTTTTACCTTTGGGACAAATAAATGAAAACAAAGTTGTTGCCACCTTTTCAATTTGGGCCAAACCTTAAAAAGCCCCCGGGAAATATTACTACAACATACCCCTGTTTTTAAGGTGAATGATTTTACCGAATTTCCCTTTTTTATTATTTGTACATAAATTCACACCCCAAAAAAAAGTCCCCCCCCCCACCCAAAATTTGTCTTACACACACACACACACACACCAACACACACACACACCCCCCATACATGTTTTGGCCCTATTCACTCCACATCTTGACGATTCTGTTACTTCCCCTCCGACCAAAAAAAAAAGCAAATTTTTGGGGGTTTTAGACCCCACCCCAAAAGACAGACAGACAGATAACAGGCAACAGGGCATCAGACAGACAAACGAGACAGACAGAAACACAGA
This sequence comes from Conus ventricosus, assembly GCA_018398815.1. Taxonomy (NCBI): domain Eukaryota; kingdom Metazoa; phylum Mollusca; class Gastropoda; order Neogastropoda; family Conidae; genus Conus; species Conus ventricosus. Next base: position 103,405,967 of record CM031596.1, read on the forward strand.
AACAGAGAAGAGAGAGAGAAGAGAGAAGAAAAGAGACACACCCACCACACACACACACACCCACACACACACACACACACACACACACCCACACACACAAAGGGGACAGACAGCAGACGGCAGAAAGACAGACAGAGAGAGAGGGGCCCGGTAGACCCTTTTGGGGCTTTGACGTGTTTTCTCCTTCCCGTCACTAAGGCCCGCGATGAAGGTGTTGGAGTGACAGCTTACTTGACACATAGATCATTAAAGTAAAAGAAAAAAAAACCAACAGCAAAAACAGTGGCCCAAAAAATCACTCACAATTTTCAAATAAACATAGATTTTTTAAAAAAAAAAACAAATAAAACCAACCACGAGTGAACGAGCGAACCTAGTTTGAAGAAATTCCCTAGAACACTCCCCGTTTCCCGTCCCCACTGCTCCTACCCCCCTCAAACCCCCCCCTCCACCCACCCCCCTCCCCACCCCCGCGCAGAAATTTGCTCGCGTTTCCCTTTTTCACTCCAAATACAAAAACTTACAAATCGCACCTGCGCACGGGGGCGCCCAGACTTTTCACACATGCACAAACGCACGGGACGCATGCCCCGCACGCAAAACACCCCACACAACACCCCAACACACACACACACACACACACACACACCACACACACACACACACCACCCCCCTCTCCTCTCTCCCCCTCTCTCCTTCTTCCTCTCTCTCTCTCTCCACAAAACACAAAACACACACCCCCCACACACACACACACACACACACACACACACACCAAAACACACCACAGAAATTTTCCACCAAATTTTATAAGACCATACAACACAGCGAACATTACAGGGGTTTACTCCAGAACCCATTTTCTCCCTTTTATATCTAATATTCAGATACGGTTTTGGCTTTAGTTTTTGATGACAGAATCACGGTCATTAAACTGACTTTTTATTTTTGCCTACTGTCAGCTTCGTCTCAGTTTCCCCGCGCGGAAAAACGGGTTAGAGGGAAAAAGCGCTAACGAAAAGAATTTCCCACACAGGGAAATAGTGAGAAAACCCTGGCAAGAAAAACTGCCCTCCTCTACATGGGAATTGCTAAATTGCTCCCAAAAGCCTTTAAATGGAAGGAATACGAAACAAGGGATGTGGAAAACGAAAAAGTTGCCATGATGTTATCATCATTATCAATTTTCGCCCAATGCCACACGGGGAAAAGTTGATGGGAAAACAAACTTTTTTTTAATATGATGTAGTAAAATTTTAAAGGTAAAGGCCTTAATAAGGAGACAGGTTTTCTAACAGAAATTTCCCGTTTTAAAAAAAAACATAATGTGAAGGCAAAAAAAAAGATGAAAACCATTAAAAACAGTACCCCACCACCACGCCGCACGCCCCCCGCCAAAGCACGCCGCAAAGCACGCCGGCAAAGCACGCACCACAACACACAAAAACACCCCACAACAACCCGTTAAACACTGTTGTTATCCCTCATTGTTGTTTCCCCCTTTTTAAAACCCCCAAAGCACCATGGGTAGTAGCCTTTATCTGATTGGTGGGGCCCCACTGATCAGTAAATTTTCCCTACCCCATGGCCTTTGGGCCCGTTAGCATTACAAATGTGGGAAACAAAAGGGAACAAAAGCAAAACCCCCCCAAACCAGGCCCCGGGCGGCAGGGGGGCTGTTAAAAACTTTTATGGGGGGGTTTCTTCATGGCTCCCCTTTTTTCCCCCCTGAAACTCCCCCCAACACACCCATTCGGAGGACCCCCCAGGGGGAAACACCGGGAGGAACCCCCCGGGCCAACATGTCCCCTGCCGTAATGCAGCACACAGAGAAAAGGAGAGAAAAGAGAGGAGAGAGAGAGAAAAAAAAGAGAGAGAGAGAGAGAGAGAGAGAAGAGAGAGAAAGGACAGACAGACAGACAGACCAGACAGACCAGACAGACAGAAAGACAAGACAAACAGAAAAGCAGATTGACAGACAAACAGACGAGAGACCCGGGCAGAGACCGAAAAGAAACAGAAGAGAGAAAAGACACAGAGAGAGGGGGAGGGGGGGGGGAGAGAAAACGGAGGCAAGGGAAGGAGGAAAGGGGGGTGTGGGGGGTATGGGGGAAGGGGGAAGAAAGGGGGGTAAAAGAAAGGAAGGGGGGGAGTTGGGGAAAGGGAGAAAAAGTTAAAAAAAACGGGGGGGGGGGGTGGGGCCTTTAAGAGGGAGAGAAATTAAAAGGAAAACTCTCTGTGTTCTGGGGCCCGGGCCCCGTCTGTCTGCTGCCCGTCTGTCTTTTCCCCTCTCTTTTCTCCCCTTTGCTCAAACCCCTCTCTTCTCGGGGGGGGGGTTTTTCTCTCCTCCTTTTCCCCTCTCTCCTCCCTCCCCCCGTATTGATTTTCCCCGGCTATTAATTCTAATTTTTTTTTTATTTTTAAAAATTGGGGAATTGGGGGGCAGCCGCTAAAGTTTTAAACCAATAAGAACAAATCGTTTTGGGTTTCAAAGGGGCGCGGGGGTTTTGGGGGCGGCTTTCGGTTTTTTTACCCCCTTGGAAAACCCACGGCGTAGGACAGGTCCGGGCAGGGTACGAGTGGGGGGTGGGGGTTTTTGGGGGGGGGGGGGGGGGGGCAGTGTTTTTCCCGAGGGGGCGGAAGCCCTGCTTTTCCCGAGGTATTGTTGGGGGGAAAAGTGTGAAAATTTCCCTTTCTGCCCGCCAGGGGGGTGTGTGTGGGTTTTGGTGGGTGTGTGTGGGTGGTTGTGTCTGGCTGCTTCTGTTCCCCTCTGTCTGGGCCCCTCTCTCTCTCCCCCTCTCTCTCTCTCTCCCTCTCCCTCCTCTCCCGGGGGCTCTTGCGCGCGCGCGCGCGGTTTTTGTTTTTCCTAAATCCCAAAACCCCCCCCCCTCCCCCCTCCAACCCCCTTTTTATGCCTGTAAAAAATGATGAATTTTTGTCACCAGTGGGAAAAAGGTTTAAAAAAAAAGCTAAAATGAAGGCATTGTGAAGAAATTTTTTCATATTTTTCATGTAAAAGTTAAAGGTTTTGCTTTTTTTTTGGGCTGATAGCGATGTTCCCTTTTACAAACCCCTTGGATTAGTTTAAACCTTTAAAATGAAATTAAAAACCCTGTTTTTCTTTAAACCTTAAAACAAGGGGGAAAAAATTTACCTCTATGCAGACTTTAAAATGAAGGACAGTTTATTCAAAGGGGCCCCTGTTCCTTACCAAAATTTGAATTTTCGCAAAAATTAACGGGCAACCCAAATCGAAACCTTCATAGCACATATTGAATAAGTGTGTTAAAAGCCACAAGTAAATGTGGTTGCTCTTCTTATCATGTATTGAATTACCTGTAGGGCATAACTCTGTCACAGCCCCAAACTAAATGTGACTCATCTTCACATGATGTCTTGAGTTACCTATAGTCCATAAATCTGTCACTGTTGTTCATATGATTATTCCTTTTTTGCATCCTAACAGAAGAAAAATTGTTGTTTTGAAAAACACCAAATGCACTTGTTGCTCAGTTATTTTTCTTTTTTGTTTCGAGTATCGTTTTTGTGTAGTGAAGTTGTTTTGTTCTTTTTATTTTTCATATTTTCTTCTATATCGGTAAATCGTCTGGGTTTTTGTTGTTGTTGTTTAATTGTGCATTCAATGGGATTTTCATGCTTATATTGGAATGATACTATCATTAATATTCATGTTTTTGCCGTTGCTCACACCATGGAAGTGACCTTATTGCATACTCCTCTCTCTCTCTCTCTCTCTCTCTCTCTCTCACACACACACACACACACACACACACACACACACACACACACCCCTGAACATTGACACAGTCATACTTTGTGGCTGGGTCTGTCAGAAAACCGCTTCAAAAATTGTGTGTCCAGTGACAAGTCAATTTCAATGGTCAAAATCACAATTAAGATAAAAGTCCCTAAAGCACGCTTTCTCGCGCATGCATTTATTCACTAATTTGTTCATATGATACTTTCCTTCGGATGTTGAAAAAAAAAAAAAAACCAAATGTGATGAATTATTGATTTTGTTTTGCTTTATCTAATTTTGTACTATTTGCAGAAGAAGGGTCCTCAATATCCTATTAACACCACATTTCTTTTTAAAGAAACAAAACTCTGCCTGATTTACAAGTTTCAGACCAACAGTAAACAGTCTAAATTGGAAAGTTTTGAAATTCAATTTAGAATGACATGCTTACATTATGTACATGGGGGACAGCTCCAATTTTCTTATACACACACAGAGAGAGAGAGAGAGAGAGAGAGAGAGAGAGAGAGAGAGAGAGAGAGCGAGAAGAGAGCGAAAACAAAAGACAGGAGTAGAAAAGGTCTTCAAATAAACATAATTCAGCTTAATTGGTATGGCTTGACTGTCTTGTCGTCCTCTAACTTTGTGTAGCCATCTGTCAACAATATGAACATTAAGGGATAGAAAAGAACTCTTGTGTCTGTTCCAAGTAACACTGGAGACATCCTATTGGAGTG
>CM031596.1:103420463-103422963 GCA_018398815.1 Conus ventricosus
TTTCGATCGTCCAGCTTGCAGACTGTCATTGTTTCGAATCGGATTGTGTGTGGTCTTGATGCAAAATGAGCGCAGAGGAGAAACAAGACATCCCAGTTCAAAGTCAATCTGAGGTAGGCCAAAGTTGTTTGCTTTTTTTTTCTTTTTTCATAGACGATAGTAATCGGCGAATCAGTTGATAAAATGGTTGTTGCGTTCGTAATAAAAGCGTCCTTGTTAGACAGCGGTTTGTGCACACTTTCAACATATAGGCCTACTTTACGCGCGTTTAGGTCATGTCATGATTTGGGCTGCGTGCAGTTGTAGCAGTTTCGCAGAGTTTAGTAAAGTGGTTTCTGCCAAGTTTAGTGTGTATTGCTGTTCTTGTGTGTACACGTGTTGTCGTGCGCTGTTTGTGTTATTTGTGTTGCTGCGTGAAAAGACAGCGAGAAGACCTGTGAACAAGCTTCTTAGAGCTTCAACACGGAAACCATCCAGTATCCAGCAAATCATCACAGCATGATGGTGGTGGACATCATACGACAGTTCGACTTTAAAAACACTCCCCGCTGCCCCCCCCCCCCCCCCCCCCCCCCCCCCCCCCCCCCCCCATCTGGTAGTCTGTCTCGATCTCTTTCTCTTTCCGTTTGACTCCCTTGTTTGTGACGTAAAAAAAAAAAAAGTAAATTGCCGCTGTTAGTCACTTCATGCGGTCAAAGCAGAATAAGGCAAATAGTGTGCATTAAATACCAATATTTGATTTCAAGAAATCAAACCTATGAGTTATTGGCCCAGTAGATTATTTGTTTTCAAAATGTCTGTCCAATGTCCAATAACTGCTTTAAATAATCCAGAATAAACAGAGTATGACGTAATTCAGTGAAGAGATATGTGCTCCTGTTTGTAGGCCTATGTGTGTTCATAGCAGTTCACTGTAAAGGTTTAGTGTGTTGATGCTGTGTAAACAAGGAAATGGAGAGCTAGACAATAATTACAATTGGTCATCTACACTGTCAAATGCGCATAACTGTACTGGTGCAATTTTAAAATGCCACAGCATGCTTTTGTGATGGCAATAGCTGTAAAGCTCTAATCAGTTGGCAAGTTCTGTTGGGCTTGCGTGATCACTGATTTTTGTGTGTGTGCATGTGTATTTGTGTGTGTGTGTGTGAGAGAGAGAGAGAGAACGAGAGAGAGAGATTTCATCATGCCCATCACTGTTGTAGACACAGTGGTAACGGAAAGTAAAGTATGTTCACATGGACCTTTCATCCTGGTCATTTTTTGTTATATTTGAAAGATTTGTCAAATTTCTTATTTAATTAGAAAGTATACATATTACTTTATTAGTCAAAAAGCTGTTGAATTTATCTGCCAGTGTTTATTACATGTTGTCTGTGGGTCTGACAGCTCAAACACCTCACCTGTGACTATTGGTGTTTCAAAAATCATACCATATTTTTGACATTCTTTTGCCGGTCACCATTTTTCCAGTTAGAAAAACTAATGTTTACAAAAACTTTGCCCCCATTGGTGATGACCAACTGCAGCAGTTCCTCGTTAGAGTCATGTATTAAACACACATACACACAGTCACACACATGCACACACACAACTGCTCTCTCTCTCTCTCTCTCTCTCTCTCTCTCTCTCTCTGTCTCTTTATGGTTAAGCATAGTTATATTGCTATCTGTGGAATTTTTTTTCTTTACCTGTTATGAATCCTTGAATTTGAGATAAATTATAACTGTGTAAGACTGTGATTCAGTGTGACATTGCACTAGCATGAATGCTGATTTTTAGAATTTTGAAGCAAATGTTGCAAGATCTGTTTTCTGACCCCTTGTTGAGAGGCAGAGGCTCAAAATATTCACCATTTTAAAACCTGGCTACCAAAACAGGCAGTTCGCTTCAGGTTCATGGGAAACAACTGCTGGATCTCATGAACACAGGGGATCAATAATGTTGTTATCAGTCAACGTCAGCAGTTGTTTCCCTTGAATTGGACCTGATTTCAGACACTGGGAGTATTCCTCTTGGTGCATCCACAGCAGGCAGATTTGGATTTTAACTTAGATGTGATTCTTGTTCAAACTATGCAAATTATGCATTGCATCTGATACACATGCATATATAGAATGCCAGAAAATGTAGGATTAATCTATATGCAATTTCTTCTTCTTTTTTTTGTTCAGTGTTTTATTGTACTTTCATTTTGTAAACATCTCGGACAAGGCAGTCAGTTCATTCTGTCTTTGGTTTTCTGATTGATGACATATGTATTGAGAATGCTATTATGGGAAACCAGAACAAGGAGAAATGGTGTAAATTTACTTATCCCAGGACAGATTTTTTTCTCTGATCAAACACAGACACACGTACATCATACTCATACTCGCACATCCACACTTGCGTATGCATGCGTGCATGCGACACACACACACACACCACGCACGCACGCACACACGCACGCACACTGCTGTTTATTTGTTGTTTCATCTTGACTTTCTTAAGAAGAATT
>CM031596.1:103427963-103430463 GCA_018398815.1 Conus ventricosus
TTTTCACTCCTGTCTGTTGGTTTGTCTGTCAGTCTGTCAGCAAGGTCGCACTAAAACTACAGAACTGACCATAACCCGAACTTGGTGGAAAGATAAAATGTGGCCATGGACAAACCCACGAAAGTTTGGAGTGGATCGGCATCAAAGGGCGGATCCAAGATCTGTCATCAAGATTGTGCAAAATGTGATGAACCGATTTTAACGAAACACGATTGTGCAAAATGTGCTGAACCGATTTTAACGAAACACGATGGAAAAATGGAACGTGGCCCCTGGACGAATCCATCAAATTTTGGTGTGGTGCAGACCCAGATCAAGGGAAATGTCCAGGACCTTTCCACCGTTGCAAATGTCTGTGGTCTCCATGGTGCCGTTCCTGTTTGTGTTGAAAGTTGGTGTTTGTTCTTATCTTTCTAGTGATTTCCTTTTCTGCAAAACACAGTGTTAAAGTTTCTGTGCTGATGATTTTTTTTTTAAAGAGAACTAATCCAATTGTAATTGATTGTGATCGTTTTCAGTCTGGATCTAACTCTCACTGGTTTAATGGTTTATCATGGTTTTGCATCAGAAGAAGTTAGTGAAGGCTGTCTTGTAAATATCTGTTTTTAGGGGCGCCTTTCACTAAGGTAATATTTCCAGGGCAGAAAGAAGAAATGATTCCACGAAGACAAAGATCATTAGCCCTGGCGTACACACTTTTGATGCAATTACTGGTGAAAACATACCCGCCGATCTTTCTGCCAGCCAGCTTATATGTATGTCTACCCGCAGTTTTATGTGCTGCACTCATTTTTCGCGAGTTCGCTTCACCAAACACCTTTGCATCTTCCGAGCTGCATTCCAGCGACTTGTCAAACTATCTTACCTCCTTAGTGTGCCAGCCAGACAGTGCCGAGTTTGAAGAGCCGGGCATTGCTATTGATTATTTTGCTGGGTGGTCTCCCGCCACTTTTCTCCCTCATCTCTTCCAAAATCTGATGGCTTCAGCGCTTTGATAATGTACCATTGTCCTCGTGGCGACGTGTGAGCAGAGGTCGGACTTTATGCTAATTCTCCTGTGACTTTTATCCAGTAGTCTGTCCACAGAGACCAAGGGCGCGCAGTGACTCCACGGTTTGTTCCTCCAGCAGACTGAACATTATTGATTGTGCGTGTGTGTGTGTGTGTGTGTGACTGAAACGGATTCTCTGGTGGTTAGACCCCTCTTCTGATTCGTGTTAGTTGTCGCCAGCGAGTTAGTTACAGTGATCGTCTGCTTTTTGTCGTTGGAAATTTGACAGCGGAAAGCAAAAGCTGAGGATTATTTCTTTTAAGTGCCAGAGTATTTTGACATCACTCCCGAGGGTGTGTGACAGTTTTAAACATGATTCTTACCAGCTGGTTCAAATAACCATCCCTGCATTGGAACAGACTTTACAAAGTGGTATAGTGTGTGCTGGAATGACTGGTTCTTATATACATTTTTTTTTTCAATCGCAAGATACGAGACGCTGTGAAACAGGTTTGATTCATGTACACGTGACCATCATGTGCTGGCAACAGAGCATTTGAAGTGGGTGTGAAGGGCAACTCGTCACGGTATTCGTTTGTGACCCACCATTCCAATAACTGACGATCACAGCTGTTTCTGATCCGAGCACCCTGAACTGGCAAGATGACCACCATCTTTACTTCCACGTCTTCTCAGTACGTGCTGAAGCACCCGCATCACCGACCTTCGTGCACGGACTCGTTTGACGGCTCCCACCCCCATCACCCTCAGCACCAGCACGAGCATCACGAGTCGCACCATGAGCACCCTGGACCTCAGGAGCAGAAGGACCAGCGACATCCTCGGGACCATGCCCAGGGTCAGGAGCAGCCCCATGCGTCCCATGGTCAGCAGGAACCAGGCCATAAGGCACCTCGGCGAATTTCTCACAGTCAGGACGGAAGGACTCCAGCACCATCACCGTCGTGCTCACGAGGTAACCCGGGAGGAGATCATGGGATTGTAACAGAAGCCTGCACTATGGTTATGTAGCACACGACGCCCCATAGGGTTGTGTACGTTTGAAAAACAGATAATTGCTTGAAACAAACGAATAGGATCCGAGATGCGAAAACCACGGAATTGATCACCGCCGCATGGGACAGAAAGCATTGCAGCATATCCGTAGTCGCCGAAGCCCAGCGTAATCAACAACATGGCATTTTTTTGCGTTGTTTGTTGTCGGTATCAATGTAATGTTAGCTAAGCTCCCAACCCACCACAAATTTGGTGGAGTGGTTTTGGCATGCCGGCCGCATCCCCCGAGACCGATGCATGCCCAGGAAACCAACCTGGGCACTGTGCATGCATGTTATACATGTGTAGTCAGCTGAGCGGTCGGATTCGCATTCTGAAGGTTGTGATGCGAGTTAGACCTCCACCCCCTCTGCCCCCACCCACTCACTGCCCGCCTGCACTCCTTTCCCAAACATAAAAAGCCAGTCATGCGTGCATTACAGATGTTGTTCA
>CM031596.1:103432963-103452963 GCA_018398815.1 Conus ventricosus
AGTCCCCCCGCGCACACACATACCCGCTCCCCCCTCCCTTTTTTGTGTTAAATGTTGGTCTTCCTTGTCGTCCCACTTTTTTTTTTCCTGCCGTTGTTGACCATTCTCCTGTTCTTGTTATGAAAAAATCTTTTGCAGGTGATCAGGTTATCGAACGGCAAAATCCCCGCCTTGTTGCATTACCTCATCTTTTCAGCCTCCCTACGAGCAGGACAATAGTTGCATTGTTTCCTTTTCGGGATCTTTACGTTTCTCTCTCCCCCCCCCTCTCCCCCCTGCCCCCTCCTCCTGCCACCTGCTCCTCCTCCCTCCCACCCCTCACTCCACCTTGAACTCATCATCGCCCATCTTTTCCCCTGGTTTACCGCCCCCTCCTCCCCAACCTCTCCTCATTTCCTTATGCAGTTCACCTGCTGCATGCCCCCCCCCCCCCCCCCCCCTCCATCCTGTACCCTCCTTTCTCAAGGTGATGACGTCAGTGTGGCAGCTTGTTCATCGATTGACACTGTCAGGGTGTCGTTGTCCAAAAAGATTGGGGGGGGTGGGGGGGGGGGGAGCGTGTTGTGAAGGTTGGAGAGGTGGACGTCTGATCAAATCTAGACGCGTCGCGACGGTGACTAATGCTGGAGAGGGGCCACCATCCTCTGCCTCAGCAGGCCGGCCAGACAGACACTCGCTGATCGATAGCAGCAAGAGGCTGGAATTCGGCTCTGATATAGACACATCTATAGCTGGTAGTGATTGGCTCGCTGGTGGGCTTGGAAAGGAGGGAAGCTTTGGTTTTTGAACGTGCAGAGATGTACGAGAAAAAAAAAAGACAAATGGACTCTGTTGCTGGAGGTCATAATCGTGATTAAATTATAAATATGTGTGTTTATTTATTGTTACTATTATTAGCAATGGGTATCAGTTGTAGTCGTTGGTGTTTCTACCGTCTGCTCCGTTAGACTATGGTAATGACATTATTCAGTAACACATTAGGTTGCTACTACTAATAATAAGGCAGATGAAGTCCTTGGGGATGATGTGGGATGGTTAATAAAATCGAACTTTTTACATCGATTAATGAAGATACTTTGTCAACATTCTGTAGCACAAAGCTTATGTCCGTCTTCATCTTGTGTAGGAAATCCAGAATGAGTCCCTTCGACAGAGAAGTCTTTGACGCTTGAATTTATACGATGAAGGGCAGCATAGTGGGTCTTCAGTATCAAGACTTCGACTTCACTAGAACTAGTAGAAGACTCTTGGTATGAATTAAATTACCAATATTGAATATTTATACAGACGTTTTCGGTAGGGCAAGGCACAAGCCACAAATTAGATTACACTAATCAAGATTCCGATTCAGTCTGCATTTATAATATTCCCAGTTTTTTCTATCAGTTCAAGAGCATTTAGAAAAGCAAAGACCAGCAAACATATCTAATAAAAGATTACAAACTATTTCTGGAGAAGATAGATCCGTCGTTTCTTGTCAAACAGTTGGATGTTGATCACTAAAAAATTTGAAGTAGAATTTCAGAGCATCCAATGCAAATTTTACCCACAGTGAACAAACAAAACGGACAACAAAAGACCTGGATGCGTAATGCTTATTATATCTCAAGTGCTACTGGTACCCTGAACTAGCAGAACATGATTTGGATTCTTGCCATTGTGCGGACTTCTAGGAGATGTTTCTGATTCTTGCCGTTTGTTCATTGTCTTCATTAGACTCTTACTCCTAGGATGGCCCTGAGCGTTTCCTATCACTTCTTTCAGAGATAATAGTCACAGTGCCCAGGTTCTTGCCATGTGTGGGTCCTCGTGCAGTTCTTTCATGTCACGTTGACAAGAGTTGCCAGATAAGTGATGAAATACTTGCTGAGTTTCGGATGATTCATTTAGTTGCCACACTGGGGACATTTTTCGTCTCAAATGGTGTCATTTTTCGTCTCAAATGGTGTACCAAACACACACAAACATCCACACACACACACACACACACACACACACACACTAAAAAAAAAAAAAAAAAAAAAAACACATAAATAACAGTGCTGTACATTATATGCTGTTAAGAATCTCACACATGTTTACTGGTAATTATTGGATTTTACCCGTCAGATGACGAAACACGGACAAAAACATAGGCTTGCGGTATTGTGTACAGAATTATTTTTTCTTTGGACCACTGAGTTTATGATTATGACTGTTACCGCTCGTTAAGACTGAGCCACCAGAACAATTACTGGCTGATCAACCAACTTTGCCATTCCGTTTGTGAAAATTACGTGCACAGTCGCGGGGATCAAGTGGTGCACCTTGACATGATAAAAGACAGGAAACAAAAAGCAAGTGGCATTAAAGAAAAGAATAACGGAGTTATAAGTACCATGGATCTCGTCACTTCTTTTCACATGAAATCTCCAACCCCCCCCCCCCTGTTCCGGTATGAACGGATCTTCGCTTAACACATCAGTGACAATCATAACTGATTCAGGTGTACCCCAATTACAAAAACCAAATTTATGGCATAACCAGACTAAGGTCTGATGCGCAAGACGTTTATACCCAAATTTTAATGCCACTCCAAATGTAACAAACACCCAAATTTTAATGCCACTCCAAATGTAACAAACACAGCATGGAATATAGTTGCTTTCCCGCGGTTATGATCCGTTTCCAGCCTTATGTTCAAGTTGCGTTTTTTTTTCTTTTCTTTTTTTTTTCTTTTTTAACATAACTCCAGTCCCGGTGCCACATTTATAGGTAAAAACATGTGCACATCAGATATCTTATAAATAAAGGTATTTCCATATAAATTCCAACATATAATCTGTGATTTGCGTGCTGAAAATTGGATAATTCCTACTTCACATTGTCTTAAAGTAATGTCAGTGCCAACACTAATGAAATGTGCAACTGAAAAAAAAACCCACTGGTTTCTTTCCAGGAAAAATAAGTTTCTGTGCGTGTGTGTTTGTTTTTATAATCTGTTTATTTTGCTGATTCCCATTAGCAGCGGTGCTGCACATTTATGTACTAGATATTATATCGATCACACAAACAAACGCACACACCCAGATCAGATGATATGTCCAAAGGGGATAACAAAGTTAGGAGAGTAAGGAACCTATCTTAACACTACACAGTTATCACTCTCAAGACAACTTACCAAAATTGCCCGTGGGCACCAGTTACAACGAAAATTGCCAGTGGGTACCCGGAACAACGAAAATTGCCAGTGAGTACCCGGAACAGCGAAAATTGCCAGTGGGCACCCGGAACACCGAAAATTGCCATTAGGCATCCGGGATGGCGAAAAGTGCCAGTAGGAATCTGAGACCGCGAAAATTGCTTGTGGGCACACAGGATAGCGAAAATTGCCAGTGTGTACCAGAAACAGCGAAAATTACTAGTGAGCACTCAGGACAGCAAAAATTGCCAGTGGGCACCCGGGATAGTGAAAATGCCACTGGGCAGCCAGGACAGCGAAAATTGTCAGTGGGTACCCGGGACAGCGAAGATTGCCAGTGGGCTCCCAGGACAGTGAAAATTGCCAGTGGGCACCCGGGCAGCGAAAATTGTCAGTGGGCACCCGGGACAGCGAAAATTGTCAGTGGGCAGCAAGGACAGCGAAAATTGTCAGTGGGCACCTGGGACAGCGAAAATTGCCTATGGGCACCCGGGACAGCGAAAATAGTCAGTGGGCATCCGGGACAGTGAAAATTGCCAGTGGGCACCCGGGACAGCGAAAATTGTCAGTGGGCACCCGGGACAGCGAAAATTGTCAGTGGGCAGCAAGGACAGCGAAAATTGTCAGTGGGCACCTGGGACAGCGAAAATTGCCTATGGGCACCCGGGACAGCGAAAATTGTTAGTGGGCACCCAGGACAGCGAAAATTGTCAGTGGGCACACGGGACAGCGAAAATTGTCAGTGGGCACCCAGGCCAGCGAAAATTGCCATTGGGCACCCAGGACAGCGAAAATTGTCAGTGGGCACCCGGGACAGCGAAAATTGCCAGTGGGCACCCAGGCCAGCGAAAATTGCCAGTGGGTACCCAGGACAATGGAAATTTCCAGTAGGCAGCCAGGACAGCGAAATTTGCCAGTGGGGACCCGGGACAACGAGAATTGCCAGAGGATACCCGGGATTCGGAATTTCAGCCGTCCTAGTGCGCACACTAGCTGCTCTGATTGATTGAGCTGCTCAGGCGCTCGGATAGGCCTTTTTGATGTCCTGTGTTCTGCAGGTCGCATCTAGAAATGGCGCAAGACGCCATATAAACAGCGCAGATAAGAGTTCAGGAGCGTGAGGGAGTTTTAACAGATGACTACTGCTACCCTCATCGCTGTTACTTCAAATGACCGTGTCAAATGCCTCTGCGAACAGAACCGTTGTCATTCAAAAGGTTATGGAGTGAAAAGAATCAATCAATCAATCAATCAAAACCTAAGAAAGAAAGAGAAGATGCTTTGGGTTAGGGAAGGGATGGGGATGGAGTGTAAACATTGAAACGTGAATGCTCAGATTGACGTACCATGCGTACATTTCTTGCCTGGGTCTGTCAATAACATTGTCCTACATTCGCAGCCGTGGGATTGAACTCACTCTTGCTGCCTGTAAACAGCGTGTGCCGTGTCTGTGCATTGTGCCATTGTGCACACGTTGCCTGTAAATAAGTACCTTACCGATCAGATTCGCAGTGTTTATCAGGAATAAAGGCACAGACGTGCGGTGTGGCTGGGATTTGCTTCGCCTGTCGGGAAGGCCAGATCACTATTCCTGGAGTCTGTGTGACATGTTTGTCTTGGGCCTACTCCCAGTTCATTCAGGTTCACTTTTATCCATGAAGAGTCTGACTGAACACGAAAAAGGATCGGATGTGTAAGGAGGACCCATGATATTTTCAGTAATATTTTCAGTAAAGAATGAGAGCACGAGGGACATGCACGCACACACGCACGCACGCACGCACGCACGCACGCACGCACGCACACCACGCACCACCACACACACACACACACACACACACACACACACACACTCACACACACCACTCTCTCTCTCTCTCTCTCTCTCTCTCTCTCTCTCTCTCTCTCTCTCTTTCACTCTCACTCTCCCTCTCTCTCTCACTCACTCACAAATACACACTCACACAACACAGCCAACCTCAAACACGCATTGAAACATACACGTATGAATGGGCACACACATCTGTTCGCTCATAAACACAATGTGCCAAGGCACGCACATAGCACGTATGTGCAAAGAGAGAGAGAGAGAGAGAGAGAGAGAGAGAGAGAGAGAGAGAGGAGAGAGAGAAGAAGACAGACAGACAGACAGACAGGCAGACAAAGAGAGATCAGAAAGTCTTTTGAAATAGTGTTGCCAAGCAGTTGCAGATGGTAATAATTTGATTCGCAAGTATGTCTCCCATTTCATGGTCCACCGTCTTTCCGCGCTTGAGAGAGAGAGAGAGAGAGAGAGAGAGAGAGAGAGAGAGAGAATGTGTGTTCAGCAAAAGAGAAGTCATCAGCCCGGTCCATCTTGATGAAGTGTGCTGGGCATGAAAAGGACCCACGTTACATTCCCATTCCATCCGTGAAATGCATGACAGGAAAGGCTGCCGAAGCGTTTTGCGTGGCCGCCCGTGGCCCAACGCTGCCGTCACTTCAGCCAGCCTGCAGATCGATAGCCATGCTGTCGAGCCAAACTGGAGCTGATATTAATAATGCATTTCTGGCCGCTAACAAATGCTGTTGGGGGGTCATTATCATCAGCCAATCGGAAGGGGTCTTGTATGAGTTCCAGGCGGGTTTTCTTGCTGTTTGAGTCATACTGCAGCCTCAGCTGCCTGCCCTAAAGGCGCCGTCAAGTAGCGGGCGTGGGAGAGGAGACTATCTGGAAGCCGTGGTTCTCGGGGACGACTGCTGAGGACACCGGCTGGAACCGGGAAGAGGGGGGCGTTCTCTGTGTGGAAGAAATCAGGAGAGGTAGTACCAGCCACTGGTTGCTCGCTGCTGCTACTCTCTGTGCTGCAGGGCTTGTGTGGACACTCGCCACACGGTCAACATGGCTGAGAAACAAGGGGCCGAGAAACAACCGAGAAAGGTACCCACCTTTATCAATGTTCAGTTGTTGAATGGTGTCGGTGTTGTCTCTGTTCTGACATACTTCACGCGTAGTCTGTTAATTTTACACGTGCGCTGACCGTCTTAAAATTCATCTTTGATCGAGTCGATAAGATTCGTTCATGAACGTTTGTTGAATTCGGGGTTTTCTTCTTGGTGTCTGCACTTTAATTTGAACTTTCTAGTCCAGCCTGTCATAATCTATGACGGTATGTATGGCCTGTCAATGCTAGGTCATTTTCTGTTGAGAGTACATAACGATTTTTAGTAATGTTTTGTTCTAAATAGAAAACCGTAGAACATTTTGTTTCCTTCCTTGCGGGGATTTGGAATGGAGCTTCGCTCGTTGTATCGATTCTCAGGAATTCGAGTGTCTGCATAATGAAGTGACCATGTGCCACCCAGCAGCAGTTCTTGTTACCCGGACATTTCATCGGTATTTACATGGTGCCAACCCTCTCATCTTGAACCCTCAGAGGTGATCCAGTGCGTTCTTGCCACAGATGGACGAGACAGGGGTGTTTTATAACGTCGGTAATGGTATGAACAGTGTAGCATTAGCTATGCAAAGGGGTAACGGTATCCTGCAGCAACCCCCCCCCCCCTATTGATCCTCCAAGGATGACGATGAGGTTCCCCGGCCCATCCTACGGTGTACATCACCTTCTTTGTCCTCTCTTCTCTCTCTCTCTCTCTCATTGACAACTCCAACGGAATAATGCTATTAATAGGTCGACGTTTCGCTTCCTCTCCAACTCGCTGGCGTACTTTTGGTTTTTTCGATTTTTTATCGCGTTAAAGAAAAAGAGAAGAAAACTGGGTTGAATAACGATCGGTTCGGTGCGGGGAAAGACAACTGGTGCTGGGTGTTTTCAACGGCCTTGACCCCCCGTGCAAGATAATCGATGGTGCCCTCTCGCAGCTTCCACCCCATAGGCTGTACGGTGCCTCTACGCCGACCCTCGCTCTGTGTGCTCACCATGAGTGTCGTAGACCTGTACCCAATCGATCCCTTTTGTTTTTGTCTCTAATCTGGATTGTTTTTCTGACTCTTGTTTCTCTCGGTCGGTGTGTGTGTGTGTGTGTGTGTGTGTGTGTGTGTGTGTAAGGAGCATGTCTACACCGACTCTGCTGCTGTCTTACCCACTAGTTCCCCATAGTTTCTGCTTATCATCACTCTGCTCCATTTTTAACGGTCTTATTGTGTGAGATGAAGTGCACTGCAGTGTAGTACAGTCGCGTGGCGGTGTGTGTGTGTGTGTGTGTGTGTGTGTGTGTGTGTGTGTGGTGTGTGTGTGTGTGTGTGTGTGTGTGTGTGTGTGTGTGTGAGAGAGAGAGAGAGAGAGAGAGAAGAGAGAGAGAGAGAATGTGGGCACTTGCACAGTCTGCTGGTACGACCGTCTGCTGACCATCTGTAATCGCCGTTTCTGTATTTAGCCGATTCCTTTTCATACTGTCTGTTGGCATCTTTTATGATTGTTATCGCTTCTTTCTGTCTCATTTTAAATGTGTGTGTGTGTGTGTGTGTGTGTGTGCGCGGGCTGCGCGCGAGCGTGCATGTGTGTAGTGTGTGTGTGTAAGAGGTGGATGGTGGGAGAGGGTTGCCTGGACTCATGTCTGCTAGTGCGACCTACTACTTATCATCTGTAGCCATTATCACCGTATGCCTACCCTGTGGCTTTGTTCACATTCTGTCTCTAAGCATTTTTAGTTTCGTTTATTCTAGTCTTTACTTTCTCCATACCCCATCCCTTCCTTTTTTTAAAGTTCTTTTTGTGTGGGTGCAGAACAATTAAGTAGTGGGGGAAAACAAGTGCAGGCTAACAATTCTTCCGTGTGGGTAGCGTACTGTAGGGCCATGTCGAGTGTGTGTATAGGGGTATGTGTAAGCGCGCACGTTGGTGAATGAGAGAGAGAAGAGAGATGTGTGTGTGTGTGGTGTGTGTGTGTGTGTGTGTGTGTGTGTGGAGTGAGAGAGAGAGAGAGAGAGAGAGACAGAGAGAGAGAGATTGTGTGTGGGTGGTGTGCACTGTCTTCTGCTAAAACGACCAGTTGCTTGCTATCTGTTATCATCGTCTGATCTTGCCGATTCCTTGAAATTCTGTCCCTAAGTATCCGATATAATAGTCACCTTTTTTTTTATTTGTGGTGTATGTGTGTGTGTGTGTGGGGGGGGGGGGGGGGGGGGGGTGGGGGTTGCATAATTTGCAATCAGCGAGATCTAAGAAACTAATGAACTGCTTTTGAAGGAGCAGAATGGATCAAATAATTTGTTCCATAAAATAACGATGGCCTAGTCATTCTTATCCATCACACTATACAGTTAGAGAAATCAGGGTACGATTTAGCACCTTTGCTCATTAGTTGGGTTTTTGTTTGTTTGGATTTCACAGAAAGCTAATTTACCAGTTTCACATTAGCAGGTGTTAAAAGTTGCGCAGTTCCCATTTTATTGTGACCGTGAATCTGCGTCACCCGTTGGGATATAATGTCATGCTTGTGAGCGCAACATTTGTACAATCGACTGTTTCAATACTAATTTCTCAGTAACGGACATGGAGTGTAAGCACCGGTTGGAAACGATTGGCCGTCAAGGTCACATTGGGAAAAGGCCAGTATATGAAAGGCGTTCGACAGATTCAAGTTCAACGCAATTCAATACACGGGTGCAGCTTTCAAGCTCCCCATATCAAAAACAGAGGGTCCTGTCTGTGTGTGTGTGCCTGCAAAATGATTAAAAGAAACAGACGGTCCTCTGTGTGTGTGTGTGTGTGTGTTGTGTGTGTGTGTGTGTGTGCGTGTGTGTGTGTGTGTGTGTGTGTGTGTGTGTAAAGAACAGCTCAAAAACGGGAGGTCTTGTCTGTGTGTGTTTCTGCAAAACAACTGAATACCAGACGGTCCTGTGTGTGTGTTTCTGCAAAACAACTTCAGATTAGTTGGTCCTATTTGTGTGTCTGTCTGCAACGTGTTTCAAAAACAGTTAATTCTGTCTGTGTCTGCATGGCTTATCACACTATAATGCACCATGGAGCCTCCTCCTAACCCTTTGAAAATAGGACCGAGTATGATAGATGGCGCCAGTATGCAGTCTGTTTTCTCTTCACGGCTTCTGGAGACGGATGGAAAAACTTCCTTCGGGTGTAGATGGATTTGAAAGGATTCGGGACCTCTGAGAGCAATGTTGATGAAGTAAGAACACACACACACATACACACGCGCGCGCGCGCGCGCGTGGGCGCTTGCTTGCGCACACACAGACGCACACATGCACGCGCCCGCCTGCCTCCCCCTTGCACACATGAAATAATGTCTGACGACGTAAAAGCATTAACTCTTTATGCGTCCAGAAAAATGGCTTTAAAGTGCGCAGGATTTGCATCCCGCAGTAAGACGACGTTTCGGTCAGTCTCTTTCACCTGGACATTTCATCTGAATCTTCTAAAGCTCCTTGAAGTGCGCTCGGCGACAAGCTGTGTTCCACACTGTCCAAGGGATTTTCAAAGAAAGAGTGCAGTTTATGCCAGCTGGGTCTACCTGGCCCTAGTGTGGGCTGATTTGCTGTTACAGCTCTAAAAGTAAAACGTTCTGTTTTGTTTACCAGAATATCTGGCAACACCTTGGGATAGGTTTTGCACAAAAGTTGCATTTTAATTTCCGTTTGCTGTTTCCTCGCCCGCGCGACCCACAGCACACCACACATACACACAACTTTGCCGTGCTTGACTCTCTGTGATGAAACTCCGCGCGCGCACACCACACACACACACACACCACACACACTGTAGAACCATGCATGCTTTGAACCTTAGTAGTAGAACAACGTACCAGGCAGACTTCCCCAGTATGACATCGTGTTGGTATGAGCATTGCATGGACGACTGGCGACCCAGAAACATACAACACTCACGTGGAGTTAAGCTGATTTCACTTAAGATGTGTCTAAATTCAAGAGACACCTTTCTACCACTCCGCTCCTTTCGCCCTGTCTCTCTTTAAAAACGCAAACACGAAGGACCCGCTGTGCGGTTCGGGTCGAGTGTTGTACGTTGCGTAGCGTTGCTGAAATGAAACGAAAGAGCCCGCCATTGTTCCCTTTTGTGTGTGCACACCAAGAGCCCTTTCAGCTGTCAGGGTCGCGCGTGGTTCATTGCTTTGAGCGTTTGAAATTTGTCCTGGCCGCGTCTTCCCCGGGTCACACTGGCTTCGGCTCTTCTTCCTTTGTGGCGGGAACCGATTCACAGACCGACAAGCTGAAGTCCATACATGATACTGAAACATGAAAAAGCGAAACGTGAACATGCGGATATGATGGGTTCTTGTGATTGCTCATGTTATGTCTTGTCAGTGACCGGTTTTTGCACTTTTTGAAATGTCTTCGCTCACACTGCAACATATCATATAAGCTTAGGCCACTCATTTATGTTTCAATCTGCAAACGAGGTTATCTTCCTCACTGGTGAAGATGTGAATTTGACATAACCAGTGTGTGTGTGTGTGTGTGTGTGTGTGTGTGTGTGTGTCAGTACAACACTATGTTAATCTGACAGTAAATGGTTTCAGTCAGTGTGTGTGTGTGTGTGTGTTGTGTGTGTGTGTGTGTGTGTGTGTGTTCAAATGGATTGAAAGATTAAAATAAAAAGAATCAGAATGATAAACTCTAAGCTTTGAAGAGAAAGAGAGAGAGACGAGAGAGAGAGAGAGAGAGAGAGAAGAGAGAGAGAGAGAGAGGAGAGATCTAAGTTGCGAACGGGGGGATGGGGAGGGGGGGGGGGCTAAAGGGGGATGTCGAATAGAGACGGTTTAGCTGAAACAGACTGATGAAATAGATTGATTTTGTCTGACAAGTAGCTTATATGAAAGAATTAAATATACGTAAAATCGATCCTTTCTTATTACCCACCACCACCACCACCACACCCACCCACCCACCTTCCCCTCCTCCCCCATCCTCATCTCCCCTCAAAGTCCTTCCCAACTGCAGCCTGTATGTGCGGGGAAGAGAAAACGAGGAAGGGTATTTAACTAGCAGCACATGTAGCTACGTCTTTGAACCTGGCTGACTTGATTTACAAAACTAGTTCTGGTCGACTACGCCTGACTGGGCAACGACCATGGAGAGAGAACTGGAAATGACTTTTGTGGAGATGAAAGCACATATAGCCGGCTGACCTTACTGTAGAGCCCTTTGATGCGCTTTGATGGCATGGGGAGCGAGTGTGTGATGTAGAGGTTGGTGAAAATAGTTCGTGCTGTTGGTTCCTGTTCCCAGAGCCGTTCGAGGGGTACTGTAATGCCTTCATCTTCATAGGATAATCTGTGCTCGCCTCTGTTTGCTTTTCTGTCGTTTTGTGTTGATTTTGAATCCCATTCAGCAGATTGCGAAACGAAAGGCATATTCACTGACGTCTGTGTAACAACTCATTTATTCGTTCACAGAGCATTAGCTTATGTACTGAGTAAGACATCTGACCGAAATGCAGAATGTGTGTGTGTGTGTGTGTGTGTGTGTGTGTCGAGTAGACTTAAACATCGGCGATCACCCAACCATGATGCAGTTGTTGCATTGCAGAGTTGGGTTGGGAGGCTTTGGGTTCGATTTTCATCAGAGGCAATTATGGGATTTTTTCATCCCATCTGGCTCATATCCAACATTGTGTGTGCTGCTGGTTCATCTGGAAGAACTTTAAACCACAAGGTCTAGTTCTGTCTACTTTGTTGAGTATTGCTCATATTTCCTGTACAACACCGCAGGTGTCAGTATCCCACAAGCCTGGCTGACCAGAAAGGAAGCGTAGAGTACAACTTTTTCATGTAGACTCTAGCTAGAGAGGAACTTCTTGGATAATATCGTCATCCTCATTCTCATTAATCATTTTTAGACAAAAACAAGCCTCAATTTTTTCGTTTGGCCTGTCGCGATGACCTGAGTTTTGGTTTCCACGTCAGGTCTCTGTACCCGTGGTGAACTCGTGTCAAACTCGGCAGTATTGGCCAGTTCATCGGAACTGTCATTGGATGGACGTAGTGGCACACTCCAAAGGACACTTCTTCGCGCAGACGGTGCAGCTAACAAGTAAAATCATTATAACGGGGCTTAGTAGATCGTATCTTGCGTGAAAACCAAGTGATCCGTCAGCAGAGCAGAGCCTCTTCTGGCGGGTCGCCTCATGATGACTTGATGTCGATAGCTCCGTATGGAATGGGGGTGCAGGGATTACTTTCCCGGTCACAACCTCAGTGTCCTCCGATGGCATTACTCCTTATCCCCCATTCTGGCTCTTCTATGCACCACCACGCCCCGTTTGTCCTGCTGCAGTCCCTGCACCACCAGTCAATACAGAGTCGAGGCGTGATAAGGCAACCCACCAGAAGAGGTCCTGCGATGCTAACGGGCACTTTGTTTTTATGCATGACACCATCTACCTAGCACCCTTCATGTCGGATTTATTGCTACTTTAATAAATGAATTAAAAAAAAAAAAACCGACATGAATTATGACCAGTAGCATTCTCTCGTGTATCTGCTAGAAAAGCCTGATTTTGAAAGCATGTTAGATATATGTTAGTAAGACATTTCCAGCCAGCCCTTTTGAAGCTGATGCAGTTCAAAAACTGAAGTCAAGGTCATATCATGGTGTGATGGAAAAAGCTTGCAACGAAAACGACACACAAGACAACAACAACAACTCCCGTAACAATTCTTTTACCAAGTTAGCGTGTCTCCTATGATGTTGCCTTCCATTCTGAGTGCATTGTCAGCGCTCAGTGCAGCGACAGGCCATGACGAGGGCATAAATCCAGTGAGATTCAAGGTCATAGATCAAAGGTCAGGTTAGAGCAAAGCATAATCGTGAACACTTGCGAGTGTGACAGACTTTGGGTCTTGCACTCACTAGTCATCAAACATGGTCGAACATGCATTGTTATTTTGCGCAAACATTGCAGTAAGTATTCAAACATTGCAGTAAGTATTCAAACATGCGTAAGTATTCAATCACATTTTGCCAAGATACAATTGAATGCAGTTTCTCCAGTCAGAAAGCAGATGTAATAAACATCGTAGAATCAATTAGGATACTTGAATGCACTTGCCAATCGTTTGTTTGGTATGAGCATTGATGGCGACTGGCGACCAGAACTACAACACCGCGTGGATTTAAAGCTGTTTCACTTCAGATGTTCTAAATTAAAGAGGATTTCTACCAGTCCGCTCCTTTCCCCCTATCCTCTTTAAAAAAACGCAAATACAAAGGCCCGCTGTGCGGTTGGGGTCGAGTGTTGTACTTGCGAGCGTTTTTTAATGAAACAAAGAGCCCCCCATTGTTTCCTTTTGTGGGGGCCACCCTGATTTATTCCAATTAAAAGCGGGGTGCCCCCAAAGGCCCTTTCAGCGTCGGGGTTTCGCGCGTGGGTTCATTGCTTTGAGCGTTTGAAATTTGCCCTGGCCGCGTCTTCCCCGGGTCACAGGGTTGGGCCCTTTTCCCTTTTGGGGGGGAAAATGATCACAGACCGACAACTGAAGCCATGCTAAAACATGAAAAAGCAAAACGTGAACAGCGAAGATGGGTTCTTTTGATTGCCATGTTGTTTGTCAGTGCCGGGTTTTGCCCTTTTTAAAATTTTCTTCGCTCACATGCAACATACCATGAGCTAGGCCACTCATTTATTTTCAATCTGAAACGGGTTTCTTCCCCCTGGTGAAGAGTGAATTTGACTTAACCAGTGTGTGTTGGTGTGTGTGTGTGTCGTACAACATTTGGTAATCTGCAGTAAATGGTTTCAGTCAGTCAGTGTGGTGTTGGGGGTGTGTGGTGTGTTGTGTGTGTGGTTCAAATGGTTGAAGTTAAAAAAAAAAAACAAATAAAAAACTTTTGTTTTAAAGAGAAGGAGAGAGAGTTTAAGTTGCGAAGGGGGGGATGGGGAGGGGGGCCTAAGGGGGTTGTCGTTTTGGGAAGGGTTTGCAAAACAGATGATGAAATGGATTTTTTTGTCTGAAAGTGTTTTTGAAGGAATTAAAATATAAAATCGCCCTTTTTTTACCCCCCCCAAACCCCCACCCCCCCTTCCCCTCCCCCCCATCCTCATCCCCCCTCAAAGTCCTTCCCCAACTGCCCCTGTATGTGCGGGAAAGAAAACGAGGAAGGGTTTTTAAACTAGAGCACTGTGCTACGTTTTGAACCGGGCTGATTTGTTTACAAAACTATTTGGTCGACTAGCTGAGGGGGCAAGACCATGGAGAGAAAAATGGAAAGACTTTGTGGAAGATGAAAGAATACCCGGCTGCCCTTTTCTGTAGAGCCCTTTGATGGCTTTGATGGCAGGGGGGCGGTGTGTGTGAATTGGGTGAAAATAGTTCGTGCTGTTGGTTCTTTTCCAAACCCTTTCGGGGGGGTACTGTAATGTTTTATCTTCATAGGATAATCTTGCTCGCCTCCTTTGTTTTCTGTCGTTTTTGTGTTGATTTGAACCCATTCAATAATTGCGAAAAAAAAGGCACATATTCACAACGTTGGGAAAAAATCTTTTTATTCTTTCACGAGCATTCTTATGTACTGAGTAAGAAATCTGACCGAAAAAAAATTGGTTGTGTTGTGTGTGTGTGGTGTGGTTGTGTGTGTGAATAGACTTAAAACGGCGATCCCAACCATGATGCGTTGTTGCATTGCAGGTTCGGTTGGAGGTTTTGGGTTCGATTTCACCCAGAGGCAATTATGGATTTTTTTTTCATCCATCTGGCTCATATCCAACATTGTGTGGTTTGCGGGTTTTCCATCTGGAAGACTTTAAAACCAAGGGTTTAGTTCTGCTATTTGTTGGATTGCATTTTTCCCGTACAACCCCGCAGGTGTGGTATCCCCAAGCCGGGCTGACCAGAAAGGAAGCGTAGAGTAAAAACCTTTTATGTAGACTCTAGCTAAGAGGAATTCTTGGATATATCGTACCCTATTCTCATTAATCTTTTAGACAAAAACAAGCCTCAGTTTTTTCGTTTGGCCTGTCCGATGACCGAGTTTTGGTTTCGTCAGGTCTCTTGTCCGTGGTGAACTCGTGTCAAACTCGGCGGTTTTGGCCAGTTCATCGGAATTGTCATTGGATGGACGTGTGGCACACTCCAAAGGACACTCTTCGCGCAGACGGTGCAGCTAACAAGTAAATATTATAACGGGGCTTTTGTAGATCGTATCATGCGTGAAAACCAAGTGATCCGTCAGCAGAGCAGAGCCTCTTCTGGCGGGTCGCCTCGTGATGACTTGATGTCGATAGCTCCGTATGGAATGGGGGTGCAGGGATTACTTCCCGGTCACAACCTCAGTGTCCTCCGATGGCATTACTCCTTATCCCCCATTCTGGCTCTTCTATGCACCACCACGCCCCGTTTTGTCCTGCTGCAGTCCCTGCACCACCAGTCAATACAGAGTCGAGGCGTGATAAGGCAACCCACCAGAAGAGGTCCTGCGATGCTAACGGGGCACTTTGTTTTATGCATGACACCATCTACCTAGCACCCTTCATGTCGGTTATTGCTACTTTAATAAATGAATTAAAAAAAAAAAAACCGACATGAATTATGACCAGTAGCATTCTCTCGTGTATCTGCTAGAAAAGCCTGATTTGAAGCATGTTAGATATATGTTAGTAAGACATTTCCAGCCAGCCCTTTTTGAAGCTGATGCAGTTCAAAAACTGAAGTCAAGGTCATATCAAGGTGTGATGGAAAAAGCTTGCAACGAAAAACGACAACAACAACAACAACCAACCTCCCGTAACAATTCTTTTACCAAGTTAGCGTGTCTCCTATGATGTTGCCTTCCATTCTGAGTGCATTGTCAGTGCTCAGTGCAGCGACAGGCCATGACGAGGGCATAAATCCAGTGAGATTCAAGGTCATAGATCAAAGGTCAGGTTAGAGCAAGCATAATCGTGAACACTTGCGAGTGTGACAGACTTTGGGTCTTGCACTCACTAGTCATCAAACATGGTCGAACATGCATTGTTATTTGCGCAAACATTGCAGTAAGTATTCAAACATTGCAGTAAGTATTCAAACATTGCGGTAAGTATTCAATCACATTTTGCCAAGATACAATTGAATGCAGTTTCTTCCAGTCAGAAGAGCAGATGTAAATAAACATCGTAGAATCAATTTAGGATACTTGGAAAATGCACTTTGCCAAATGTTGCAGAATAAGAGATAATCATCCAGGTTGAATCAAACAAGTGAACTCATATCAAGCCAGTCGGCTAAGTCTTCTTGTT
Organism: Conus ventricosus; assembly: GCA_018398815.1. Classification (NCBI taxonomy): domain Eukaryota; kingdom Metazoa; phylum Mollusca; class Gastropoda; order Neogastropoda; family Conidae; genus Conus; species Conus ventricosus. Next base: position 103,449,341 of record CM031596.1, read on the forward strand.
TTCACAACAGTTTCCGGACAGTACCCAGAGAAATGGAAGCTACTGATTAAAGTCTTCCTTGTTTTCACAACAGTTTCCGGACAGTACCCAGAGAATGGAAGCTACCTGATTAAAGTCTTCCTTGTTTTCAAACAGTTTCCGACAATACCCAGAGAATGGGAGCTACCTGTACTCCGTTTTCTGTCAATACCAATGCGTTAAATTTGCCTTTGTGGCTAGGAATAATACACTGATGAAGAGGTCCCTTAAATGTAGGGGGGGGGGGGGGTGGGATCCGCATACCGGAAGTGAGAAATGAGAAATATACGTCCTTTATTATGCCAAGACCAGACTACGGACATTTGGAACAAGTGAGGGTCAAAACGCGTACGTGACGAAGGGCTGATGAGTTGGGCGTTACAACCATGCTTTGAAAACCAGGGCCTGATAAAACCCCCACCCCCCACCCCCCCCCCCCCCCGAAGTGTGCATACCCTTGTGTCTGAAGCCTGAGATGAAGTACAGTCGTTTCTCTCCACATTCTACCCTAATCTTACGGTACCCCCCACTACCATGTGAAATATACCTACCATTCTCTCTCTCTCTTCTCTCTCTCTCTCTCTTTTCTCTCTCTCTCTCTCTCTCTCTCTCTCTTTGTTTTTTTTTTTGTGTGTGTGTGTGAAAAAAAACAACGTATGTGCTCACAAGCATTAAAATTTGCCCTGACAACCTCTTAAAAGGAGCTTCATCAGAGTTTAGAGCTTACCGATTTAGCTTTCAGTAAATTAAAAAAAAAAAAAAAAAAAACCTTGAACTATGGGAGTCATAAAATGGTGAATCGGTGTTTGAACAAATTTACACGACATAAAAATGTAAATTCATCTCTCTCTCTCTCTCTCTCTCTCTCTCTCTCTCTCTCTCTCCCCTCTCTCTCTCTCTCTCTCCCCCCGGTTGGTTCCTTTCTTTCTGTTTGGAAAAAAAAAAAAAAACATTAAGTTTTTTGGCATTGTAGTCTGCTTTTCTTTCTGGAGTCTTAGTTACGTGAGACGTGTTAACTCTGTAGTGGATGCAGAACAGAAGTGCTTTTAGCGACGGTGGTGTTCACTGAAGAGGAGAACCGCGTCAGTGGTAATTCTACCTGTCCTGAGAAACAGAATGGCCTGCAATCAATCCATGATCCGACACTTTCGCTGCCTTTGACAGTACGGGACAACTGGAGGGCTGGCGCGCGCGCGCGCGTGGTGTGTGGAGAGAGGAGGAAAAGAGAGAGAGAGAGAGAGGAGAGAGAGAGGGGAGAGAGAGAGAAGGGGGGGGGGGGGGGTTTATGGTGAAGGGCGGAGCACAGCTCGTTTGCACGCATCTTCGTTTCCCCTTCTCACACGCCCACTTTTTTTTTAGGTGCTTCATTCACAGGTGCAGCGTGGATTTGGCATCCATATCAGGCCACATTAAGTTCTCTCTCTCTCTTCTCTCTCTCTCTCTCTCTCTCTCTCTCTCTCTTTTCTCTTTTCTCTTCTCCACCCCCAACCCACACCCTACCTCCTACACACACACACAAAACACACACACACAACCCCACACACACAGTGCATTCACCGCACTTCCAGCATTATCTACACACGTTGCGCTTGCGCCTACTGAGTTGCAAGTCCGTGTACCGTTAACTTCTGTTCGTCTGCAGATGTATTGTCCAATAAATCAATGAATCAATAAGGAACGTCACAAGCATACAAGCTGACATAATTCCTGCAGGGAAAAGAATCTCCCTTTTTATTACACATTCGTTTACTCTCATCAGTAGAGATGTCTCGAAGCTTCAGCAAGGCAAATGCTGAAAATTACACTTACAGCACGACTGGAGTGTCGGCGTGAGGGCTATTAGGTATATATCCCAGATATCCACAAAGAGATTTTAAAGTTTGTCACCACGTAAAAAAAAAAAAGAAAAGAAAAGAAAAGAAGACTTGTAGTGATTAAAAGCAACAGAATAAAAGCAACAGATCTATCTACTATTATGTTTACATATCAGTCTGTAACACGTAAACAAGATTGTTAACGTTGTTAAAGCGAACATGACTTGGACGTGCTGAAAGCGCAGCCATCTTGTTTGATTTTCCGGTTCCTGTGAAAAGAAACGAAAAGTATACATACATATAAGTTAAAGGTAACAAAAATTCTTGTAAAAGCCATATAGGTAAAGACATTGCAGTATGGAAGGCTGTACACTCTAAGTAGTGTGCATATTGTCATCACCAAGTCGCTGGCATGCGACGTGATGAAAGAAAAAAAGTGAAAAGAATTTACAGATCACACACGAGGGACAGGGAATACAAAGGTAGAAAAACATGGGCGACAATGAAGAAATGCGAAGATTTTGAATAGGCAGAATGGAAGAGCGTGACGGAAAGATTTCCGGCTTCAGTTTCATCAAGGATGCGTAACTGCGAGCAGACTATTTATAAACTCTTCCACCTCTGTACTAAGTCAAGAGGCCACAGTGCCCAAGAATTACAGCTAGATGAAGAAATAAGGGAATTACAAAAAACTAAAAACAAAACAAACTAGCAAACAAAGCAAGCGATTTATGAAGAGATTGTTATGGACGAATCTGGGCAGTAAAGCGGAAATTGGCAAGCACACAATGTCGGGGGGGGGGGGGGGGGGGGGGGCGCTCTCGGCATCCTCACGGGGGTCAGCAACATTGGAGAAATCGTTGGTAAACAGTGAAGGATAGAAGTAGCCCTCCACACTTCACCCACCCCCACCCCACGTCCATCTCCTCCTGTCCTTTAGACAATGAACAAACGTTCCAGCAATACGATATGAATTGTCAGTTTTAGGCAGAATTAAAAGAAATGAAAATTATGTATAAGTTAAAACAGAAAAAAGCAACATTCGGTGTGTTTGCTACAACTGTCCTTTTCGTGTAACAATAAGAATGATTAATGTTTTTCTGTTGCATCTCAATCCATATATGACGATCCGCTGCACCAATCTTTGCCCTATATTGATCTCCGTTCTCCTGATAAACTCGTTTTTACAAAGTTCTCTCCATGCGTTCTAAAACTTCCGACCAACGCTCTTTCGACGGTGGAGTCCCTGTCGCTTGGCATTAGCTCGCGCATCAACGAAGACACTATACATCTCCACCCCTCTTTCAAATCAAACAAGGACTTTTGTCTTTTCCCTTCTGATTGATGTACAAAATGTCTGATGGTGTTTTGGATCGTGGTATGCGCTTGGATGCAGGTGTTTATTATATGTAGGCTGTCAGTTATCATTTTTGTTGGAAAAGGGATAGATGGAAAGGTAGTCGAGGGAGTTGAGCCGGGTGATGGTACGCTTGGATGTGGAACGAACGTAATTGGTTCTTGTTTGTTTCATTGCTTGATAGTGTACTAGTTCCTTGAAATGCCTTGGGTATTCATGTGATTAAGAGGATAAACATTTTTACTTATAATGTTAATAATAACGATGATAATGATATCATTAATAATGATGATAATGATAATAATGATATGTTATGTAGTTTTCATCAGTCGGTCTGAAAATGACATGCTGAATTCACAACTGCTGGCAACCATGTTAAGAACGAACTGGTCTGATTCACTGGCAAAACTTGTCGATATGACAGGCTAATGTTC
>CM031596.1:103457963-103462963 GCA_018398815.1 Conus ventricosus
GGGGCAGGAAGTCTAGTATAGGTCTGATGAGAGGTCACTGAAAGGGAAAAAAATGGTGTGGACACTGGGGAGGAGAAGATGAGCACTGTTCCATGCTGAAAATAGTATTAGGTGAGAGATGGTGGGGGTGGGATGGAGGAAAGAGGATAAATCGTGAGTGTGGAAGTTGAGGGTGGGGTGGGGTGGGGGATATAGGAAGTCATCTATTTTGCATTTAATTTGAAAATACAGTGATTGAGCAGACTCTGATTTTACCCCCCCCCCTTTTTTTTTTTTAGGTTAGTTTAGGGAATGTGTGTGATGTGTGTGTGGTGTGTGTGTGTGTGTGTGTGTGTGTGTGGTGTAAGACCAACAGAATTGATTAATAAAGAATATATGCCTGCACATTTCAAATATGCTTTAAATGGAATCCTGATCAACAGTATGGAATTATTTTTCTTTGAAGCAGTGGGAATTATTTTGTGACAAAATTACATTTGTTCATGCACACATGGTGGCCAAAAGCTGTGTAGTACAGGAAGAGAGATGAGTAAAATCAGTTATGAGAGTTAAGACGTGTAAATGCTCGCTCTCTTTCTGTGTGTGTGTGTGTGTGTGTTTGGGGGTGTGTGTGGTGTGTGTATAATGGAGGGGGGAGGAGGGGGGGGGGGGGGGGGCGTAGGCTATAGTCTGCATCCCAAGCAGTACAATGGGTGATTGTTGGAACTTGATAATTCAGATAACAATTCTCATTGTCTCTGCCTGACCTTTGTGTAGTCTGCAGCTCTCCTGTCCTCCCTCCCTCCTCTTTCTCTCTGTCTCCCTGTCAGTGTCTGCCTGTCTGTCCGTCTGTCTGTCTGTCTTCTCTCACTCTCTCTGATACTGTGTGTGCACTCACAAGCACACATGGTCACACACATGTGCACACACACACATGCACGCACGCACGCACGCACCACGCACACGCACCACGCACGCACGCACCACACACCACACACACACACACACACACACACACACACACACACACACTCAGTGTGTCCACACGCCAGTGCTGTTTGTATAGTAGGCCTACACAGGAAAATGCATTAACACTGTCACAAGGGTGTGTACACTGTTATTAGAGAGGTAGTTTAGGGAGTTTGAAACATGCATGTTGCCATTCAGCGCTTGTCAGGAAAGCGAATGAACTTCCAGTTTGGCTGTATCGATATGAAGCTACATAAATTGTCATGCACACTTGCGCTCATTGCTTGTCACACACACACAAACAACACGCATGCACGCACGCACACACACACACACTACACACACACACGCACACACACACACACAACAGACACTCAGGAATGCACGCATATGCACACAAGCGTGCGCACTCACACACACACACACACACACACACACACACACACACACACACACACACACACACACACACACACACACACACCACACACAGACACACACAAGACACACAATACGCCACATGTGCAACCACACACACAATCATATATACACACACATGCATGGTGTTACAGTGCAAAACTATCAGAGCTTGATGTTGCATCGTTTGGTTGTCAGATGCCAAGTTTTTGTCACTTTATTGCCCACTTAAGAGTTTCTTTCAGCAACTAGCTACCCATGCTCTGAAGATCTTTGTATTCATTCTTTAGACTGATAAAACTGATATTTCATAGGTTACCGGTATTATATACATGTACATGTGTATGTGTTGATTGAGCCTGATGTGGCCTTTGCGGTCGCTAGGGCTATAAGCAACATTCTTATCTTATGTGTTGATGCATGATTGAGAGTTCAACAAGGTTGACAGTCGTATGGCCTTTTGTGTCGGCTTGACAAAGCAGTGTGTTGCACGGTCTGCACTTAATTTATGTTACAATGCGTACTGTGGTGCGTTTGTTGAGTGGTCTGATGTTTGCTAAGGTTGATGAAGGACATGGGGGTTTGGGGAGGGAGGGAGTAAGAAAAAGTGGGGTGAAAAGAGAGAGAGGAAGGATGGGACTGGAGATCAGAAAGGACTGATGAAAAGAGATAGATCGGCCCATAAATAGATTGCCTGTTGGAGGATAGTTCCGTGTTTGTGTGCCTTTAAGCGGTCACATCACCCCACCTCTCTCTCTCTCTTTTTCACAGTCTCTGTGTATTGTGTGTGTGTGCGTGCATGTGTGTGTGTGCGTGTGTGTGTGTGTGGTATGTATGTGAGAGAGAGAGAGAGAGAGAGAGTTTTCATACATTATGTGTTTGTGTGTGCGAAAAAAAGACAGGGGAGGGAGGCCGAGGTGATGGGAGGGTGTGAAAGAGTGTTTGCATGCATAATATACACATATATAAGTTCTTCCATTCAGGTGTGCATGCATGCATGCATTCAGGTGTGCATATGTGAGATAGAGAGAGAAAGGGAGATTGTGCTCAGGAATTTCCGTTGTTTGTTGTGAGGACTTAGTATAACCTTGAAGCTGAACTGGCGCTTTAAACTGGCCCCTTGCCAAGCTCCAACCGTTAGGATTTGTTGGCAGTAACGAGCTTCAATTAAGATACCTGCTGGTTAGAAAACAGTCTGATGGGAGCTAGGCCGGACATGCCCACAGCTTGTTAACAAGCATCTTCATGTAGTTGTAGCACTGTATGTAAAACATAATCCTTGTAAAATTCATGATATATGTATGTCTGACTCTATTCAGATCAGTATGTACTACACAGAGAAGAAAAGAGTGTAATGTAAAAGGATATTTATTGAGTGCTTTACCTTGCAAGAGCCCAAAGCGCATATTACAGAAAAACACGATAAAATACTGATTCTGATTCAAAGCACAGTCACACACACACACACACACACACACACACACACACACACACACACACACACACACACACACACACGCACACATGTGCACGTGCGCTGCACACACACACACACCACACACCACACAGACACCAAAAGAACATTGATAAATTAATCTTGCAAAGCCTGTCTAGAAAAGATTCAGTTGCACTGTTTGGAGTTCAGGGATACTTTGATTTTTACTCATTCAGAGTAGCTACCTGTGTTTGCCTACACACAGTTTGATGTATGATCAGTATTGATTCATTGAGGTTATCATCAACCTTGCCAAACCTGTTTTGTGGGACTGCTGAGCCTGAACAGACAATATGGACAGGAAAAACATGCTACCTTTGGATGATAATGTACCAAGTACTTGAATTTAGGAGAGCAGGTAATGATATTGATCTGCTTTCAAATTAATTTTGGTTCCATCCTTTAAAAGAAAGTCCATCATATGTAGTGAAACTTATTTTGCATTAAATGAATTTGATATTATGACTAAACCAGTAACAACAACTATATGGTACACCTACATGTAGCAGCTTTTGGAAATAAAGTATAGATTTATTTAATGATATGGAAGAAAAGCTCTAAAGATGGAATGGTTTGCAGACTTTATTTACACCAATTTTGTGCTGTTCACACAACAATTCAAAAATCACAAGTGTGTCATCAGAATCTGAAACTTGAAACGACTCTTCTTGGACAAAAAGACATCAAGACCAGGTATTTTTTTCTGTTTAAAAGTATAATTTGTATTCTCTACAATGTAATTTAGACACATGAGGATTGACACTAAAAAAAAAAAAAAAAAAAAAAAAAGAAATCAAACAGTATATGTAACAAACAGACTGACTGCTGACTTCACCAATGAATGTAACAGACTACTAGGAATTATGTACATCTAGTACTTATGACTGTTGTTCTTTGTTTATTTATTTAAATGTCAGCTAGATGTTCCCAATATTTGTATCTTCTACAAACCAATAAATATGAAAAAAAAAAAAGTTGCATTGTTTATAGCCCCATCGGCTGCCGACATCAACAGATCAAAGATAAGCATCTCTACCCCAGCGCGAAGAAGTGCAAGTCATGGCCCAAGTTAACACAGCTCTTCAGGATATTTGTCAGATGTAGGCAGACATTTGAGTTCATCAGGTTGTAATTCTGTTCTGGCATGTCCGATGTTGCAGTTCCTCCATTATTAATACAACCCAATTGTAAAGAAATCAGTACTTGGTTTTCTGTTTGTTTATTTTGCACTGCTCATGGTATGCTGATTTTTACTTTGGTTGCCTGCATTTGCAAACTGTGTTAACTTTGGTCTGACATGATTATTACCCCTCTTTCCTATATTTGTTTGTTTGTTTAGAAGTTTTGATTTGTTATTAATTCAAGGTGAGAAGAAACATCAAACAAACAACTACCTGTACTGCAGTAACTGCATGGAGCCGTATTTACAAGTTCTGTTTTTCTGATTTCTCTGTCTTTGTTTAAAACCCCAAAAGCATTATTCAGCTTAACATTACCTGTAAGTTTTGGGTTTTTTTTTTAAATTTAAACACCAGCTTGTTGACTGAAGTAGATGAGGAGAGTCTGTGTAATTTCCCCATTAATGAATGTCTTATGCTCAGCGATGATGGTGGTTAATACATGTGTGTGTGTGTGTATGCACACGAGCGCGTGACTTCATTGTGTGGTAAAGAACTTATATGCTGTGATTGCAGAGCGATGGAAATGCAGGATTTCTGCGAGCAGCCAGGGATGGAAATCTGCAGGAGGTCCTGGAATACCTCAAAGGAAGCACAGACATCAACACCAGCAACCCAGTAAGCATAATGCATTATCTTTACCTGCACAGGCATTAACACCAGCAACCCAGTAAGCATAATGCATTATCTTTACCTGCACAGGCATTAACATCAGCAACCCAGTAAGCATAATGCATTATCTTTACCTGCACAGGCATTAACATCAGCAACCCAGTAAGCGTAATGCATTATCTTTACCTGCGCAGGCATTAACATCAGCAACCCAGTAAGCATAATGCATTATCTTTACCTGCACAGGCATTAACATCAGCAACCAGTAAGCATAATGCATTATCTTTACCTGCACAGGCATTAACATCAGCAACCCAGTAAGCATAATGCATTATCTTTACCTGCACAGG
>CM031596.1:103467963-103477963 GCA_018398815.1 Conus ventricosus
CTTTTTTTTCTTTTTCTTTTCTTTTTTTGGTCTCCAGCATTATTTGCATTCTTATCCACCGCTTCTTTTTTCTTTCATGTTTATTTCTTTTTTGCCTTGTTCATCTTTTCTTTTGTCTGGGTTTTTTTTTCTTTCGTGTTTCCTTTTTTCTGTTCTTTTTGTTTGTTTACTTTTTTCTCTTCTTTCCTGGTTTTGTTTCCTCTTTTACTCTTCTTTCCACCATCCCCCTGCCCCCCCCCCCCCCCCCCTTTGTCTACTCCTTTCTTCCCCCCACCCCCACTTTTTTTTTTTTATCTCATGTCATTGCTTCAAAGTTAATCCTTAAGAAAGATGTTTCTTTTTTTTGACCGGTTATACCGTTGTTTGTATTTCCTGGTGCTGGTTGATGCAGAGAAGTATTATGAAAGGAAGGAATAGAGTACAGCTCCATTATGCCATGTAGTTTGAAATCACAATAGACTTTTTCATTCCATCATTGTCCTTATCCTCATCCTTGCTAGCATCATCATTGAGTAAAAACTGCCTCAAATTCTGTGTCCATTTATGCCCTGGTCTTGTGATACCTCACGTTTGATTCCCCCTCTATATTCATGGGTCTGGTGAATTCATCTTACAGTTACTATTTCAGTAGATTGATGAGGATTGTTGTTGAAGGGATATGTAGGCAGTGTCTGTCAAGAGGTGTGTGTGTGTGTGTGTGTGTGCGTGTGTGTGTGTGTGTGTGTGTGTGTGTGTGTGTGTGTGTGTTCAGTAAATTAGACAGTCACTTTTGCCATTATCATTGATAATGCCAGAAGTGGTATTAAAATGAATTGAAAATCTGATTAAATATTTTAGAAAAACTATAATAACTGAGGTGAAAGAAAACCCTGGTAAAGTGGTTTGGAGTCCGCCCCAACAGAAAATTAAAAGAAGAAAAAAAAAGGGAGGGAGGAGGGGGAGACAGGTTGTGTGTGTGTGTGTGTGTGTGTGTGTGTGTGTGTGTGTGTGTGTGTGTGTGTGTGTGTGTGTGTGTGAGGGAGGAGAGGATAGTAGGAGGGGTTCTTCAGCTGTCTTTCTGGGGTAGAATGTAATGGACAGATTTCAAGTAAGGGACAAACAAGAATTTCTTCCCAATCTCTAGTTGGCCCATCCACTGCAGCATTCCAAGGAGGCTGAAGAAGAGTATACTAATCAGTAATGCTTCTGCTTTTCAGTCGGGCTGTCTTCAGTGCTAATCACTGATACTCATTGGATTTGATTGTTAAAAACATCGCATAACCTGTCGTGTCTCCCAACAGTGTCTTTTGTAAAGTTTTCCAGTCAAGTCTACATTATATTTTCATTGCAGACAAAACCAGTTGATTAATGTAGCAAGGGAAATAAATCAGTGTCCCTTGAGCAGGAGAAAGACAGATATAGACTTGGCTTTTAACTGGATTGATATCTCTTTACCTGTTGTTTGTTTACTGCTTTAACCGGGTGATTTTGTTTTTAATTATCTTTCACTTTAACTGGATTGCTCTTACCATACAAATTCATGAGTTGAATGACAGTTAATGTACTGTTTTATCATTTTAAATGTGCCATATCAAAATCATGTTTGTGGCACTGGATCTCAATAAGCTCATGAATCCGTCTTTTGGGAATTTGTTATTGCAGTGTAGCAACTTCAGTTTGGGTTGTCTTTCTGCATAGCATATGTTTTTTGATGTGTGTGCAGAAAGGGAACACAGCCCTACACATTGCCTCGCTGGCTGGCCATGAGAAGATCGTCAAAGTCCTGGTGGACAGTGGAGCTCATGTCAACCTTCAGGCCCAGGTGATTGCGGGGACAGGCTCTGCCACATCTGCATGCTGTCCATACACACACACAAACACACACTCTCACACACACACACACACACTCACACACCACACACCACACACACACACACACACACACACACACACACACACATACACACACCTTATTTAGTTTTCTTTCTGGGTTGGAATAGAGTAGGGAGATGGCAGACAATGGAAAAATATGCTGTCTTGCATTCACATTATCACACATATGCACACACTTGCACATACACGCAGTTAGGCGTGCATAAACATGCTCACTCACACACACACACACACACACACACACACACACACACACACACACACACACACACACACACACACACACCTATGCTTACACACACATGTACACATACATGACACAACCACTCTTACACACATAGACTCATCAATACACAACCACACACACACACAACCACACACACACACACACACACACACACACACACACACACACATTATGTATGTATCTTTTTATCTCTGTGTGTGAGTGTGTGTGTGTGTGTGTGTGTGTGTGTGTGTGTGTGTGTGAAGTGCATAAGAATGAGCAGATATTTTTGGTGAAATTTGTTCCCAATGTTTATTTTTACTTTTTTTTTTTCTGAAAGCCCTCTGTAAGTTTTTGAAAGCTCCCTTAAATCATGGCACAGACATGCACGTTTTTCAGCTGTGGCAAGGCAAGGGAAACAACTTTTGCCTTCCATTGAAGAGAAAACTGAGAGTGACATTTGGAAGAACTGGGTTTGAGAGTCAGTTTTTGTCATTGTTGTTTGCTTGTGTGTTGGTTTGTTTGTTTGTGTGTGTATGTGGGAGAGTGGATGGTGCAATAGGAAAGAAGCCCAGTTTGACACTTTGATGAATATTTTGCCATTCTCCGCTGCTGACAGCATGATATGCATAGGGTGCACTTACACATGGATGCATATGGGGGCACTTACACACACATGCACATTATATGCTTGTGGGTGAGTATGGGTCATATACCTCCTTTTTGTGTCTTAGATGATTGTTTATACTCTCTCTCTCTTTCTCTCTCTCTCCCTCCCTCTCCCCCTCTCTCTCTCTCTTTCTCTCTCTCGCTCACTCTATTTTTTGTTCTTCTTCTCTGTTTTTGCTCATGCACACCGCATGCATTATGGCGATACCATGAACGAACATACTGTTGTACTGTGTTGTACTGCAGGCTGGCTTCACCCCACTGTATATGGCAGCCCAGGAGGGTCACTCCGAAGTGGTTCGCTACCTTCTGTCCAATGGAGGAAACCAGAGCCTGGCCACTGAGGTAAGACCAAGTCAGACAGGAACAAACAAACACCAGTGCTCTTCTTTTTTTTTTTCCCTGTCTCCTTTCTCTGCCCTTTCCGTGGCATGTCTACCGTCGTGCTCATTCTGGCTTTCCCGTGCACAACCGCACCAAGGTTTACCAAGTTGTAGCCTCGCTGCCCACAGTTTACTTGGAGCAGTCAGTATCTGGTAACCATGAGGACAATCAGCCGGAGATACTGAACTGCTGCTGAATCACTTTGATGTTGTTTAGCAGTGTCTGTTCTGATTAACACAGTTACGACATCACCTACTAAGCCCCATACTGATGTCAGTAATTGATTATTCATCGAGCCAGTTTGAGTAAAAGTCAACCTAAGGAGGGTTCAACCAAATTCCATCTAATGACAGTCACCTTGACCTTGCCAATGCCAACGACCTTGACATGAGCTCACCACAGGCACAGAGAGAGAGAGAGAGAGGAAAATGAAGTTGAGGTTACCAGAAGAACAGGCATATGGAGTCATGAAATGTGAGACGGTAATTGTTCTGTCATGGAGCCAGTATTAGTCAAGTTCCCCCTGGGAGAGTGTTGCCAGATCTATCCAATGACAGTCACCATGAACCTGTTAATACCAGTGACCTTGACACAAACTCATCATGGATGGGGATACAGAGAGGAAACCAGTATTGAGGTCACCACAAGAGCAGGACATGGTGAGCCATGGAATTTGAGACCCCCCCCCCCCCTCCCCCCCTAAAAAATCTTCCTGTATTGTCCCATGAAAGCACACATTGGGTTCTAGATGTTTTGATACACAGTATTTGACTATAACTTTCCAGGTGGCTCATAAAACTGTTGATTGCAACTCTGGTTCATTCCGTTTAGTTACATGCAGTGTGTTTGGGTCTGGGTTCAGTTGACAGTGGCTTTTGCAGCATTTGGCAAAGCCTCTTTGTTTCTGTTGAAATAACAGAATTGCAAGTCTTCTTAAGACCAGACACAACTGGTTGTTGTTGTTGTTGGTTCTTTTAAGTGTAAAAGTGCCGTGTATGAAGTCACAAAATGTCATTTGAATGCAGTATCTTAATGATTACAAGATACATCAACAAGAAAGAGAAGGCCAAAAAAGAAATTGCAGAACACCTGAATGTTATTTAAAACATTGTTAGCATTGATGTGTTCTTGTATGTAAAGATTGGGGCTTTGCTATTTCCTCATGGGGAGGCAATAGGTCAAACAAGGTAGGATTGAACTGAAATGAATGTCGGTGCTGATGGTCAGTTTTTAAGCAAATGTTGGTGGCAGTATTGTCTGCCTGTATTCAGTGTATAGCTGTCACAAAAGTTCAGGGTTTCATAGGCTCACATGTGGGCACCGCTGACAATACATTTATCATGGTGTCTTACTTTGTCTTGCCCAGAATAGTTTGTTCCTTGATGTACATATAATCTTTATCTAAAACTCACCCTTCAAACCGTAGCTATTTTCCACTTGGCCTGAAGAGGGATGGTGTTTTGGAAAATCATGTTAAAAATTGTTATTAGCTCACTCTTGAGTTCTTCAAAGTTACCACCCTTGTAAACCCTGAACACATTTATTTAGAAACATTTCACATCAGTTTTCAGTCTTCTCTGACACACAGAACTTGATTCCTGGACAAGGAAGATTCAGTATACAAAGGCGGTCTTGTTGTCACAAGGAGCATGGAGGAAAAATGCTTGATTCCTTCTGTCCTCATATTCATGGCATTATAACCCTGCCACTCTCGAACAAATTTCACAAAATGCATATCTTTCAATACTAGTTGTTTGAATCATTGAAGTCTTGTTTATTTTTCAGGATGGGTTCACTCCCCTAGCTGTGGCACTGCAGCAGGGCCATGACCGCGTGGTGAGCGTTCTGCTGGAACATGACACCAAGGGCAAAGTGCGGCTGCCGGCGTTGCACATTGCCGCCAAGAAAGACGACGTCAAGTCTGCTGCTCTGCTTCTCCAGAATGAACAGAACAACGTTGACACCCAGACCAAGGTGAGTTTCAGTCTCTCAGATTATTTATTCACAAGCTTTAATCACTTCTTCACTCAATTCCACAGATTTAGAAATAGTCGAGTTTATTTTTTGGATATCTTTAATTTGAAAGAAAGTGTTGTCGGTGTGAAAAGGTTCACAATGCATTCTTGTGTGGTCAGCTTCTATCAAAATGTTCATGCACCAGAATTGCATTATCCCTTGTCCAGCCTTGGAATTTGGCTGTGAACAAAAAGCTGTTTGCATGTGAATTTTCATGAAAGAAAAAGGGGAAAAAATTCTGCATTGAATTCTGACCTATCATGGGTAAAAGTATGTGGTCTCTCAAAGAAAATTAAATAGATAACACAGAAAAATGTGTAGCTTTGATGAATTAATGACCCAGAAAAATTTTCAAAAGAGATATCTGACCAGTGTTCTCAAACTGTAATTGTGTTGGTGACAGGAGTGCTAATTATCCACCCCTCTGGATCGGCTAACATGGCGACCTAGAGGTTAAGTTTTTAATCATTAACAAGTTTTAAGTCTTGTTAAAATAGTTAGAAAAAAAGATAAACAGATTAAACTTGGCAAGTTCTGTTTCTGAAGAAAATTTAAAACTTTTTTTTTCATTAATTTCATATTTTCTTTGTTTCATGATTCTCAGTAGGTGTTGCTTGCAGTAGTCCTGCTGTGAGTTTTTACAGATAATGCCCTGCTGTTTAAATGATGATATTAACCCTCATTCCCATGATCTCTGGTCCATTTCATGCTTCTGGTAGAGCGGAGGTCTTGTTAACGATACCACCAAGGTTTGTGTAAAGATGTCACTGCTTATGATTCATGTGCTAGTGCTTGTCCAATGGTGTCACTGCTTTATGTATATTATTTATATTCTCGTGCTGTTTAGAATGTATGTTTTTCAGGCCAATATTCATTCATTTGTATTTCTTGTGATTTATTTATTTTGATTACTCATTACTGGTATCTATTTCTTTATTGATGTAATGATTTTATTTTCCAGTTGTCGTGAATATTTCTGTATTCGTAATATAGCCAGCTGCATGTGCACACACAGGCCCCCAAAACCCTTTCATTTTTTACTTAATTTGTTCCATTCGGTCCCCCTTCACTGCGATATTTTGCTTACTTAAAAGTAATTCTACTGGAAGTACAACAAAAAAAAGAAGTAACAATTGATGAACTAAATTGCAAATCTACATAGCTGCTGTCTGTATAGCCAATGATTGCTAATGTTTTACTCCATTGACATGTGATTTTTTCTGATTTGCCAATATTTTGTTGAAGGGTAATTTCAGGTTTGGTCAGAAACATGTATTTTCCAAAATTGTGGACTGTAGCATCTTTCCAAGTGCTGCAAACTGTCACCATGTGCATATCTCACCAGATTCACTTTGTCAGGGCTGTGCTGGCTGAACTTTCTTTCCTTGCCTGCCTGCATGTTTAACTCCCATACCCCCATATCTCCCTCTCGCTCCTGTCTGTCTCTCCAGCTGTTAAACTTTTGTTTTATCTCCTTTTTTTCTTTTTTTTCTTTTTTTTTGTTGGTTGGGTAATGTCAGCATTTTGCAATAGGAATCATTAAATGACAGCTGCAGAAATGCAAGAAAGGAACTTCAGCCAGTTAGATCTGAATGCTTTGAGTTTGAATTACATATTTGGTCATTAAAAAAAAACAGAAACCCCTTTATTCAAAACATGCGCACAGATACACACACATGCATGCACGGACTCACACACACACACACACACACACACACACACACACACACACACACACACACACACATACACACACACACACACACACACACACACACACACACACACACACACACACTGATGCTCACATACTCTTTCTCTTTCACTTTCTTGTTTTCTCTCTCTCTCTCACACACACGCGCGCACACACACACACACAACACACACACACACACACACATATACACAAACAGAGAAACTAACTCATATCTGTGCATGCATGGATACCTCACCCTGTCATGGACACAAACGTGTATGAACACTTACACACACATGCACGCAGGCATACACACACACGCGCGCACGCACGCACGCACGCACGCATGCACGCGTGTGCGCGCGCATGCACACACATACACATGCACACGTTTACAAACACATGCATTTATTCATTCATTCATTGACATGAAAGTGATTGTGGAAAGTGCATTATTATCTGCATGTTCACTATGTGTGCTTCATTTCCGATTTCTTTCTGACTGGTATATTTATTTGATCATATCTTTTTTTAATAATAGAAAAGTATGATGAAAGAATATTCATTAATGTGTTATGTTTATGTATATGCTATTGTCATGCTCTTTTTCTGCTTTTTTTTTTTTTTTTTCAATTTTCAGAATCTGTTTGTAAATGCAAGACTAGAAGTTTGCTCTAGCGTTGGTGTTTTTTTTTTTTTAAGCTTATGTACTTTTATTGTCATGCTGTTCATTGTAAAGACTGTCAAATAGAACATGATACTACTAAATTTTTTGCTGGTTCGCAGATTGATGAAATTTTAGAAAATGGATATTCTTACTGCTGGAAAATCTTTCTCTCTGGGTCTCTATTCGTCAAGCCTGTCTTTCTCTTTCTGCTACCTCCCCACTCTTCTCCCTCCCCCTTGTCTTCTGACTCTCCCCTTTCCCTTTGTCTTTGACAAAATCTCATTGCTTATATATAAGTGACGATGTGTAAAGATATATAATACTTGCCTTTTTCTTTTCTCAAATCAGAGTGGATTCACTCCCCTGCACATTGCCAGTCACTATGGCAACACCAATGTCTGCAACTTGCTGATCCAGCGAGGCGGGGACGTCAACTATAAAGCTAAGGTGAGATCATGCCAACATGCTCCTTACATGGTAACGACCAGGGTAGAATGTGAGGGGAAAGGTGAATGGGGATGCGCATGTGGGCGGTAAGGTTGTGTGTGGAAGGACAGAGGGGTGAGGGGACAGAGGGAGCGTGTCGGAAAGGGAATGGAGGAGGTTGTGCTGTGGGAGATAGGACATTGAAAGTGGAGTGGTGTTTGGGTGACCTGAGGGGCAAACCAGACAAAAAGCAGAGAGTAGAAAATGTGCGTGTGTGTGTGTGCGTGTGTGTGTGTGTGTGTGTGTGTGTGTGTGTGTGTGTGTGTGTGTGTGTGTGTGTGTGTGTGTGCAAACACTAATTTTCTGAATTCTTCAAGCAGAGGAGGCATGATGATAATAATAACAATGATAATGATAAAGGATACTCATATAGCACACTATCCAGAAACTTCTGTAGGTGCTTTACAAAACAGAACAATCATACAGGTATACCTAATAATGATAATGGATACTGATATCGCACACCATTCAGAAATATCTGTAGGTGCTTTACAAAACAGAACAATCATACAGTATACCTAACATGGGTGCCACTCTTCCGTCTGGGTGACTGAAATCCGTTTTCTCAGCAAGGACCCAGACGGAAATTCCGTTTTTCAAGTTTCGTTATTCCAGAAAGAAAAAAAAAAAGTTTATAAAAAAAACAAAAACAGTTGAATCGGCGGTATTATGACCGAAGTAGCACTGTAGCAGACGACCGGAAATGACGAAGCGCTCTCTATCGTTGAAGACAACACAGGTCCAGTGATCTTTGTTAGCCTACGTCGCGCCATTGTGCTGCTAGAAAAAGTTTTCCCCACCGGGGCCTGGGCGGCCCCTGGACCCCTTCCTCATTTTCAGTTTTTTCAGATTTTCAAAGTGTCACCCTTGACCTAATAATGGATACTGGTATCGCACACCATTCAGAAACATCTGTAGGTGCTTTACAAAACAGAACAATCATACAGGTATACCTAATACTGATAATGGATACTTATGACACCCCATCCAGAAACATCTAAAGGTGCTTTACAAAACAGAACAATCATACAGGTATATATAATAATGATAATGGATGCTGGTATCGCACACCATTCAGAAACTTCTGTAGGTGCTTTACAAAACAGAACAATCATACAGGTATACCTAATAATGATAATGGATGCTCATGTCGCACACCATTCAGAAACCTCTGTAGGTGCTTTACAAAACAGAACAATCATACAGGTATACCTAATAATGATAATGGATACTGGTGTCGCACACCATTCAGAAACTTCTGTAGGTGCTTTACAAAACAGAACAATCATACAGGTATACCTAATAATGATAATGGACACATAATATTCTATGCAATACATTACATCAGTATTACATACATCTGCATCAAACGTGCCCAGCAGTCTATACAAAACAAACAAAAATGCACCGGCATACTCAAATCTTTACATTTGCACATACCTCCACACTTACATAACCAAACATATCGTGCATATGCGAAAGTACCTTCTGTTTAGAGAGTCATGCCACAATCAGACCTACTGCTTAGAGAAGAGGTGATTTTTAAGGCAAATTTTGAAAGTGGGAAGGGATCACAGCATCTGAACGTATCAAGGATTATTTTCCAAGTCGATGGGCAAACCATGTAATTCAACACATACAGCGTTTCAGAGTACCAAGACACTGTTGAGAGAAAGTGGCAAAATAAGCTTTACCTCATACTCCAAAAGACATGTGATAAAATAAAATTAGTGCTCATCTGCAGTAGCAGCATCTTTTCATGAGTAGTCTCAATTATATTGTATGTATGGCGTAATAGTTTGACTTCTAATGACTTGAATGTCTGCCCAGAACAACATCACGCCGCTTCATGTTGCTTCACGTTGGGGCAAAAGCAACATGGTGCAGCTGCTGCTGGACAACAAGGCCATCATTGATGAAAAGACAAGGGTGAGTAACTCTGTGTGTGTGTGTGTGTGTGTGTGTGTGTGTGTGTGTGTGTGTG
>CM031596.1:103482963-103522963 GCA_018398815.1 Conus ventricosus
GATGATTTGATCATTGAAACACAAGAAACAAAACGTATTTACGTCGCCCCAAGGTGGTTGTTTAATCTAGATGATTTGATCATTGAAACACAAGAAACAAAACGTATTTACGTCACCCCAAGATGGTTGTTCAATCTAGATGATTTGATCAAGGTGTGTTGAAGTCTGTGTACAGAGGTGGAGGAGGTATGTAACGTGGGGTTGGAGGGGGAGTGCCCCCCTTTTTTTGATATGAGGGGGGGACTGTCCCCCTTTTTCAAAAATCCTAGATTAAGCTCTGGTGTTGTGTCTTTCCAGTGTTTATAAAGTACTGTTCTTTTCATAGGCAGTGGTCTGGTTTCAGATCAGCCTGTGTGCATCATTCTGTGTTGTGGTAAGATTGATTGATACAGCTGGAATCGTTTTCCACCTCTTTTTTTTTTCTCTTATTAATCTAAATGAACTGGTGTGGTGTTCCAGGAACATATTTGATACTACCACCACCACCACCCTTTTCCTTTATTTACTGCTTTGAAACTAGGGGAATACTGATGCCTGAAATTAAGATGAAAGAAATGTTAAGAGAATGTTCTGCTCTTTAGAGTTCTTTAAAGAAGAATATGTTCTTTATCACTCTTGCCAGACCAGAGGCATCTTCACTGTTTCCACATAAATGTTGCTTCTCAACTGTTGAACAGCGCCAGTGTGTTGATTGGATTGTGAGTGGTGATTCTGTCCTCTTTAATACTGTAGTTTCTCCTCTGTTGACAGTCTGGACTGACTCCGCTGCACGTGGCCTCCTTCATGGGTCACATGAACATCGTCATCTACCTGATCCAGCACAACGCCAACCCCGACACCCCCACGGTGCGTGGTGAGACCTCCCTGCATCTGGCGGCCCGCGCCAACCAGACGGACATCATCCGCATCTTGCTGAGAAACGGGGCCACCGTGGATGCCAAGGCCAGAGTGAGTCATGGCTGAGTGTGTGCCGGGACTTGAAAGTGGTTCTGAGCTTGTCCAGGTTGAATGCTGTTGCACATGCTGGTTTTAAAGTGACGTGACTGCAGGTGGCGTTTGTTTTGTAATTTGTTTGTTTCTTTCGTTTGTCAGAGCAGTAATTTTTCTTTTAAAGCTGTTATTCATGTTCATTCCTGAAAGTGTGTTGTCCTCGTTACATTCTATTTTTCATTTTATGTTCTGAATCGAATATTTCAATATATTTTACCATTGGTGTGTGTGTCTATGTGTCGGTGTGTGTCTGTGTGTGCGCACTCACACTGATAATTATATGTAGTAAATATGTAAATGCACATGGAACATACATGTATTTGCATATGTATGTGCATTCAGGTATACAGGTTCTGTCCTCTTCATTCTTACAAGTTGTATACAGTCATATCCTAGTGGGTTGTTTTTTTATTTTAACAATATGGGGACTTCAAACAAAGCATGGTTTTGATATGTCATTTATTCAGGATTTTTTTTTTTTAAAGATGATTAAACAAAACAAATACAATCAATATCAGTGAACACAAGATTGAATATATCATTTCTTTAGAGAAGAAAGTTACCAAATGGAAGACAAGAATAGCTTCTGTGTTGTTTCTGTTGTGCTATTTTACAGCTGACGTTGGTCATGTTTTGGGAGTTGACCCACATATGAATGTGCCCCATTTTCTGTTTGTTGTCCTATATTTGGTACATTTGATGAGTGAACATGTAAATTGTTGAATAGACCTGGCCAAGGTGTGCAATCAGTATGGTGATGCTGAAGGTGTTAGTGGATACATGTTTATATTGTGCGCTCCAAAATATAAAAGAGTAACAGAGAAAGAAACATATTATCTCACTCAGTTCACTTCCCTGTGTCTGTCAACCTCAGGAGCAGCAAACCCCGCTGCACATCGCGTCTCGCCTGGGCAACGTGGACAACGTGGTGCTCCTGCTGCAGCACGGCGCCAACGCCGACGCCACCACCAAGGACAAGTACACGCCCCTGCACATCGCCGCCAAGGAGGGGCACGATGAGGTGGCACAGGTCCTGCTGGAGAATGGGGCCTCCCATGACGTCACCACCAAGGTGGGACCCTGGACTGTGCGGAGAGTGAA
The DNA here is from genome assembly GCA_018398815.1 of Conus ventricosus. Lineage (NCBI taxonomy): Eukaryota > Metazoa > Mollusca > Gastropoda > Neogastropoda > Conidae > Conus > Conus ventricosus. The sequence goes on from CM031596.1 coordinate 103,485,055, forward strand.
TGAGGGGAAAATGTTTGTTTCAAAGTGAGGTGACTGAAGGTGGAAATTCAAACAAATTTTAAAAAGACTGTTAGTAGTTCAGCAAGATAATGTGGACAGATTACAGGACAAAACATGACTATTTCGACCTCTCGGATCTTCTTCAGGTAAAACAAATTCAGGACAATAAAAGCAAAGAACAAATAATCACTTATCTTCACACATTCGGCGCAAGATGGGTGTTGATTGAAACTGAAGCCATTGGGCTCGTTTTCATCCAACGGCCTGGTTTTCATTCAAACACCAGTGTACGCCAAATATGATAACAGAAATGATTGTTTGCTCTTTGTTTTCATTGTTCTGGATGTTGTTTGTGTTACCTGAAGAAGACCTAACAGGTGGAAACCGTCATGTTTTGTCCTGTAATCTGTTTGTCAATATTGTCGTGAGGAACTATTAACGATCTTTTCAAAATTTGAGGGGAAAAAAGAAATGAAGCAATCGTGGAATGTGTCCATGCACCTGTGCACAGATGCATTCGTGCAAAGGATCATGCATTTCTTACTCATGGGTATGCCCACTTTTACGCTTGTATATATGTGCAGAGGTGTTTACTCTGTGTGTAAGTATGTATGGGTATGGGAGTGTGCACATACACAGATATGCATGCATGCATGCATGCATGCGCACACTTACACACACTTGTACGCATGCATGGACTTGCATACATACACACATCATACACATGCACATGCACACACACAAATGCATGCATGCATGTGCACACACATACACGCATGCACGCACATATGCGCGTGCACGCGCTCGCACACACACACACACACACACACACACACACACACTCTTTCTGTCTGTCTGTCTGTCTGCATCTTTCTGTCTGTCTCTGACTTTGTGTCAGTCTCTCTCTCTCTCTCTCTCTCTCTCCTCTCTCTCTCTCTCTCTCTCTCTCTCTCTCTTTCTGTCTGTTAGGTAAATGTTTGCTTTGTGCATTTTTATTTTATAAAAGACATTTACACTTTTGTTTTGTAATAGGCATTGAAACAGAGCATTTTTCATTGAAAGAGGTGGCCATGAACCTAATAAAGAAACCCTTTCATTAGTTTAATTACATCTGTTTTCCTAACGCCACCTGGTCTGTTCCCCCAACAGAAAGGGTTCACTCCCCTGCACATCGCAGCCAAGTACGGCAACATCAAGGTGGCACGCCTGCTCCTGCAGAAGGACGCCAACCCGGACATTCAGGGCAAGAACGGGCTGACCCCCTGCACGTGGCCACCCACTACAACCACGTCAACGTGGCACAGCTGCTGCTGGAGAACAAGGCCAACCCCCATGCCACAGCCAAGGTTAGAGTTTGGTGTTGAACCGTACGAAGAAGAAGGAGAAGAAGATTTTTCCCCTATCCCCACCCTCATTTCATTTCATCCCCTTTGTCGCAGTGGGCCTGGTGGGTAGATTCAGCATCTTTGCATATTCTGTCTCTTTTGAAGTCCTCTGGATGAGACTTAGCTCTGAGGTCCTGTGCGTGAACACATGCTGTATCAACAATAACAAATAACGACAACAACAAACCTGCTTGTACTTTCAGTCGTGTTCCATCCCTTGTGTGCCAATTAGACAGTGGAAGAAAAAAGGAAAGAAACCACATGCTACAGTGTCGTGTTGAGACCTCCCCTTGAATATGGAATGTGGCTACCTGAATAATGGAATTGAAAATGGTCACATACAAACAAAATGTGTCGGAGATGAAGTTTGGAGTTCTTGAACTAGCGAATGAAGAAGTCCCACCCATTTTTGTGTGTGATTGAGAAGTGTTGGAGTTTGAGTTTGCTGACAGCTCTTGCTAAGAGCTTCTGCTGTAGAGTTTGCTGTGGAATTCTTTTTTTTTTTTTTTTTTTTTTGCTGTCCCAACCTCTCTGCCACCTCAGAGGCAGTGCACCCACTCCGCTCGTTCCGACACCCCGTCCACAGCCACAGCCCGGTCGGCCCCGCCGCAGCCCCGGCACCGGCAATCCACAGGGAGCAGTCAATGTCAAGTCGTTAAGAGGCAACCCACCGGAGGAGACACTGCACTGCTGCCGAGTCACTTCAGTGATGTTCAGTGGCGCCTGTTCTGATCTAACATACGCAGGACACCACCTACTAAGCCCCCTACTGGCGACAATAATTGCTTAGTCGCGGAGTCGGTGTGAGCGAGCTCTCCCTCCAGAGGGCGCCACCACGTCCGTCAAACGACAGCCCCATGGACTCGCCGATACCGGTGACCCCGACGGAACCAAAGCAAGGCCACAGACGTGGAGAGGACATCGAAACTGAGGTCACCATGAGAGCAGGGCATGAAGGGCCACAGAATTTGAGACTTTTTTTTTTAATGCTGATCGATGAGAATGAGGATGATTAAGATGATGCTACGCATTTCCATTTCGGTCTGAGACTACATGACAGGGCTGTACTCTACGCTTCCTTTCATAATATATCCCGGCGTCAACCAGGCCCGAGAGATACAGGCACCTGCAGTGTTGGTCAAGAAAGTTGAGCAACACTCTCAGAAACGCATCCATTAAGTGGATGAAACTCGACTGTGTGGTCCCAGTCTTCCCAACTGAGTCCGCAGCAAACTCAACTCTGGGTAGGAGCCGGTCGGGGCAGAAAAACCCACATGAGTCTGATGGGATTCGAACCCACGACCTCCCAGCCGGGAGTCCGCAATGCTAACCACTTCGCCACGGCGGCTGGTTGCTGTGGAATTCTTAGTTTTAGCAGACTTGTTCCCCACCCCCCTCCCCCCTCAACTTTCTTTGCCCATATTTCTTTTAACATAAATCTGATTCATGAGTGTATGATGATTGCCCCATGAGTGCAGGTCTCAGGGGCACCAGGATACAGGGCATTTAGAGATTTTTGCAGGTGTTAGCTCTTGTCCTGAGTAACAGGGTAGAGATGGTACGATCAGCCTAGACCATTCCATTATCCATCTTTGGATTATGAATAATGCTGAAGGATTGAAAGATATTGAACTGGTTTTAAAGGGGGGAAAAAGTCAAAGGCATTTGGCAGGTCTCACATGACTTGGTCCACCCATTAAGTTTTTTGGCAGATGCCCTTCTTTGAATTAAGAGGAGAAAACTCTCAGAAAAAAAGGCATTTTGTAAGAGAGGTATTGTGATTTCAGAATGGCTACACTCCCCTGCACATCGCTGCCAAGAAGAACCAGATGGATATTGCTACAGCGCTGCTGGAGTATGGGGCCAAGCCCAACGCCGAGTCAAAGGTTAGGGTTTTTTTTAGCTTATCTGTTGGTGGAGGTTATGTTTTGTAACCTTGATATTGGAATCCACTGCATGCATGACATAGTTTGTTGTCATCGAAAATTTTTGATGAAGAAGAAACACAGAAAATAAAAATAACACAGTGATATAAAACAAGGATCATTTTCATAGTCTTAAAAAACTGACAGATTTCTAAAGTTATTTTAGAAAAGATGTCAAAATTGTGCTTAAAAACCTGGTTCTCTTCATTGTAATGAATTCTCTTAGAAAAGATGAAAAAGTTATGCTTGAAAACTTGGTTCTTTTCATTGTAAAGGAATGGGGTTGGTTTGGGAAATAAGAAATCTATGGCATACATAATAACAGCGACAGAATGTCTGATTGTCGCAGATTTCTTGCCATGACAGATGGAATTCATGCTTCTATCAGATTTACAAAAATGATCAGATGTGAAATGTTACATTTGATGTGTCGTGTGTAGTTCATACGATGGCTTGCTGTTGGGCAGAATGGGTTTACTCCTCTTCACCTGGCATCGCAGGAGGGTCACACCGATGTTGTGTCTCTGCTCCTGGAGAAGGATGCCAACGTCAACGCCATAGCTCACGTGAGTTCTTGACAACTTGCAAACCTTTCTTCTTCAATGTTTAAGAAACGGAAAAATGCATTGTAATAAAAACCTGTGGAAAGCAGGTAAATGGCAAACGATAAAGGAGAGCATCTGGTTGATGCTTTTTTTTATTCTATCGATTAATTCATAAACGAGAATTAATTTCTGGGACATTTTAATCCCAGCTTTATTTTAAAAGTAAGAAACCATAGACATTTTGTGGCACATGATATCTTTAATGACTGGTTTTGTTGGAAAAATATAATAAATATAATAAACATAAACACAACTAGGAATCAGTAATACTGTTGTGAAAAAAAACTTCAGAGAGTTTGCCTGTCATTTCACAAGATTTCTGCTGACCACTTGTACAACATTGAAAGGTTACAGGAAATGATGGTGATAAAGTAAAGATGATGTTGAAGCAATGGTGGAAAGGTGATGATGAAAAAGTAGTTATGATCTTAAAGCAATGATGATAAAGTGATGATGATAAAGTGATGATGATGAAGAAATGGTGAAAAAGTGATGGTGAAAAAGTAATGATGTTGTTGAAACAATGGTGAAAAAATGATGAGGAAAAAGTGATGATGATCTTGAAGCAATGGTGAAAAAGTGATGGTGATAAAGTGGTGATGTTGTTGAAACAATGGTGAAAAACTGATGATGATCTTGAAGCAATGGTGAAAAACTGATGATCTTGAAGCAATGGTGAAAAACTGATGATAATATTGAAGCAATGGTGAAAAAGTGATGATGTTGTTGAAACAATGGTGAAAAACTGATGATGATCTTGAAGCAATTGTGAAAAACTGATGATGATCTTGAAGCAATGGTGAAAAACTGATGGTGATAAAGTGATGATGTTGTTGAAACAATGGTGAAAAGGTGAGGATGATAAAGTGACTATAATCTTGAAACAAGGGTGAAAAAATGATGATGATGTTGAAGGAATGGTGAAAAGGTGATGATGATAAAGTGATTATGATCTTGAAATAGTGGTGAAAAAGTGATGATGATGTTGAAGGACTGGTGATAATGTGATGATTACCTGCTGGTCACAGAACGGCCTGACCCCCATGCACCTGGCAGCCCAGGAGGACAAGGTGCCAGTGGCCGAGATCTTGGTCAAGTACGGATCGGAGATCGACTCCCAGACCAAGGTCACTGAGCCCTTTCTTTCTTCATACTGTTTGTAACTGACACTTCATACTATTTGTAGCCCTGATGTGGCCCTTTGTGGTCGGCTGGGCTTAAGCAACATTATCTTATCTCATACTATTTGTAACTGACACTTCATACTGTTTGTAGCTGACACTTCATACTGTTTGTAACTGACACTTCATACTGTTTGTAACCTACACTTCATACTGTTTGTAACTGACACTTCATACTGAGTTAGCTGTTGTCATTTTGCCCAGAGAGGTAGCTTGTGGAAAGAGTCAGTTTTACGAGGAATTTTTTGTTTGTTTGTTGTTTGTAACCTATCTTTAGGGATGTTTAGATGGGATTTTTTTTACTGTTGATAACGACTTCCCGAAACCATTTAATTCTAGGTCCTAAGAGGAAGGAGGCTTTGTTAGGAGGTGACTTGAGAACAGACAAAGGAAAAACATGTTGCAGAAAACAAGTCTTTGTAGGGAGGGAGACTGGGGACAGTGCTCACTGGAAGGTGTCATTGTTATTACTGTATGCATGAATGCATGTGTGTTAGCGTGCGTGTGTGTGTGTGTGTGTGTGTGTGTGTGTGTGTGTGTGTGTGTGTGTGTGTGTGTGTGTGTATAAGTGTGTGTGGTTGTGAGCTTGTGTGCATAAATGTGTGTGTCAAGGTGTGCATGCTTACATGCGTGTTAAGTGTGTGTTTGTATTTGACCGCATATATATGCATGCATAACATATATTCCCTGTTGTGTTTGTGCTCATATGAATGAATGTTTGTACGTGTGTGTATGGAAAGTCATTTCAATGAATGTACACACACGCAAGTAAGTTGATTCAGAAAATGAAAATCCAGCGTTTGCGTCAAACCGACCGAAACGGAAAGTGACATGGAATGTTGTTGTCCAACAGGCGGGCTACACACCGCTGCACACAGCCTGTCACTTTGGCCAGGTGAACATGGTTCGCTTCCTACTGGACCACGACGCCTCAGTGAGTGCCACCACCAAGGTGGGCTACACCCCGCTGCACCAGGCGGCCCAGCAAGGCCACGTGCAAGTGGTCAACCTTCTCCTCAAGAACCAGGCCTCGCCCAACGCTGTCACCAACGTAAGTTGCCACCGATACTTGGACTGTAGCATGGCATTAATAATTCGGTTTAACAACATCTTTCCTTTGCAAATGTAGACAGGCCTTGACTTGATGTTATTATAATGCAGTCACAAGTAATTTTCTGTTGGCATGTGTATTTCAAGATGTGCTGAGTATGCACAGTTTTTTTCCATGTTTATGTGCTCATGTTTGTAAGATACCAGTGCATTCTATTTATGAATGTAGTGCGAAAATGTGCTTGTGTGTGTGTGTGCGTGTGTGTGTGTGCTTGATTGTTCGTGAGATGTATTAATGACTGAATTTTGTAATCCATACATTAATACATACAATATATAAAAACAAAACAGCAGAACCATCAAAAACAAATCACAAAAATGCAGGCAGGTGTGAGTGAACATACATGCGTACACACTCGGATAATGTATGTCTGCAGATTCACTCACATGTGCACACTCACAAGCACATGTTCAAGATAACTGTATCCTTTTTTGTTGTCATCAAAGTCGTGTACTTATTTCCCCCTCCACTCTTCTCCACTGTTAACATCTGATGGCTTCCTATTCCAAACATTGGACACTACGCGCGCGCGCGCACACCACACACACACACACACACACACACACACACACACACACACACACACACACACACACACACACACACATGCATATACAACACATTGACAGCAAACACAAGTGCAAACATGCTGGCATACTGTGCACATTCACATGTATGCATATACATGCACACACGCTCGCGCAGACACACACACACACACACGCACATATGCATGCACACATGATCTATGAACACATGCACTTTGTGTATGGTGTGTTTGTGTATATGCTTGCGCTTGTCTGTTTTAGTGTATGTAGAATTGTGTTTGAGTGTGTGCCATATGTGATTCCACTTAGAGTCTGGTTTTGGAACACATCCTCAAGACCTTTAGGCTAGTAGGACATTAAACTCATCATCATATTGTATGTGCGTGCCTGCACACGTGTTAATTATTCGGAAGAACATACATGCCTGAACTCTATACATATGTATGTGTAAGTACAGTATGTATTCTCTTGCATCTGCTCTTTGTATGTGAGCAGTTCTGTGTTCTCTTTGTGTGATATGCATCTTGTTTGTTCATTCTCATGTAGTGGAGCCCTTGAACTAACCAGGGAATCTGGGGGTTGCAGAATGGCCAGACGCCCCTGGCGATCGCTCAGAAGCTGGGCTACATCTCTGTGGTGGAGATGCTGAAACCCATCACTGAAGTGCAGGCCACCTTGCCCGTCTCCGAGGACAAGTACAAGGTCGTCTCCCCAGAGACCATGCAGGAAACCTTCATCTCCGACTCTGAGGATGAAGGAGGTGAGCCCAGGTTGATTTGTGCTTCAGAAACAATAAAAGGAAGTGTTTTTATTGTGATCAGTTATGTAAATTTCAGATTTACAAACCGGAATGTTGACTTATGTGTTTGTTGCTGTGACTGTGTTTATGTCTTTGTGTGTACAACTTTTGAAATTTGTTGGAATTATGGAAAAGTGAGCCTGTGTGAGTTTGTGGGGGGGGTGTTTATGTGTGCACAGAAGTGAGGGAGTGAGTTTGTGTGTGTGTGTGTGTGTGTGTGTGTGTGTGGTGTGTGTGTGTGTTGTGTGTAGTGGAATTGAACTGATATGGATAAAAAGGAAGTTGTTTCGTTACTCTGGTATTTTTGACTGAAGATATTCTTCTGCTGAGTCTGATATGTAATGAGAGTTGTTTACACTTTATTTACACAAATTCCTTTTTGAAAGATCAAAATCATTTTTTTTCTTTCCTATTCCATTAAAGCTGGCTGATAATAAACCAAGCTGGAGTTAGTAAGGATCATATATTTGACTTTGCAGAAGAATATTTTTGTAATTTGTTAACACCTGTGACATTTTGCTTCAGTAAATTGCTTTAAGTTGTTTCATTTAAGTATGAATCATATTTTACTTTTTTTTCCAATTGAATAGAATTATCCGATGTATTCAAATATGAAGCATGTTGTCAATGTCATTATGTGGATTTTTCAAGGGAGCTTTTATGTGGGCTCATATCGAAGTGACCATATGTCGGTTCTTACCTTCGGAAGTGCCCTTCAAGGTAAAGGAGTGACAATAATATGCTTGTTTTTCCAAGCACAGAATGGTTGTCCTTGGCTTTGGGAGAGGTTTTGCCATTTTTTTCCCCATCAATTTTCAGCTAATCAAATTGCAATTTGTTACTTAACTATGCTGTTGTTTCAGCAGTTTTGTTTTTTTCTACCCAAGGGTACAGCTATTCACGAGTTTTTTTTTTCCCACATGGGCTGGTTTTCACCGTTTCCACATTGTGTATGTCTGTTACAATGTCTTGTTCTAAAAGTCACATTTCTGACAAACTCACATTTAAAATTTAAAAATGTCAAAGCAAAGAAAGATTACTGAGATAGGTAATGCAAATGTGTCAGCATGTTTGGAGGAATTGAAATAGCAAGTTTTGTCAGAGTTAGATATTTCTTCTTTGGGTTATTTTGTCCTTTGAAGAAGTTATCATACATGGTCAGTTTGTGGGTTGCCTTTTTTCCAAATTTATCGCTGATTCTGATGTTTTTCCCATTTTACTTCTGTCTTGATCTACATAACTTTTTTTTCGCCAGTCTCCAGTCGTCAATCTTCTCACTTTCGTTGAATTTTGGAGTGAGTGCTACAGCATTTTATATGCTTCGCTCTCAGTCATGCTTGCATTTGCTTAAAAATGCACACATGCACTCACACACACACATCACACACACACACACACACACACACACACACACACACACACACACACACACACACTCACACATGCACTTACAGAAAGCATTTGCAATTGTTTTGCCGAGAAGTTTTCAATACTAGTTCCGTATACAGGTCAATGAAGGTTCTGGGTGAATGGCCCAATTTCAGGTAGCTCTGGACAGAGTGAAGTCAAAGATATTCCTTAACAAATTTTTTTCTTTTAAAGTAATGTTGGAGAGAGAAAAGGAATTCAGATACAGCTTTGAAATGCCAGCCGCAGACACACACCTACACACTAACATGCACACATGCATGCATTCTTGCACTGTCACATATTGGGAAAGAATTTGATTTAGGGAGTGGCTTTGATTGTTTCTTAAATCTGCGTTATAGGAAAACAAAGTTTGTTTATTAAATTTTTTGACTCGCCATATAAAGTTCAATAAAGATCATGCAACTGGTAGGAAAAACAGAAAACATTTTATCTGGTTTTCGTGTTTGGTCCAAATACATGAAGAAACCAATGTTAATGTTTCATTATTTTGAATAACTTGTTTTAATCAAGAAAAATTATTGCATGCTTCTTATTTATTTGTAATCTGTTTATTTATTTGAAACAAACTAATCAAGACAAGTTATTGCATGTTGTTATAAATTTATGCACTGCAGTAAAACCTCACAATAAAGACCTTCCAGATTAACCCATTTCTGACTCGGTGGCTAAAGGAAACTCAACTTTGTGGCCTGGTTGGCTTGAAGGAAACCAAAGAACTGGTGCTTACAGTAATGATAATAATCCAAAAAGATCAGTGCAGTGACAGTGCACATTCAACATTCTGAAGGAAGTTGTGCAATAACATAAACATGAAAACATGGTCCTAACTGAAAATAAGTGGACTTGTAAAGGATATTGATCACACTCACTGTTTGGAGTTATCTTGTAAGTCACTTGATGTGCCAGCCGTTTTGTTACGAGTTATCTTGTTAGTCGTTGGTAATGAGTTAAGACTGCCTCCCTTTGAAGGCATATGTTTTTGTTTGTTTTTCTGGAAGACTTTTCTCATCCGTTCTGATTGATTGATCTCACATATTCTTACTTTTGATCTAATTTGAACTCTTTCTGGGAGATATTATTGAGAGGTTTCACTGAACTGTACTTGAAAGATTAATATCACGCATGAAAGTGATAGGTAGGTATTTCTTTTTTAATATAATTTTAACTGAATGATAGTTGGGATGGCCTGAATGGGGAAATCAGGGTGGTTTTTTTTTTTTTTTTTAATCTCTGTGTGTCCTATGTCATTTGCCCACTTTGCACGTGCTTAAAATGGTGTGGCAGGTTACTTGCTTTTTTTTCAGCTGCATGAACTGTGTACATCATTTGTTTGTCCTCGATGTAGTCAACATAGTGTAGATGGTCAGTAAGGTAATTGTTAACGAATTGAATGATTTATCACAAATTTTGATTTTAGGTTGTCAGTTTAATACTTGACTTTGAACTGATTTCCAAGATCTGTTGATGGATCAAATGTCTAAATTGGTTGGTTGATTGCTGGTTGGTTGGTTATTTGGTTGGTTGATGAATGGGTTGGTCCATTAGTCTGTCAGTTACATCCTTGTTTGGTTGTTCACATGTACTTATTGAGATGTTTACGCATGACGTATTTACAGGTACGTGTGAGTAGGTGTGTAATGCATTGTTTCAATTCTGGTTGCGTTAACATGGATGTCATTGTGTACCTGCGCACTAAGAATAAGCAGGCAGAGAAGGAAGAGATCACGCTGGTCTGTGTCCAAGTGAAAGGAGGTGCAGTCGTGTTAAACATCCCCTGTCTTTCCCTTGCCTTAGGCACAGCAGGCCAGGAGGGCGAGATGTGGCTGACTCGTGCTCCCAACAGAACGCTATGATCACGCACACTTTTCATGTAAACTGTTGCTCTCTCTCTTTGCTGCCTGCCTGGCCGGCTACAGTGGATGACTTCTTGCCGCAGTCCCGCTGTTTGGCAAACCGGTCTCAGAGCAACATGTGTACTTGCCCTATTATGAGGCCCAGAAAATGCAGATGCATGGGCGTAAGTTTGGATGTAGTGTTGTAGCACTGAAGCTGTGCCGTCTCCTGGGATCCAGTGTCTTGTTGTTGCACCTTCATTTTGGATCGTCAGCCTGCTTTGTAATTTGTTGTTTGAGGAAGTGGTTTTGATTGTGTCAGCATTTGTCCTGTTGACGTAGTGTTTTTAGTTTCTGGTGTCTGTGCTGTTGACATGGCGATTTTTTTTTGTTTTCTGATGTGCCAGTGGTCGTGCCTTCGATGTGTTGTCTTTAGTTTCCAGGGGCTTGCGTCTCATTGAGACTGGATTTTAGAAAGTGTTTGACTGCCTCAGTTTAGTTAAGAACCTAAAGTGTGTGTAGGTGAAAGATGGTGAGAGGAGAAACAGAGAGGGATTGTGGGGGCGTGTGTGTCTGTGTCTGTGTCTGTGTGTTTAATGCCTGATCTTCCAAGAACACAGCAAATTTTCATTGGTTTTCTGCTTGCAGTATAGGAAAACATTTTTTGCATCATCAGCTGGATTTATTTCGGTTTGTCCAAAACAGGAATAAGATTATGTATGTTTTTTCTTGTGCTAAAACTGTAAGTAATTACTGCTGTTCTTGTCACACATACCATTTGTTTTTGTTTCCTTCTTTTTTTTTAAAATTTGTTTGTCAAAAGTGTTGTCTCTTTGTTTAAATTTCTATCCAGTATGATTTCAGGACTGTTATTGTCCACCAAAAAGCAAGCCAGAGCAGCAATATGTGCCACTTAGTCCTATCATAGCATTGTTTTTTCCCAATTACCACATGAAAAAAAAAGTTTTCATAGCAGCCCTTCCAAATGAGTAATGTCCACCATACGTTCCGCTGAAATATATCATTTGAATATTATTTAATTTCATTTTTCCGTTAATTTTTAACTAACGGTCCTCCTGAGGTAGCAGTGGAGGATCTTGTTGCCATCTTTCTTGAGAGTGCAATGTCCCCCATCATGTGCTTTTACCCCTGTCGTCAGACAGCACAGGACCTATTTTGTTTTAGCTGCTGATCCTGGTGAAGCAAGTCTGATTTGTTGATTTTTCACGGCTTGAACCACATGCTTTTGTGTTTGAGATTTAAAACAGTCAGCCTAGTTTCTGTGGATGTTATTCGTCTGCTCATTTGTAGGATATAGTGGGTGTATGAATGGTATCAATGTGTTTGAGATTTAAATTCAATATGTTTGAGATTTAAAACAGTCCGCCTAGTTTTCTTTGGATGTTTATAAGCTCATTTATAGTTTCATAGTGAATATATGAATGGTAACAGTATTTTCGGTTGTAGGTGTTTTGATAATGTTGTTTATATTGCTGATACATCTTACTATTTGTGTACGCTAGGTATGTGTACATGTGCTTGTGTCTGTGTATGTGTGTTTTACTTTCAATTGTTTTGCTACTGTTATTTATGTTTTATTATGTTCACAGCTTCCTTCAGCTCAGAGATGTGCCCATATTTCAATTGAAAGCAAATGTTATGGCTAAAAAGTCAGTACAAATAATGTTAATGTTAATGTAAGAATAAACATTGTCTGATCTGATGTGTGGTTTTGCTTTTATCATATCTCTGTTAATTCTCTTAAACTTGCAGGTTTCAAATGAAAACAAGATTCATGATATAAAGTTTCAGAATCTGTGCGTGTTTGCCTTCATAAGTTAACACTTTTTTAAAAATTCAAATACTGCTATCCTGTACTACAAATTCCTTTTGGGTCAAAATTATGTAAATTTCTGTTTTGAGTATGAAATTCTGAGTCCAGAGTTCCAGTGGTTCGTATCAAAGTGTGGTAAAAAAAAAAAAAAAGCATCATTTAAAGAAGAAAGAGCAGAGAAATAATGTGAAAATATATGGGTCAGTGGTTGTTGGAGGGAAGAGAGAACGGCATCAAATAATGCGGAAAATTGACATTACTAACTAGTTGCTGAGGAGAGAGGGAGAGCGTATGACGATGTGACAGAAATGGAGAGAGGTCAAGAGCATCGAAGGATGTGGTGAAATGATATTGCTGAATATAGTTCTTTGGGAGAAGAGAGAGAGAAAGAGATCATCAAATGAAGTGATGAAAACAACATCACTGATTAGTTGTTGGAAAGAGGAGACTGAGAGCATCAAACCATGTGATAGAGATGACATCACTGATTGGTTGTTGGGGAGAAGGGAAAGAGATGTCTTTCTTAGGCTGCAAGGCAAACCGATGCCTGTAAAAACTAGCGCATGTTTTTATTTTATTTTATTGTAACTGTTATTGTTTGTAACAAGTATCATGTTACGAAGTAGTTTGTTTTATATATTTATTGGCTGTCTTCTTTCTTATTATGCTTGATGTTGTGTTATTAGTGTTTGATAGCTGCCGTTATAGATTGTGTCTATCTCTCTCTCTCTCTCTCTCTCTCTCTCTCTCTCTCTCTCTCTCTCTCTCTCTCTCTCTCTCTCTCTGTATATATAAATATATGTATGTATATCGTAAACTTCTTTGGATATATCAGTGTGTTGTCGTCTTTCTGTGTGGGGTGATGGTTTCTGTGGATGTGTACCTTGGTTTTGTCATCAGAGTCACCAACAGCGGTGAAGCCCTCTGGCCGTAAGTAGTGGGCAGCATCCACCATAGCATGGCCGAGTGCTGGGTAGTGTGTTGTAGTTAACCTGTATTCACACCATGGGTCATTGCCGAGGTTGCTGTCTATGTGACTAGGTTGCTCTCTACATGACTTATTGGTTGCTGTCTAGGGGACATGGTTTTCTGTCTGTGTGACTCGTAGGTTCAGCTTCGAACATAAGCTGTTATCGCAAGATTTCCATATAACTTGTGTTTAAAGAATCGCTGTATTTTCTTGTCTTGTACGATGAAGTTTCAGCTTGGTAGAAATGAAACATTTAGGGGTTTGTCTAAAAATTTTTTCTTCTGCATAATGCATAGCTTTCTTCTGCATTTTTTTAATAGGGGAAAAGTTTATTCCTTTCTGTTGTAGAAATCTAGATGACTCTATATGCTGGGATATAGTTTAATTGTGTATGCAGCTGTATATCCACAGCTTTTTCTTTCTTTATTTTCTTAGAAAAAAAAGAACAACTCACTCGTCAGGTCCAAGTCTGTTAAAGCTTTGATTTTGGGTAATGCCTTTGTTCATCAATAGCCAGTGAAGGATTGCTTTAGTCGCACTAAGGCATGATGTGAAGAGTGTCACTGACATGCTGGGTGAAAATGTCTTCGACCTGGACCCACATGGCTTTTATGTAACAATACTGATGTGTTTTCTAACCATCCCGGACCATGCCAGAAACATTTCTGCATGCAATGCTGCTTTTGATAAACAGTGTTGTATTTAGCGAAGCACTAATCAATATGCATTTGCAGGGGTAGAAAAAAGGGGCATACAGACAGGTTCAGGACAGAGGTAACAGAAATGCCTATGCCTACCAGGCCCTGCTCTGTTTTGCTATGGTCAAAGACTAATTGCAGCTGCTGTTTCCCTGTAAGAAGATCTGCATGAAAACAGCCATGTTCAAACGCAAATATACAGTATAGATCTTATACCTTAACAGGGGCCTTGAAATATTAAATTTGCTTCCCTGTAACCTTAGATTGAACACTGCCTTTTTTTGACTCTTTTGAAAAGAAAACACAAAACTTGTTCATGAAAGAATGAGCAAATCCTTTTGTCATCAGTTGTTCTGAAATCACTGTGTGTGTGTGTGTGTGTGTGTGTGTGTGTGTGTGTGTGTGTGTGTGTGTGTGTGTGTGTGTGACTGTGTGGTGTGTCCTCCTGTCTGTGAGTGTGCTTGCATGTGTGTGAAAGAGTGTATAGGCGGGTGGGGGAGGGGGTAAGGATTGTTTACAAACGTAGTGCATTGTTTTGAGAATGTAGTGAGGGTTTTAAGATGTTTACGAAACAATTACTATTATTGTTTGTATTACCACTAGTATTATTGTAATCATTATTATCATAATTATTAAAGCTTGCATTGCTGCTTTCTAACTGGTGTACTCTACAACCCAAACAACTTCAGGTTATATCAGGCTCTTCAGGGTAATATGAATCTGTAGACAAAACCTTGGATTTGCCCACAGGGCTCAAAATACCCACCCACATGACAGTCAGGGACAGCTAAACCTTCGGGTGGACAGGTGCAAATGCTCATTCGGCTTGTTCGTTGGGCAACCAGTTTTTGACTGTATTAGTGAAAGGGGGTCTGAGAAGTCGGCTGCTGCACAGACTGATCGCACTTCCCTCCTTTCCTTGTCACTTTCTTTCCTCTGCCACGCCCCAGGTTTTCTCAGAAGTGGACCCCCAGCTCAGTTGTCACCCTGAGACAAGACATAGTCTTTAGATAAAGCATTTCAGCAGCAAGCATGTATATTGCTTGGTCAGCTGGAAATGATGAATCTGCGCCCTTCATTTCTCCCTCTCAGGCCAGCATCAGAGCATGTCATAGTTTTATTTGATTTTGGCTCTTTACTTAGGAAGGGGATGTAGACATTTGGGAGGATACATAGGGGGTCTTTTTTTTTCTTTCTTTTTTTTTTAATCTACTTGTCCCCAGGACAACTAAAACTTATCTGGAAATTTCTAGCACTGTCCTGAAGCTTAATTTTTCTTGACATTTGACGTATAAAGATGGATAGAAAAAATACATTGGATTGTAATCGTTCAGTCTAAAATAAGACTACTTTTTGAAGTTGTGAGTTGAAGCATGCTTTGACTATGCTTATGCAATAACTGCAGACTTTCGTGTGGTAAACATGTTTCTTGCTGTTTTGCTTTTTTTTTTCTTTTTTTTTTTGCTGTGTATAACCTGAAACCACAACTCATGCTAGATTTATGAAGACGAGAGTTTTAAGAACTTAGCAAAGCTGCTAAACTGTGTATATGAGTAGGTTTTATGCAGCACATTTGAAGTCTCTTAACAGTCTCGTACTGTGGTTAAACTGCTATCATGTTATCAAATACTGACCATGTCATTTGTTGATGCACGCCTTATGGCTCTCGTGTGTGATTTGTGTCTAGATGACAATGTTTATGATTTTTGTCTATTGATGTTTCCTTTGAGATTAATCAGGTTTTCAAGTGTTTTTGTTGTTTGAAAAATGTAATTCATGACTGAAATTGAGAACAATTCAGAGGAGACTTGATGTTAATTCCTTTGCATTGAATGAATTAATACATGGCTGATTTATGGAATGATTAATGTAGAATTTTATGTGGAAAGAATGATTCTTTGACACGATGGGTCACAAAGAGAACCCAGGAAACTTAAACTGCAGGAAAAGTCAAGATAAGAAATCTGTCTCGGACTTTCCCACTCTTTGATGAGTTAGCATGTAGGAGAGGGTCTCGACAGGTAGCATGTAGGAGAGGCACAGACAACAGGTGTAGCACAGACTGTAACATGTAAATCTGTAGGAGAAGCCGAGAGAACAGACGTGGCTGAGACTTTGCATGTTAACCTGCAAGGGAAGCAGAGAGAACAGATGTAGCTGAGACTGAATGTAAACATGTAGGGAAGCTTAGACAACATGTAGTTTAGGTGTTAACATGTAGGAGAAGCTCAGACAACATGTAGTTTAGGTGTTAACATGTAGGAGAAGCTCAGACAACATGTAGTTTAATGTAATTGGGAAGCTTAGACAACATGTATAGTTAACGTGTAGGAGAAGCTCAGACAACAGATGTCGCTCAGGCTTTGACATGTTAACCTGTGGAAGCTCAGACAACAGATGTACTCAGCTTTGACATGTTAACTGTGGGAAGCTCAGACAACAGTAATTCGAGCTTTGACATGTTAACCTGTGAAGCTCAGACAACAGATGTAATCAGACTTTGACATGTTAACCTGTGGAAGCTCAGACAACAGATGTATCAGGCTTTGACATGTTAACCTGAGGAAAAGTATTCAGACGACAACAAGATGTAATTCAGACTTTGACATGTTAACCTGTAGAAGCTCAGAAACAGATGTAATTCAGACTTTGACATGTTAACCTGTAGAAGCTCAGACAACAGATGTAATTCAGGCTTTGACATGTTAACCTGAGAAAGTTCGGACAACAGATGTAATTCAGACTGTGACATGTTAACCTGTGGAAGCTCAGACAGCAGATGTAATTCAGACTTTGACATGTTAACCTATGGAAGCTCAGACAACAGATGTAATTCAGGCTTTGACATGTTAACCTGAGAAAGTTCGGACAACAGATGTAATTCAGACTGTGACATGTTAACCTGAGGAAGCTCTGATAGCCGATGTAATTCAGACTTTGACATGTTAACCTGTAGGGGAAGTTCAGATACCAGATAGTATTTCAGACTGTGACATGTTAATCTGTAAGAGAAATTCAGATAACAGATATTAAATGAGACTGTGACGTGTTACCCTGTAGGAGAAGTTCAGATAACAGATGTAAATTCAGACTTTGACCTGTTAACCTGCAGGAGAAGTTCAGATAACAGATGTTAATTTAGCCTGTACCATATTAACCTGTTGGAGAAGTTCAGATAATAGATGTTAATACAGACTTTGACATATTAACCTGCAGGAGAAGTTTCGATGATAGATATGAATGTTAACCTATGGGAGAAGCTCAGACAACAGATGAAGTTCAGACTTTGACATGATAACCCATAGAGGAAGCTGAGAGAACCTGTAGCTGAGAATCGGACATGTTAATCTGTTATATAA
The DNA here is from genome assembly GCA_018398815.1 of Conus ventricosus. Lineage (NCBI taxonomy): Eukaryota > Metazoa > Mollusca > Gastropoda > Neogastropoda > Conidae > Conus > Conus ventricosus. The sequence goes on from CM031596.1 coordinate 103,502,733, forward strand.
GCTCAGACAACAGATATAGGTCAGATTTTGACACATGAACCTGAAGGAGAAAGCTGAGAGAAGAGGCATAACTTGCACTTTGACATGTTGAATTGTACAAGATTCTAAGAGAATGTATGTCACTCAGGCTTTGAGATGTTTAACCCACAGGAAAACTGAGAGAATGGGTGTAACTCAAGAGTTTCACGTGTTAACATGTAGAAGAAGCTGTGAGAACAGATGCAGCTCATGTTTTGCTGTCAATCACTGTCTGTCATGGTTTATGTTTCTACATTAAAATAAAGTGAAAAGCTTTCTGTACACTGACATTAATAGACATGTATGAAAAATATATGTAGTTATTAATGCACCTGGACCTGTCTGATTATGAACAATACCTTAAACAATAGAGGAATTGACAGAATTTACATGTATGCACACACATCCAGACACACAAACTCTCTCTCTCACTCTCTCTCTCTCTCTCTCTCTCCTCTCTCTCTCTCTCTCTCTCTCTCTCTCTCTCTCTCTCTCTCTCTCTCTCTTACTCTCACTTACTTTAAGTAAGAGCTTTATTAGAATTTTTTTTTGTCTCTGAATACTTGTATTATATCCATTACAAGGAGAAAAACAATAATCACTGTTTATGAAAAAAATACCTCAAGTATTTATTATTAGGTTCTTAGTCTGTACTGAACAAAAATGAAAATTGTGATAATGTGAGTGTTCATGAATTTATAAAAGCTCTCAATGGACATTTTTTTTCAGGGGAGGACAGCATGTCTCTGGAGAGGGGGGGTAGCGCTTCTCCGTTGGACACTTCGTTTGACAAGGTATTGTACTGCTGAGAGACGCTCCTCATTCGCTCAGCTCTCCATCTTCTTCTCTGCTTCTTCCTTCCCTCCCTCCAGACTTACGACATGCATCGTGCTGATGCTGTAGATTGTCACTGTGGTTGTACGCGTGGAATGGTCTGGATTTGTGTTACTGTTGTGTTTTGAACTCTTGTGTTTTAATGTGTATTGTATCTGTGTGTATGCACAGTTGTCGGCTTCTTTGTGTTGTGATGTTACATAATTTTACCTGTTGATTGACTTTGGGTTGATATGCCTACAATGTTCATGTGTAAGCAAAGTTGTCAGCTTTGTTGTGGTGTTGTGTCATATCAAATTATGGAATGATTGGTAGATTAGTAAAGTGTTGGATTGAGTTGTTTACCCTAATTGATGTGTATTATGTTCTTTCCCCCCTTGTTCTTTGTTTTTAGATTGATAAGCATTGACATGTTTTTATCCCGTTGTGTTTATTTTGCTTCTTTGTAATTGACGGAATATTTGTGTGTATGTGCATATTCTGCCATGATATTATCTGGCTACATAAGATGTTGTCAGTGTTTATTCCCCTTGGAAAGCTGCATGTTGTGTGTACTTTTGATTGATTGTGTGACAAGTTTATGGCTGCCTTTTCATTTTTGAGCATATTGACCTTGCATCAATAGCTCTGCATTTTTACCCACTTGTTTCAGTTTAATTTTAAGCTTGAATGCCAAAGTCTTCCCCTGACATTGGATGAAAACAGTTTGTAGAGGTTGTGCTTAGCTTGAGGAAATTTTCTGAAAGATGAGATGTGCACTCACACATTAATGCATGTCCTCATGCACACACACACACACACACACACACACCACACACACACACACACACACACATGCACACACACACACACACACACACCCAGCCCTGATGTGGCCCTCTGCGGTCGGCTGGCTATAAGCAACATTATCTTACACACACACACACACCACACACACACACACACACACACACACACACACACACACACACACACACATACATGCACAGCGCCATTGATATTGGAGTTAACAAACCGTTTTTTTGTTTGGTTCAGTGTTCTGTTTTTCTTGTTTTGTGGGAAGTGCACTCCAGTTTGTTCTTTTCCCATATTTACCTTCAGATTTGCTGTAAAGCATAACAGTTTTTTTGTTTTTTTTTGACAGTCTTTTTGTCTTGCTGTTATGTTTAATGCTAGACCACAGTGAACCTTGAAATACAATGCCTGCATACTTCCCCCTTACCCCGAACCTTCCCCCTACTCCCATCCTTCCTCTTCCTTTTTTTTTTTTTTTGTAAGTGTGTGTTTGTGTGCTTATTTCCCTATTGGTTTTGTTTCTCTGTTTTATTTTCTCTGCGTGTGTGGCTGTCATGGCATTGTACCAGGATGTTGTGTATCGCTACCCCCCGCCTCTGATCAGCGACAACAGGCCCACCGCGGGCGAGAAGTTAGTGAGATTGGAGCCGCCATGTACTATCCTTCCTACCTAGACAGCGGCCCCGACTATGAGGCAGAGATGAAATATTTCCAGGGAGATACCTTGACCCCTAAATCCAAGGTAAAAGATGTTTGCTATGTTCTCAACGTCAGGGATGAATCTGTTGCGTAATACTTGAAGGGCAATGCTAAAGATTTACATTAATGACTGTTTTCTTTTTCTTTTTTTTTTAAGCGCCAGTAATACAGTCAAAAGGAATGGTTGTACCTTTAATTTATATATGATTACATACTGTATACATGAGCTTTGCCCAGTTAGTAGATTACTCTGATACAGGCATACATTTTTCTCTTTTTTTTGGTGTAAATTGATTAGATCACAACAAATTATTTGATGTTTTGATAGAAGTAAAATGAATCAAAAGCTGTGCTTCACATGCATATAAGCAACTTTTTTTTGGAGTAAAAGTACTAAGCATTGACTGTTTATATTTTCAAAGAAGTTGGGGTGGGAGTTGAACAGATGTGGTTTGCCTTCAGGGACATGCTTTATGTGTTTTCTTTGAAATTCTTCTGTAATGAGCTTGAGTTTTGATCAATATCATCACATGATGTCTTGTCTATCACAGCGCAGTGTTCAAGCCTTTACGATTGTTAACAAAACATCCTTTGTTACATGGGAATAATATAGAATCCTTTTTTTTTAATGTAATAAATTCATTTTGGAAGTAACTAACGCTCCCAGTAATTCAAAGGAGACTTTTTTTTTTTTCAAAAGTTTAGTAGGTAAACACCCCATTGTAAGAAATACAAACCTGTTAATAGTCTGTATTGTTTACCAGCGCATACAGAACTGGGATTTTCAAACCTCATCTATATCTGTGAAATTTTTGCCATCCTGAAAAATGTGCTGCTGCTTAATTTTTCCTTTGTTTTGAATCCCCCCCCCCCCCCCCCCCCCCCCCCTCCCCTTTCGTAACGCAAAATGGAAACATAATTAAAAGTCACATTTTTAACTGCATCTCCTGCATCACTCAACATCGGTATGTATAATGTTAAGTACAGTTTGGAATGTATATAAATTCATGGAATAAGCTCACTTTTCTGGCGCTGAATATGTTATGCTGGTAACCAGTGACCTGAGACTGAAGGCCAGGAAGATGTTGTCCCATAAAAGCTTTCATCGCCACAGAAGCCACGCCGCTAGGTTTCCTTTCCTGTTTGAATAGTACATGGAATAAACTGGTTTTTAACTTCTTCTTCGTGGTGCCCGATGTCTAGTCGGGCGCACATGAACGTTGAAAGGCACATTTAATCCTTTTTTAACCACACATTTAACCCTTATTCCATGCATAGATATTAAGTACAGGGTGAGTGTTTTGAAGCTGCTTCCTTCTTGTATCATGTCTTGCTTTGAGTAAGCGATTGTTGAGCGATTTGGTGATAGTTTTCTCTTTTTTTTTTTTTCTTCCGACGTCATGAGCCAGTGAAACAATGCTACATTAAGGCAAGTTTTAGATGAAATCATCAAGGGCAATCTCTTAACCAACAGCTCGAAAAGTATAAATTCAAAAGCCATACGAATGTACGTAATTGTAGAAAGTATACTGGATTATGAAAAAGTCAAGCTATGTTGAGATTTATTTACATTTGATCACAAATGTAATTATACAACCTGCTGGAATAATGAGCACTGAAAGAAGTTATCAAAGGTCTGTTTGGCTCCTGTTTATTTAGGAACTGCACATCACTGGATAACTCCAACACAGTAAGAGTCAATATGTTCAAGAAAACACATTTCTCTAGCTGTGTGCCCTTTTCATGTGCTGATCCAGAGTTGTGGGTATGGTCCCAATCACCAACTGAACAGCCACAACGTTCCAGGCTGAAAAGGTTACACAGGTAGTTGCATCGGCAGGGCTAAAAGAGCTAAAAGATAACAATTAGTATGGTGGTTTGGAAAGCTACAGCTTTAAATTATAATTTGGTACCTCTCAGTAGCTCTGTTGCACTGCTGGTTTTCCACTGTTGCAGCTTGGGGATAGCTGGGGATGAAAGGTTAAGACGCAGTCAGTGGTGAACTAATGTCAGGGTCAGATCTTCTCCTATTAATTTTTTTGCACTGCATAAATCCTGCATTGCAATGTGCATGTTGATTGATCCCCCCCCCCTCCCCCCTCCCCCCCAGATCACCCACCACAAGTTCCTGCTTGCAACACATTTTGCCACAGTGGGTAGAGCTTGCCCTGCAGGCTACGTTGACAGTGTTCATTACAGGCATGATTATTGTACTACTAAATAAAGATGAAACATTGACATGAAACTATTCTTATGGAATCAAACTGCTGTACATAAAGTTCAGTAAATGTAAGTTTGTTCAGCATGAAGCCCTGACCCATACTGAACTTTTCTTACATTTATCCAAGGCTTATTTGATATGTGATATTGCCATTGATTTTATGTGTGAATGTTGTTGCTTTTCTTGAAATATTGCATATTATGTTGTTGTTTTCTTTCATGATGTGTTATGCATTATGTTGAATGTCAGTATAGTTTATATTTATTGCGCACCAATATGTTAGTTATAGATTAGTATTTCATGTTAGCACATACTAGTATACGTGAGAAAGAAAAAAGTTTCCAGCTGAATATTGTACCGTAAGTTTCATCCCGTAAGGCACCAGTAATTTCCATTGTACTTTGAAACATTTGCATTAGATCTAGTTGCAAAGTGAGGCGACTGCAGGTGGAAATCTAAACAAACTTTAAATGTTAGTGACAGCACACCACCAAAAAAAGTGTGGACAAAGGAATCACAAGACAAAACGCGACACGTTTCAACCTCTTAGGTCTTCTTCAGGCAAGATACAAAACACTCAGGACAACGAAAATGAACGAGCAATCGCTTATCTTCATCCACTTCAGCGCAAGATAGGTGTTGAATGAAAACGAGGCTCGGCATTAGTTTGATCAAAAGATCTTATCTTTTGCCCCTCCACATAAACTGTCATTGTCTTGTTATAATTGGTCGTATTATGCAAGATCAGAACACCTGAAGGAGCATGGGCAAAGACCGTTACATTAGTAGCTTAATGACAACTTAGTTAAAAACAGAACTAATTTTATGACTTATCTAATGCATTATGTTTATTTTGTTTTTGATGAAAAAGGAGCATTTGCCGTAATGTCTGTATAGTGCTTTTCAAACAAATTGGGGGAAAATTGAGGACAACGAATGACTGAACTTTAACCACCCATACACAAGATTATGCATTGCCCAGACTTGTCTGAAATTTTTGCTTCTAGTGTCTCACCTGGAAATTAAATCTGAATGGCAGTGTGAGTAGCTGAGCTACCTCAGGCTGAAGAAGTCAGTATTGCTAAATATGATATGTCTTAGTATCTGTCCATTACCACTAGTACTGATATGATTATTATCATCAGGAATGCTAGCGTGCTGTCTGTGAGATCAAGCTACAAAGATGGCCCAGAAAGAATAAACTACACAAAAAAATTTAATTGTCACGCACAAGTTGGTCTAAGGAAGGCCAATTGTCTGATGGTTTGGTTTCTCTCATATCAAATGTGATTGGTTAGAAACTGCAGGAAACAACCAGATGCATTGTGTAGCCTTTTGGGATGAAAACTATGGCGCTATGTTGTATGTTTTAGGTTGTAGGAAAATGGTGAATGTGTTTTCTTGGAACAGCTTTTCAAGTTATAAATGTATTCCTAAAGCATTTTGATGTGAAAAGGTATAAATTTCTTTTGTATTGCTTCTTAGACATAGTGATTTCCATGCATACATGCATTACCTCGAAACGCAGTTTCTCCTTATCTGTCAGATCTTTGTGATACTGAAGTTATAAAAAAGGACTCTTCTGTTTTTGTCTTTTTATCAGCACTGAACTTTAAAATCATAATCTGATCTGATGATCATTTGCTGTGATGCCGTGCATTGGGTCTGTTTATTGGGACATCATTCAGAAGAATATCATGATGAAAAAAGAAAAAAAACTGAACAGTGTACTTAAAAGTTGTTCCAAGAAGGCTTGTACTGCATGCATTTTTCTTGTAGATGTTTCATTTTTTTTCCTTTCTGTTGTGGATTCTGTTTGGCTGTATGTTGGGTTCTTCATTTGGCGCGGAACGAACACAGGAGGTGGGCCAGTCGCACAATGACAGTGTGTTTGGTGACGCCTATGCCAGTCTGGGCCGAGACTCCCTGAGCCAGCCTCTGCGCTCCGTGGAAGACAGCATTGGCGATTATGAATATAATGATGATTTGAAATATGTGTCTGATGATGCCATCTTGAAGAAGGTAAATGACTTGGGCTTAGTGCTTCGTTCTTCTGCTTTCTTGTCAATGCATGTTTTCAGAACTGTTAGCACTGCAAGAAAAAAAAAGTATCCATGTGCAGAGTCTGTTGTCATTAATATTGCATGCTGGCTAACATTTATATACTGGCAAAATGTGTCTACAGTTGGTATGCCACCTTACCTTTTTGTGAGTGCACAGAAAGAAAGAAAAAAAACATACACATATTGTATTCAGGCCGATTTTCGTGATATCTTGAACAGTGAAGGTGTTCAATCATTGCAATGACTTTGGACTGGAGGTTTTGTGTGCCAAGGATTAGTGGAAAACAGCTGAAGCAGTCTGTTTATTTTGTTGATTGATTGTCTGTTTCTTTCTTTTTTTTTCTTTTTTGTTGTTGTTCATATCATTTACTAAATGTTATTTTTCTTGTCGTTATAACTCCTTTCTTTGTTCTATTTCATTGAAATAATGATCTTCATGATTTCCACCAGGTCTTGCTTTTAACTGGCTGACTAAATTCAATCAGTTTTGACATGTCAAAAGGTTAAAGAGTTAAGTCCCTTGCCTAATAGCCCTTGGGGCATGAACTGAAAGCGGTTCATAGCGCCTTATGAACAGCATCATGAAACGTGGCGCCCTTCCCTTTCTTTCTTCTCCTTTACCTTTCCTCACTTGAATCAGGTAGCCATTTACTGCGATGAAGGCAGGCATATAGGTTGGAACTATTAGACCAAGTGAACTTCTTACATACATGTCATGAAAATAGAGAATGAGAAAGATAATACTAGCGGTGGAATTTAACTGCTAGACTGAAAAAACAAACAAAAAAACACTGACTGATTTCCTCAACTAAAAGCAATGTCTGTGTGACGTAAATGTTTTACTACCTTTGTGTTCCTCACTTGTGAGTTTGGAATGAGACCAGAGGGAGAGCCTGTATGTGTGTTTGGATCAAAGTCTGACCAGGGCTTTGGATGAATGCCTGTGTCAGCCATCTATGGAGTCATGTCCATCAGCCCTCACTCCAGCAATGCTTTGTTTTTCTTTTCTTTCTTTTTTTTTCTCAAAAAAATTGATTTTCAGTTAATTTTATCGTTTGGTGATGTCTCACTCTTTAGCAGAAGTGTTTTGGTGTATACAGGGTAATCAGCATGAATTTATGTGTCCTTGATCTTGATTAAACTGTACATTTTAGGCAAAATGAAAAAAAATATGAAGCAAGTAAAAAGTTTGGGGTGGTTTTGGAGAAGAAGATGATACTGAATTGTGTGTTTTGTTTGTCAACACGATTTTGAATGGTGGATGGGATGGGGTTAGAGGGGGTAGTGAATTGTAAGTTTTGTTTTCCAAATTGTATATTAGATGGAGGTTGGTCATGTATGAATATCATCCATAAAGATAGTGGGCTGCTTTAATGATGGGATTAGAAATGGTTGCCAACAGTAAAATATCACCAGTGATGAACCTTACCTGCAGTTGTAGTGGAGGAACACAGAAAGAGAAAGATTGGGTGATAGAGATGGTTCTGAGTAACAAGTTTTGTTTCACAACATGTGAACTGAAATGGAGGGAGAGGATACTGAATTGTAAGTTTTCTTTCCTGAAACTTTAGTCAATTTGAGGGTGATATGGAGCAATAATAGAGTACTGAAAGGTAAATTTTTCAGTGATTTTAAATGCAGGATGATAGGAGCATACTAAACAGTTAGTTCTGTTTTACGATACATGCTTTTGAATGGAAATGTCAAGAGAAGGGGTGGGGGGGGATGAACACAGAAATTTGTGAAGAAGATCGAGTGAAACATTATCCTTTTTGGACTTTTGTTTCATTTCTGATATTTTGCATGCAGTCACTAATTATATCCACTTTTTCAGTTTCCACAATTATATTTCTGGCTTTTTGTGTTGTTACTTTTTGTTGGGTTTGTGTTTCTTTCCTCGAAGCAGTTTCTATTTTCCCTTTTTTTTTTATTCTCCTGTGTTGGGTTTTGTTGAGATTATATGTTTTATTTCTAGCAACCTGAGGCACTGTTATCGGAAGAGCTGTACCCCACACAGGCTAGTAAGTTTGGGATGTTGGAAGGCAGCGCTCCTTTGTGGCAAGACTCCTTTCTCAGCACAGACTCTGCCTCACCCAGCAGTCCACAATCCATCACAGCTCAGTCCTACAGCCCTGACACCCAGTCTCCAGGCACAGCAAAGGGCAGAGCTCCTGTGTGGCAAGACTCCTTTCTTAGCACAGACTCTGCCTCACCCAGCAGTCCACAATCCATCACAGCTCAGTCCTACAGCCCTGACACCCAGTCTCCAGGCACAGCAAAGGACAGAGCTCCTGTGTGGCAAGAGTCAATGGCTAGCACCAAGTCACCCGTGCCGGTTACCCTCGAGCCCAACGTCGCCAGGTCCTATACCCCAAACGCACGTTCCCCCGAATCACCTAAATGGAACAAAGTTGTGTATGCTGGCACACGCACCGGCCCAGACTCTATTTCGGAAAGCTTGGACGCCGACAGTCTTGACATGCTTCCAGATGATTCAGTTCCAATAACCGCTACAGAAGCGAAGGATGTGGAGTTAACACCCTTGACGGCCGCTGAACTGAAGAATGTAGAACTGATGCCCATGTCGATGTCCGAGTTCAAGGGTGATGGATTGACTCCAGTCTCAGCCCACGAGGGCAGGACACCCAAACAAGTAATGAATTCAGGGGCGGCTACTCTTGGTGCTTCATATATCACTGTACATACTGGCTTCATTGTAGTGAGTGTACTCCATGGCTGGATTTCTCTGTTTTGTAACTGGCTTTGGTTCTGTAACGAGTGCTGGGCTTTGGTAATGTTGATTGCTTTTTCAGGCTAACCTACGTAATTGCGATGCTTTCTTTGCTGGTCGACCAACATGCTTCTTGTGTCTTTGAGAAACAAGACCTGATCTGTGCTGTATTTCACCTGACTCCTCCTCAGTCTGTGGTTATCTCTGTGTCAAAGCATAGAACAAATATACACTTTCGATGTCTGAAAAAGAGGCTGTTGTTGTACGACAGCGACCTGTATCTTTTTCTTCATCTTTTGCCTTTTGATTTGGGAGAAAAACGGCTTTGTCAGTTTGTGTTCAAATTTTTCCATTATTCCTTCCAGGATTTCTTGCTGTTGCAGCTGCTGGTCTTATTTGCCTCTCATTATATATCACCCCACCCCCACCCCCTTCTATTTCTGTGTTCCCTCCTCCCCCTTCCTTTCCCATTTTTCCATCCCCTGCTCCTTCACTCATTCCCAAAATTATGTCTACTGGACCAGTTACCATCTGCAATGTACATTGCATTTTTATGGTATAGTAGTATTTATAATTCATCATTTGCTTGACTAATACTTCAAAATACGATTATCATGATTAGGATTGGTACATACATGGATATTATGATTATTGTACATAATTCCATTTATCATTTGCTTGACTAATACTTCAAAATATGATTATCATGATTAGGATTGGTACATACATGGATATTATGATTATTGTACATAATTCCTTTGTGAATGCTTGGAAATGTGAATGATGGATTTCCACATTTAGGGAAAGGGTGTGCTTGTTGTGTGTGCTAACACTAGCCATGGTTTTGAGAAGGTGATAAGTGAACTAATGCAGATAGCATTGCCATGCTTGTTTCTGTCATTGAGTGGCACTGGATAGTCTCAAGCTCAGTCAGTGATTTTAATTCTAACATTTAAGTTTTTGGTGACATATTTTAATTTTCAGATCTGTAGTTGCTTGCGGACCGTACTGAATGCAAACAAAATGAAAGAAAGGAATGTTTTATCACGCTGTCTGAAAGATGTATGACAGTTAACATGGTAACAAGTTGAACAGTGATTGTCTGCTGTGCTGTGTTTTTTCTGTGTGTGTGTTTGTGTGTGTGTGTGTGTGTGTGTGTGTGTGTGTGTGTGTGTGTGTGTGTGTGTGTGTTGTGTGTGTGTGAGTGAGATATGCTACCCAAAACAAGCAACATAGAATGTGAGCTTGCCTCATGTTATTGGCATCATTTTCTTATTAACAAATAATATATAAGCTACAGTGAAGGATGTTCCTCCAATGTTTAAGAGTAGATAAGAAGATTTCCTGATATTGATTGTTTTTATCTCCATTGATTTTAGTAATTGACACAAGCATTGATTGTGGTTTTCTTTACCTTACTTCCTAATTGTTCAGACCATACTTTTTTTTTCTCTTTTGATGTAGTAGTGAACAGAATTTAGTGCTGAAGAGCTCACGTAACAACCATATCTTTTTGTTGTTTTTTAAGCTTCATCTATCCTTCTAGTATGTGTGTATGAGTCTGCGATGTAGGCATATGAAAGATTCATGCGTTTGACTGTTAGCAACTGAAATGAACAGAGCGAAACGTTGCTTTACATTTCAGATGTACCCTTATATCACACATGCTCACATTAACCATAGTATGTATAAGAAATATAACTTTCATATTGTTAAAAATCTAATGGTTTTTTTTTTATTTCTCAGTTAACTACTCTCTGAGAGATTTGTTAAAAACAAAAACCTGTGCTACTTGTTGGTATGACTTGAGCAAACCTGTCGTTTTCAAGGATCAGAAATCTGTTTTAGAGTCAGTATTCAGCTCATTTTGAATGCTTCTTCCTTAGTTATAAAGCCAGATGTTCTGAGTCTGTTGTGTGGGTAACATCATTCTGACCATAATACCTTGTTTAATGAGATTTTGTACAGGTTGTTAACTTTTTTCATTCTTCAACCAAAGCTTTGTTTTCATGAGTGGTCCAGTGTGTGTGTATGTGTGTGTGTGTGTGTTTAAGTCAAACATACAAAAATCATATTGTTACAGATAAGAATATTCTTTTCCATTCATGTGTATACAGTCTAAAGTGCCGATGATTGTACTTTACAAATTCTTGTGCTATGTTTTCTGTTAAATCATACATATTGATTGCTTTGATTCATGTTATTTGACTGCGCTTTTAATTTGCTTTAAAAACAAACTTAACAAACACTGTTGGAGACACACATTTTTCTGAAAAGTAAGTTTTATTTCTCTTTATCATTTCACAAGGCAGATATGGATTGAATACTGGAGAAAGAATTATCCCTGTGTTACATACTGGAAATAGAATTATCCCTGTGTTACATACTGGAGATAGAATTATCCCTGTGTTACAAACTGGAGATAGAATTATCCCTGTGTTACATACTGGAGATAGAATTATCCCTGTGTTACACTCCTGTGCCTTGAAGGGTACAATGGTAAATGGTTTGTGAGGTATACTTTTTAAAAAAAAGAAAGAAGATAATTACTTTTTGATAAGATAATTCTGATTCATCATGGAAAATGAGTGATAATGTTATGGAAAAGTAACAGCAGTAACTATCCATTTCATATAAGTGTTCACTTATGTTCATGCACACACAACACCCTCTCTCTCTCTCTCTCCTCGATCTCTCTCTCTCTCTCTCTCTCTCTCTCTCTCTCTCTCTCTCTCTCTCTCTCTCTCTCCTCTCTCTCTCTCTCTCCTGCACACACACACACACCTCACACTCACACGCGCGCACGCGTACACACACGCACACACATGCAGATATGGATGTGTGTGTGTTTGTGTCTGAGAAGAGTGAAAAAGAGAGAGATTATGATCATGCTGGCATATGTATTTGTAGACGCAAAGGCACAGTACATACACACACGTGTGTGTATGTGCACTAACATTCTCATGCTTGCACTCACTCACTCCCTCTTTTCAGATGACAACAAGTGCTTAAAATACACATATGTACATACGGACACATACATGCACCCACATCTGTGCACACAAACATATAGTATTGCATGTACATATACACTCACAGACTCTCTCTCTCTCTCTCTCACTCGCTCTCAGCATCTTTCTCTCCCTCATCATCATCATCATCATCTCTCTCTCTCTCTCTCTCTCTCTCTCTCTCTCTCTCCTCTCTCTCTCTCTCTCTCTCTCTCTCTCTCTCTCTCTCTCTCTCACACACACACACACACAACACACACACACACGCGCACACTCTCTCACTCTCTCTCTCCTCTCTCTCTCTCTCTCTCTCTCTCTCTCTCTCTCTCTCTCTCTCTGTGTGCCATTAAGTCATGTGAGAACTTATGTATTTTCATTAAGAAAAGCTAGTCTGCGCATGATAATTTTTCCTCATATGGGATGAAAGAAAACGATACTGAACTAAACTGAGCAGACTTCAGCGAGGCAAAAAAAAGAGCATTTCTGACACTCGCATCCCCCCCATCCCCTCTCCTGTCGTTCAGGATTACATGGAGGCCCAGCAGATGAGCCAGTCCTTCACTCAGTCCTACAGCGCTGCTCCACCTCGTTTCGATGGGCGCGGGCCCTCTGGTGGAGACAACCAACGCTTTTCGTCCTACAGCGGCTCCTCCTTCAGCACCACGTTCGACCCTGACAACGTTCCTGTGGACCGCTCCCCTGTCTACTCTGGGTGAGTGCTGCGCTGAAGCCACTGATGTGGGTGGAGGGTGGGAGTGGGGTGTGTGTGTGTGTGTGTGTGTGTGTGTGTGTGTGTGTGTGTGTGTGTGTGTGTTCCAATGCATCCTGATGTTAATCTGACAGTCAACTGGTTTTAGCGTGTGTACCTGTTTGCGTATGAGTGTGTGCGCATGCATGCAAGCGCTATGTGTAAGTGAATTAGCAAGAGGTGTAAGGAATGATTCTGACTTTGGTAGCCCTGACGTGGCCCTTCATGGTCGGCTGGGCTGTTAATTAAGTGCTTTGAACTGAGTGAAAGAGTACATTAATATGTAAGTTTATGTTTGTGTGTATACATATTAATGTATAAGCCAGAGAGCTAAGCCAGAGAAATTTTAATTGAGTGCATGGATACATTAGTATGTAAGTTTATGAGTGTATACATATTTATGTACACATTATCAAGTTTTCCAGTGCGTTCATCATTAAACAGCTGAACAATTGAAATGGCAGTTAAAGGAATCCTTAAAGTAAGGACTCATTCTGATTGCAGACATTAGTTCTGGAAAATTGCTGTTCGCTCCACAGCACTCACACCTGCACACATTAAAAATAATCCTTTGAATTTGGAGTCCTTAAAGGAAAAAAAAGAAGAAAATTCTGCAGGACATATGCATTTCCACTACTGTAATCTGTGTACCTCTTTATCATGATAATGACTGGTGAGTTGATTTTAACGTGGTGACAGCCCTGATGTGGCCCTTTGCGGTCGGCTGGGCTATAAGCAACATTATCTTATCTTATCATGATAAACAGCCCCGACGTGGCCCTTTGCGGTCGGCTGGGCTATAAGCAACATTATCTTATCTTATCATGATAAAGGAATGTCATTTTTCTTGGAACCAAATGATGTAAAAGAAATGTTTAACTATCAATAGCAAACTGAAGTGGAAGAGGTAATTCTGTGTTGTATTGGTAGTCGTATAAGTTTCCATTTTGGTTTGATGTGAATTCATTTAAGTGTTGTATTTTATTTGTTGAATTCTTTTCATTCATGTCTGTGCTTGCTCATGACTGTGCGTACATGTGTATGAGAAGGTAGAAAAGGGACAGAGATAGCTATTTGCTAGCATTTGGGGTTTTGTTGTTGTTATTGTTAAAACTTTCCTTCATCTCTCTCTCTCTCTCTCTCCTCTCTCTCTCTCTCTCTCTCTCTCTCTCTCTCTCTCTCTCTCTCTCTCTCACACTTTAATCAATTTTCAGAACTTAAGTGACCTTGTTATTGTTCCTAGTGTCTTATCCATATTTTGCCTCTGGGTGTCCGTCTGTCTCTCTGTCTGTCTTTCTGTCATTCCGTCTCCTTCTGTGTGTTTTTGTGTAAGTGATCACTGAAGACTCTCTGTAGAATGATCGTTTGTTGTTCATAAATATTTGCTGTATTTTTTTACCAGTCACAAATGTATGTAAGACAAAGCAAACAGGCTTGTGTTGCTCTCAGTTCCCATCTGTACTGATGTGGTTTAGTTTTCCAGGTTCAGCAGCACTTTTATCTGTCTGTGCAATATAGCAATGACAATAGTTTATGTAGAGCAAGCTCCATGGTGAACTAGAACAGTTCTCAACGAGCAACTCCGTGCCTATATGTGTGTGCATACATGCATGTATGTGTGTGTACATGTGTTTGTGTGTGTATGTCCATCTGTGTGTATATGTGTGTGTGTATGTGTCTATGTGTTGGTGACATCAAAGAATAACTTGCCGTGTATCTGAACAAGGCATTCTAAATGTGACATTTTAGTATGATGGCGTGACAATTAATGTAGGTTGTCATTAGGGAAAAAGAAAGTAGGTTATTATTGTTCAGCATGTATGACCATCTATTGGAGCTATTCTCATTCAGTTTTGTGCAAGGCATTCCAGACATAAGTAACAGCACACTGGACTCGTTTAAAAGTAAAAGATTCTTTTTTCACATGTTGAAGTTTTAAAACCTACAGAGGAAGCTTTTGTGTGCTTCTAACATTTCAGTTTTACAAAAAATGAAACAATGTTTGAGTTTTTCCACTTTCAGGAGTGCACAAGATATAGAATTTTAACGTGTTGCAAAAAACAAAAAAAAAAAAAAAAAAATTGTGATGACCATGTGAAGTTTCTTTGCATCTTGGTCACATAGTTTACAAGATGTTAAAGGTGAAGCTAAGTACTTTGCCTATTCATTTAAAAAATGAAATAATTAATGTGAAGAAAAAAAACCAACCAAACAAAAATTAGTGCTTCAGTTTGTCAAAGCATGAAAATGTTTAATGTATTTGCTTCTGAGTAAAACAGTTTCTGGGATATTAGCATTAAAGTCTGTACCCCATACTTTCATGCAGATCTAGATTGGCTTGCCAGGCAGGGCAGGCTGCCCAGATGGTAAACATGGAAGGACTGAAAGGGTTAAAGTATAATGTCTGAACCTCTTCATCTCTCTCTCTCTCTCTCTCTCTCTCTCTCTCTCTCTCTCTCTCTCTCTCTCTCTCAGACTCCCCCACTCCCCACAACACCCCTCCCCACTTCCCTCACCGTCTCTCTCTGTCTTTGTCTGCCTTTACTCTCCCTACCTCCTACTGTCTCTTTCTGTCCTTTCTCTCTCCCCCCCCCCCCCCCCCCCCCCCCCCCCCATCCCACGTCCCTCCACTTCTCCCCTTTCATTTCCCAGGGCTGTTTCTCTGGTTGACAAACATTAGGGGGGAAAAAAACTGAAAAGAAAGAAAGAGAAAGAGCAGCATTCAACATGTTCCTTAAATGTCCTACAGGCTTCCAAACCTGTATTTGTCTGTGAAATGGCCTAGGCTTACAGGGGCTGGCTGAAAGAAATGTTAGCTCCATTCATATGCCTTGTGGTACCTGAAGAAAGGGCCGTTACACTTTTGGTGACAGTAGTGTAGGATGTGTGCAAAACGGAAAACTTTGGCTTGTGAAGACACGGGGAACATGAACAACATTAGTGTAGTTGGGCCTGTCAGTGTTGGGTGTCAAAACCAGCACAGCCAGTTATTAATGGTGTCAATCTGTGTCCAGTGTCCTTTCAGGTGATATTTTCTTCCATGGCAAAGTAAAGGTCAGGGTCTAGTGGAAGGTTGGGGGGAGGGGGGGGGGGGGCGAGTGGGGCGGGGGTGGTGGTGGGAGGGGGGGGGGTGGGAGAGGGGGAGCTGAAAGGAGGAAAGAAGGTGTTATCAGTAGAGTTTTGCTTGTCCTTAGGAGTGCTAAGTGTGGATTTAAGAGAGTGGAGAGTTCACCCACCCGGGTCCCTGATCCTAGGGCTTAAGTGTACTGGTTGTCCCATGGCCTTTTTGCTTTCTTGTCCCACGCCTTTCAGTGTGTATGTCTTGTCTGACTCGCTACCTGTCTGTCTCTGTAACTTCTGTCTCTTTCTGGCTTTATCTCCTTTTTTTGTCAGTCTGGCAAACATGTACACACATGCATGAACAGACGCATACTCACATACATGATCACATGCTTGCATATTATACACACACATGCACACAGGTTCACATGCAGGCACAAAATGCACATGCAGACTCAAACACACACAGACACACACACATGCATGCATGCACGCACGCACACATGCACACCTGAGAGCATGTACTAGTGCAAAAATGTATGCTTACTTACTGCCCATGTATCCAGATTCCACACTGAAACACATATGCACATGCATTAACACACTAGCATACGTTGCATGTGCTTGTATGTATATGTACACCACTTATATTATACATAAGTGTTGAGATGCAGCAAACATCCATCTTTACACTTTGAGGAATGTATAAATGCACCTGTGCACATGTTGCATGTACTGTGGTGTGTGTGCTCGCGCGTGCATGCATGAGGCACATATATGCCCTAGCGAGCTCACACACACACATGCACATACATACAGACTTAATAAACATCCTCTCTCACACACACACACGCACGCACGCAGGCACGCGCGCATGAGTGCATGCACACAGAGACGCGTGTGCATATTTTCACACACACACACATACTCGCAAGCATGAAGAAGTTGTGGAGACACATGAAAAGGGAGAAAGAAAAGCACACTTTGCAAAATGATGTCCATCCCCCTTCCTTCCCATACGCAAGTCCCCTTCCTTCCCATGCGCAAGTCCCCTTCCTTCCCATGCGCAAGTCCCTTCCTTCCCATGCGCATTTGTAAAAGAGGACAGTAAACAAACACGAAAAAGAAAAAAAAACATGGATGGTGAAGGGTTTTTAACTGATAAAGTTAGAACATGAAATTTGTTCCAGTCATCGTAGATAAACACACCATGGGACAAAGCTGATAGAGGTAGGGGTTACGGGGATTCACTTTGTTTTGCTGTCTCAAGTTTCAGAGATTTAGTGAAGATGATAGAGAGGAGGGGGGAAGTGGGGGTCACATAACTTTTAAGTCAGTATCTCTCATCTTTCTTTGCTTTCTTTATTATGCAGTTGCCATATGTTTCTGCCAGATAAAGTTGGGGAGGGGAGGGGAGGGGGTGTTAAACAGAAGAAGAGAACCGTGTTGATTATGGTCCACTTTTTTGTCCCACGAGTAGTTATTGCACTAATAGGCTGAAAAACTTACTTGTTCTTAGACTCTGTGTGTTAGCAGGTCCGTTCTTGTAGTGTGTGTGTGTGTGTGTGTGTGTGTGTGTGTGTGTGTGTGTGTGTGTGTGTGTGTGTGTGTTTGTCAGTACAACCTTGAGTTAATTTGACAATAGATTGGTTTCAGTCAGTCAGTGTATGTATGTGTGTGCACGTGCGTGTGTGCATGTGTGCGTACATGTGTACATATGCATGCATGTCTGTGTGTACTTTTCACTAAGGGAAGGAGTGAAGTGAGTGTGCATTTAAGGTGTGAACAGATTTAATTTTATTCCTATGTCTTTTAGTCTTCAATTATGAATCTTCACAAGTGTTACTTTTTTCAAAAGTTGTTATTGTATGGGGGGGGGGGGGGGGGGGGGGGGAGTTATTTTTCCTGTTCTGTTTTCTCTCAGTTCAAGTCATCAGGGACCAAAATCAGTCAGTTGATACTGTTTCACCCTTGTTGATTCTTTTTTCCATCTTCTTCTTTTTTTTTTCTTTTTTTTTTTTTTCAGGGGTGTGGTGTGATGTGGGATTGGGAATGTTCTCCCAGATCATTGCAGATTGTACCTCAGATCAGTTACCTTCACCTCTGCCCCTTTCGTCCTATCCCACCCACCCCCTCACTCCTTCTCCTTTCCTACTGGACCTGCTGTGGTCACACTCACACTCGGGGTGGGGGACGGAAGGGGAGGGGTTGAGGGTTGGAAAATAGACAGTTGATGCCTGAGAGAAGAAAAGGCGATTCTGACACACTTCATAGAGACCTGCTTACATCACTTGTTCCCTGGTAGTGCTACATTTGTGCTCAAGGAGTGAAACGAGTCAAAGGTACACTGTGTCTAATTTACATTGTTTTATTAGCAAACCATTGAGTTTTAAGAGGGGAGGGGGGGGGGGGGGGGGGGAGTGGGTGGAGGGGGAGGAATAATCCATTCTCTTTCCTGTCTTGGACACTGTTCAGTTTCCAGTCTGAACATTGAGTTGCATTATCCAAAGGGGCAGGTTCTGTTGTTGAGCTGTTTTGAACAATAAATAATTTCAGTGTTCTTCCAGACATCAGAGGTAAAGCCAGTATCCTGTGATAGAATGGTAATTTAAGAATGAAATAAATGATTGAAGGAAAGGAACATCTGTACTATTTGTTCTTCTGCGAATGACTTTACACTGTATTTTTTGTCTGTAGTCTTTTATAAACAATGTGTATTGTTCATTTATAGTATTCATGTGGTCAGTGTGTTCTTTCCATGTGTTTTTTTTTTTCACTTGGTGTTCCTTGTCATATTTTACATTTACCAAAACTTGTGTGCCGTAGATTGTCCTTTCTTTTTCTTTTTTTTCCCTCCCATTTTTTCAAAAGATTCTTTGTAAACCTCCCTTTTCAGGGCCCAGTGTTTTGTTTGTTTCTTTCCCTCTGTAGAAGTGGTTGGTTGGTTTCCTTTTATTGTTGGTCCTCATCTTGTTTGTTAATTTCTTTAAACAGTAACTCTTTGAAACATCCCTTTTTACAGCACATATTGAAATAGAACTTTTCCATGTATGGTTGCTTGATAATGAATCATTAATAGAGTTTTTTTTTCAGAATATTTAGATTTTTTGAATAACTGATGTAGTGTTCTGTGGACCTTAAATAGACACTGGTGGGAGGGGAGAGAGGCTTGGGGTAGAGAAGTGGTAATGGACATAACATTGAAAGGGTAGAGGGAGAGACTGGAGGGTCGACAGGGTGTTGGCAGTGATGACCCAGGGAAGAGACTGGAAGTAGCCTGGGTGGAGGAAGGCATAGAGCAGCCCTCTTTTCAGTTCCTTGTGTGTGTGCAACAGATGGGACAGATAGCAAAGTGTTCAGAGCTCCACAGTGGTCCTGCTCTGTGTGTGCCTGTGTGTCTGCAGTGCAGCCAGCCACAGGCCCTGAATCAACACTGGGCTTAGTCATGGACACTGTTGAAGCCAGGGCACACACAGACACACACACACAGACACACACACAGACACAGACACACACACACACACACACACACACACACACACACACCACACACACACCACACACAGACACACACACACACACACACACACACACACACACACACACACACACACACACAAGTGGAAGGTGAATGATTGGCTAGAATAGGTGATAGTGATCACTTTTTTTTTTTTTTTTTTTTTGTCTAATATCACGAATAGTGGATAGACGTTAAATGAAAGACACACACACACACACACACACACACACACACACACACACACACACACACACACACACACACACACACAGAGGCTCAGGCAAACACACACACAGATAAGCACTGTTTAGAGAGCAGTGTAGTGGCTGCCAGTGGGGCCGATATATTTTATTGCCTCTGAGGTAGTCAGTGTGTCAAAGCCACACGTGCCTGCCTCTGATCAGTTCATTCAGCTCTGCCCCGAACAGTTCTATAGGGGGGATTGCCAGTGGGGCGTTGCAGGGTCCCTTTTGAAACCCGTAGTTATCATGACCTTGATGTGCTAGCTGAGACCAGCTGGTGGGTGCGGGT
>CM031596.1:103530463-103567963 GCA_018398815.1 Conus ventricosus
TCTGTGTCTGTATTTGTCTATGTCTATCTCTCTGTCTCTTTCATCCTCCCTCTCTCTCTGTAGGTGCACATGTGTAGGTATGTGTGTACGTGTGTGTGTGTGTGTGTCTTTCCCCTCTGTGTGTGTGTGTGTGTGTGTGTGTGTGTGTGTGTGTGTGTGTGTGAGACTGACCATGTCCATCTTTTTTACCTTATCCTTGTGTGTTAGTCATTTGTCATGAAAGTGACATGTTGAGTGCTGTGCAAGCCACATCATCAATTTTTCTTTCCCTCTCTGTGCTCTTTTTGTGCATTTGTGTTAGTTTGGAAGGGGAGGATGGACAGGAAATGTCCATTATCATTCGCTGTTTGCTTTAAATCAGAATTGATAAGCATGTCTTTGTGTCATTTAATTCTTAAATTTGTGTCATGGTCAGTTCTTGCGTTGAGTCCTTTGTACCTGTTGGTTATTGACGGTCGCCATACTCCGCAATCAGGGCTGATGCAAACTTAGTATGTTTACGTATCATATGCATATCTGATCTGCATGTGAGACAAACACGATTAAAGCAATGATTTGCAAGATCCTTTAATTGAAATTATGCTGTAAACGGCTGTGCTTTATTTGTGAACCGATACAGATTAAAGAAAATCGACCTTGATATAAGAATTGAATATAACAAAAGAATGTTAACGTGTTCATAGCTACATAGCAGATGGGAGCTAGGAAGGTTGAATGTAAGAAAGAATGTCAAGCTTATACAAGTTATAGTGACCTAGGTGATTGCCTTCTGCCAAAGCAGCATGTGACAAGCGAATATTGATCTATTCATAGTTACAAAAAAAAATGGGAGTCTACAAGAATGGAATGAAATGGAAGACTAACTGATACTCATAGGAGATGGGAGTTAGCAAAAATTGATTGAATGTAAGGAAAGAATGTGTAGCTTATAGTGACATACAAGATTGCAGTCTGCTAAAGCAGCATGTTGCAAGAGAATATTTATCTCGTCTTACATACATAAGAAATGGGAGTCTGCAAGAATAGAATGTAATGAAAGAATGTTTAGCTGATCATATTCACACAGAATGTAGAGGTCTGCTAAAATGTGAGTCTGCTACCTGGTTATATATTTCTGTGAAAATGTACCTTAGAGAACTGAATGAACAGAAGGAATGGTTAATTTTCTGTAGTTTAAATGAAAGATGAAAGAATCTCCAGTCCTCCACAGTGCATTGGAGATTTCACAATATCAGTCACAAATTAAAATGAAACGGTGACTCGGTATCTCCGAAAGAGTACCTGCTGACTCAGAACTGAGAAAGTCTAGAATGAAGTGAATATCACAGCCATGTTTATAGAGCTTTTTTTGACTTCTGAAACACAAGATATGATCTGATGGCTGCCCGTAATCATACGATTATTGTACTTCCTCTGTGCTTGCATACAAGCACAACAAAAAGCAGTTTGTCTTTCCACAAAACTTGCTTTGTATCTTGAGTTGTTCTGATTGTTTGGATTTCCCCAAGGATTTGCATATTCCTCTCTTTTGTCCATGTATTAGAATGTATGAATTTGCATGATGTTCTGGCTTGGAGATATTCCTCGTTACTTCATTGAATGGTGTCTGGGCCATGCGTGTGTCAGAAGCTTTGGGTCATCATGGAAATGTCCAAGCATGTGGCCTTGTGTTATTTCTAAATTCCATGAAATGCATTTTTCATACCAGGCCATTTCTCAGTGCAGTCAGTCTTTCATCATAACATTCAAGCTGAGATTTTTTTTTCTTTTTTGAGAAGTGGGTACATCATGGTTTTCTTACTTTTCTCTCTTCTTTTTTTTCCCATCATTTTTCATGTTTGAGTAAAATTTGTGACTTTGAGGCAGAAATGATAGTTTTGTTGAAGAAGAGAAGGTGATTGTTCAGTTCTATTCAAATTAATACATATTTATTCTGATTCATGTGATACAGTAAAATGGCTTTTGGAATGTCAAAATTATCTTTAAGAACCAAACTCTTGTAGCTGATCCAACATTTCACAACACCTGTGTGTAAGAGTTAGTGATTTATCTAGATTTTTAAAGCAGTGATATCCATGTCTCCCGGTTTTCCCTGCATCTTTTATGTTGTTTGTACCTCAGTATCTTTTTTACTGTAGCATTCCCTGTGTATCTTTGGTTTGTTTTCCGGGAAAAAGTTTAGTATTTATACTTCAGCTGTCTCTTCTTCTACCCCTTCCTTCTTTTCTTTTTTTTTTTTTTTTCCATTGTTTTCTGTTATATCTTCGCAAAATTATTTCATGCTGACAGATAATGTGCATTTACATTACCTATTCCTTCTATATCACTTCAGCATCATTTTTTGCTCTTACTTTATACAGCATCCTGTCCTATGCTTATATACTTTTAGTATGTTTGGTATCATTTATATCCTTGAAACTTCAGTCCTTGCCATAGTGCACGCTGCATACCTGTGATTTAAACGCAGTTACGTCTGTTTAGGTCCAGTATCTCAGATATGAGTTTTGTGGTACTTCTAGTTAGCTCTGCAGTTATCGCCTAGACCTTGCCGTGTAGTAAATCATCCTTGTTTAGTTGGTACCACCGTTTCTAGCTCTGCAGTTATCGCCTAGACCTTGCCGTGTAGTAAATCATCCTTGTTTAGTTGGTACCACCGTTTCTAGCCCTGCAGTTATCGCCTAGACCTTGCCGTGTAGTAAATCATCCTTGTTTAGTTGGTACCACCGTTTCTAGCTCTGCAGTTCCCCAGCTGTATCCCATTGTCCTTGCACTGTGGTCAGTTGTCTTGGTTTATATGTTACAACATTTTTCTAGTCCTGCAGTTATCTCCCTGCTCTTGCAGTGTGGTAACCTGTCCTGATTTGTGTAATATCACTGTTCCTAAAGCTTCAGCTACCCGGATGCCCTTGCAGTGTAGGAAAATTGTCCTGGTTTTCAGGGAACCACTTCTAGTCATCCTCCTATCCTTGCAGTGTGATGAATTGCCTTGGTTTTCTCACACTGTGCAGTCATCTCCGATCATTGCGGTGTGGTAATTCGCCATGGTTTATATGGTGCTAATAGTGTAGCTGTGCCGTTACCTCCTGTCTTTGCAGTGTGGTAAATTGTCCTTGGTTTATATGATCCACCAAACCCCTCTTCACAGTTAAATGATAATAAAGGCAATAAATAGAGCGGGTTTTTTTCTTCTGAGGATTCACCGTATAACATAATATCTATTTAATTTTCAATGCAAGAATCGGGGAAACAACTTTTTGTAGCTGTCAAGCTCCCAAATATTTTTAGAAGTTCTGTAATTTTGAATTGTTACCAAAATCATGAATTTAGTGAAAAGATCCAGAATTTCACAATTTTTTTTTTTTTAATGTGGGGCTTTGAGAGTAATTTTTGAATAGGGATGATAAAGAATTGCAGAGTAAAGCCCACATGATGTTATGTGGGTGTTGGTAATTTTTTGTACAGAAAATGCAATTTCCTTTTAACTCTACGTTTGTGAACTGAAACATAAAGGGACCAGAAATGCTTTCAGTCAGAAGCCAGACTGCCCCTTCTTCACACCACTCATCCCCTTCATCCTCAGGTTCCTGAATTTTGACATAAGGAGGTTGGCAGCTATGAACCTTTTTGCCATGATCAAAATCAACGCTACTGGCATTTTTTTTAAAGGGGTATAAGTTATATTGTGGGATGTGATATGAGGTAGTCTAAATTTTCACATAAAGGGTAAATACACAAGTGGTAGTCTAACATTTTCAAATTAAGGGTAAACATATGATCTGTTAACAAATATTTATCGTTTAACTTTAGTCATACTGTTCTTCATGCAGGAGAAAGCTTCATTCAATTAGTTTTTTGTTAAACAGCTTCATGTCTGCAGAATTTTTATATTTGTAAACCAAGTGGTGAATATAATTGTTTAAATTTTTTAATTACTTTTGTTCTTTTGAGTAAAAGGCAGAAAAGGAATAAAAAGAAAATTCAGTGTGAATGAATTATAAGACTTATCTCCAGGTCTTCCAAATGAGAGGTACAGTGTTTTATTGCATCAAGGCAGTTGCTGTCTTGTTAAGACTAACCAAGTCCATCGCTTACGAAAACTAACTTCTGGAGAAAAAAATGTTCCAACACAAAGAAGTCGAAGTTCTCTAGAACTAAGGAGAACTCCCATTGAAAACTCTGCACAAAACAAGTGTAGAGGAAAGATTCTGCCACTGAAATTTGTGTAGGTCCAGACCATGGTTGTATGAGCTTTTATCAACTGAGCAGCTAAATTGTATTCAAGTGTGCCGATTGGACAACACCTCATTTCTGTCACTCATAGTCACACTCAACTTGACTTGAAAAATAATGTTCTAAGACTCAAATCAAAGCTTTTTTTAAGTGATGGATACTTTTTTTTATGAGCACTCATATGTACACTGCTCATCTTAATGCCAAAACTTCCCAAATAGCTTGTATGGGAATGAAATCAAATGTTGGTCAACCTCAACAAACAGGTACAGGTGGATTGGCAATGGACTGTTGGAGGATCATGGATACAATTGGATCAGTAGTTTTGTAAATGAGGGGAGACCTCTCTAATGTATGACGACTCTCGTCATCAGTTTTGGAAATCTTTTTTATGCAAGTGTTTTAGATTTCACAAAAAGTTGGGATGGAAAAGGTGGAAGGGAAAGAGGGTGGGGTGTTAACAAGCCTGCTGAGCCCTGTCAGGATAACATGGAGCTGTTGTTTGTTTTGGTACCAACACATGCTGCACCTCTCCTGTTGAGGGCCAAGAAAGAAGTTGTCCAGAGTGTATGTATTTCCCCTCACTGAACTTCACTTGAAGGAAACTTCAGTCAAGTATACTTTATCCCAAAAACGATAAGCCAACAACTAAGTACACTTTACCCCCAAAAGAGAGAAGCCAACAGTCAAGTATGCTTTACACCAAAACAGATCAGCTGACAGTTACATGCGCTCAACTGCAAAACAGATAGGCTGACAGTCTTGTACATTTTACTTCAAAACACATAAGCCAAGATTTCTGTTAACCAAATGGACATTTTGGTCCATGTAACATTATTTGAGCAACATGAGATTTTGTTAATCCTAAATTTGGCAAACCTGAAAAAAAGTTTTAGTCCCTGGCAGGTCAAATGTGTCTAACTGCATGTCTTTTGCTTTAGTTCCATATTTTGAGTTGTGCGAAAAGGTTTAGGTGGGGTAATGTCCGATGAACTAGTACAGCAGATTCTGTAGAGTTTTTTTCTTTTCTTTTTCCTTTCTTTCTGTTCCATTCTTGCTACACTTTCTCTGTTCTTCAAACCTTTTGTTGTGGCTTGCCTCAGATTAATACTCTTTTGAAAGCACCATTTTATTTGTTTGTTAAGATGTATTTCTTTTAATAAAATATTTTTTTACGCACTTAGTCTTTCCTGAGCCTGCTGATATACTGTGCTGTGTGTGTGTGTGTGTTTTTTTGACAGCATCACCTTGATCAGCATTGTGGGGGATACCATGCATTCTGCTTTGTTATTTTAATTTGCTTTGTGATTCTCAATTGACTGAGGGAAAGAACAAATTGTGGTGTACAGATGTACAACTGACTTCAGACAGAAGAACAACGGTGGAGAGGAGAAGGGGGAAGGAAGAGAAACTCTAGCCATTTGGGCATTGCAGTAATGTTGCTTCTATTTTGTTTCTTTATTTATAGCCTGCAAGGAGGGCTAGGATTGCAAGGCCAGTAGAATTTGATGACTTGGACTTTTGACTGTCGTTCAGAAGACCAGCCACCTCTCTCTTGACTGCGTTTTGTGTCGTAGCTGATAGATCGTGCTGTGTTTTGTTCCGAGTCCTTTTTTTTTTTTCTTTTTTTTTTACGAGTTCTGTTGTGGATATGCGTGGATTTTTTTTTTTTTTTTATCTCGTCGTTTTGTGGTGTAGCATGCTTGAGGAATGAGGAGATGTTGCCACACCAAGGAGTTCTCGTTTGTGCATCCCTCATGCCCAGACTGTAGACATCATCCTTGCTTTATGTCCGTGTGCCTCCATTCTCATGCTCCATCCGTCTGTGCGATCAGCGTCTCATCGTCCGCCCTGCTGCATCAAGCCAGCCACTGTGGTGTGTGCACGTACAGTGGCTGACCAATTGTTGTGTCCTTCTCTCTCCTGTCGTTAGGCCCAGCCTGTCGCTCCAGAGCTTGTTGCTAAGCTACTTGGTAACCGAGTAGCCGTGAGCCCCATCGTGACGGTGGAGCCCCGACGTCGCAAGTTTCACAAACCCATCACCCTCACCATCCCCGTGCCCAAGCGGCCCAGAAAGGCATGATCAACCAGTATGGGGCTGACAGGCCCACGCAGTATGGGGCAGACAGGCCCACCCTGCGTCTGCTCTACAGTCTGGCAGGTGGGTTGCCCCCATCCCTTGTCAGCTCTCTGCTCTTCTCTCTCTTGTGTGCTGTATGTGTCATTTCATTGACCATGTCGTTGATGGAAGTTCAGCTGCTGTTTGTCGGTCATTGCCATCAGACCACAGGGTTCCTATCTGCATTAAGTGTACTCTTCAAACTCCTACCTGCCCCTTTCCCACCATAGGTTGAGATCAGGTTTCAGTGTGCAACTTAGGATGTCCAAGAGGGAAGGAAGGAGTAAGAAGCAATGGATAAATGTTGCAGATACTGACACAGTATATGGTAAAGAAAAGGAAGGCTCACATTGTTGAAAGAAAAACTGGAGAAATTTGAAGTATGTGTGTTTGTGTGTGTTAGGAAATACTTCCCACTTTTGTCGCATTTTATGACTGCATCTCATTAAGGTCCATTTTAATCACATGTTAAGTTTCAGGGAAGTGAAACCATGAAGCTGAGCAAAGAATCAGATATTCATAGCATGACGATAGTATCCATCTGTCTGCCTATCTCTAAGGTTCTTCCCATTGTTATCTATAATAATAATATATATATATATATATATATATATATATATTTTATATATATATATATATATATATATTATATTGAACAGTTTAGTAGTGGGAGAAACAAGTGCAGCCTAAAAATTCCTCGGTCAGTACATTAATGACTTGGCAACGATTATTTTTAACCAAAAAATGGAGGGGGAGGGAAAACAGGAGGAGAGAGAAAATGTTAACAAAAATCAGGAAAATATATTATAAGCATTAAACCCTCCCCAGCAGCGTAAGGGAACCATGGTAATCCATCCTGAAGACAGAACCATTCATATCGCTTGCTGCAAGGCCTTTTGTCTGCTGGGTCGGACTCATCAGGGAGGCACGGCTGATTGTGTCTGCGCTCCCTTGGCATCAAATGGTGATATATCACAGTCTTTAATTGTGTTGTATTATCAGCCACAAGGGTTCAAAAGTAGAATCCAACAGCACTCCAAAGCAGCCAGCGAAGGGTAGAAAAGTAAAACAATAAGAAAGTGTGGTAAGGAAATAAGTTTCTGAAAAACTGAAATCGTTTTATGAACTGTATATTATATAGGGGAAATCTTTGAGCCTGTGCTTGAGAATCCATTTAAGGATGCAAGGGAGGTCAAAAGATATTTATTTATTTATACTTTCAAGTCGTACAGTTCTATGGGAGGATATGAATCAACGTTTTGTTCTGGAGGTTTTGAGCCCATTGGAGAAGAGTTGTAAGACCTTGTCTTCACAACAAAGCCTGAAAGATTACTTCCCTACAGTTTGTTTGGCACTGGTTGTGAAGCTTTATCTCTTTCTGTTTTTTCCTTCTCTCTCTCTCTTTCTTTGTCTGTGTCTCTATTGCTGTTTTTGGATGCATCTCTTGCAGTTCCTGCAGCCGTCACTCTGAGGTTTTTGTTTGTTTGTTGCAGTGACAAGCTGTATGTTGTACTGAATATTGTTGGTCATGGTCTGTGTGTTGCGTATGTTTTCGTTGATTTAGTTAGAAGATGGAAATGGTATGCTCCAAGTTTGGTATCCAGTTTTATCGAATATGTATCTTTAATGCATAGTTTGGCACATGAATATTGTCTGGTAGTTGTTGTTTGTTTCTTTGTTGGTTTGTGTTTGGGGAGGAGAGGTATTGGGATGATAGTAATTAAGGTTGGGTGTTGAATGCGTTTCTCTGTACTGTCTGGATGGATGTAATTGTTCTTTATTTACATGTTGAAATCATGAAACTTGTGCAGGACTTTTTTTTTGAATGATTGATTGATTGATCAGTTGATTTGACTGATTGGTTGATCAACCGATCAATTCAAGGATTGGTCAGTTATTTGGTTCGTTGATGATTGATTGATTCATTCTTTGGATTATCAGTTAATTAGATGTTAATTGATAGGGAGTGGTTGGTTAGTTATTTGGTTGGTTGTTGATTGATTAATTCATTCTTTGAATGGTCGATTGATTAAATAATGATTGATTGTTTAATTGAAAAATTCATTTTCTCTATATAAAGGTGACCCAGTATGAATTTTGGTAGATCAGGCTTAGCATTTAGGAAAATTTATATTGGGGCCTTTATTCAGCTTCTTGCTTTGGGGGGTTGATAAGATGTTTGTAAGTGCAGTTATGATGGACTGTTATAAGTTTTATTTAACTTGTTATCTTCATCTTATGTTGTTTTTGTTTTTTTTAATCAGTTCTTTAATTTCTTGGCATAATTATTTATGGCAACGGGCTTATATTTGCATGGGATCAGTTTCCAATGTAGAGGACTGCCCTGTTATAAATGAAAGCAAGCAAATTGAACATCAGCTTGTGTATCTTGAATTTTATCTTTTGGACCCGAAACCAGCGAAGCATTAGCGTTCAGTTTTGATTCAAATACATGATCACAGCAAGGTGTCTTCTGTCAGATCTCTAGCAGGTACTATGAAGTATAGGTCCTTTGGGGCATAAAAAGAAATCCCTTCATAACTTTGCATAATAGCTACATGGATACTGATGGAGGCTTATTTTTTTCTTCATTGATGGCTCTGTTGTTGTTTTTTGGCAGTTTATCTCTGTCTCATTATCTGTCTGTCTGTCTGTCCAAAAATGTGTCTTTCTCTGTTTCTGTCTGTCTGCAGCTGTCCGTGTATCAGTCTACCTGCCTTTAAGTGTTTGTTTGTCTTTCCATCTGTTTATATGTGAAAGGTATGTGATGACAGTGATCTGTTAAATTCCATGTTGTCATTATTGTCAGAGAGTGATGACGAAGATCCCAGCCATGATTTTGGTAAATTTAGAGTGTTTGTTTCGTTACGTTTTTTTTTTAAACATGTATCAGGCAAATTTAATACCTGCATTTTTTTTTTACCCTTTTTCTCTATTTCGTTTGTTTTCCTTTTCTTTTTAGAGTGTAATAGTTTGATTGCTAAGGTATACATATCCAAGGCAGGCTTCTGCTTGCTTTATTTGCCTGTTGAATTACAAGAGCTGACTTAAAGAATTTAGAAACTAACAGTAGTGATTGCTGGAAAGGCACAAAAGATGCAAGCTATACAAGTTTTACATTCTGTGTGTGTGTGTGTGTGTGTGTGTGTGTGTGTGTGTGTGTGTGTGTGTGTGTTGTGCTGCGTGTGTATGTGCATGAGTGTGTGTGTGTGTGTGTGTGTGTGTGTGTGTGTGTGTGTGTGTGTGTGTGTGTGTGTGTGTGTTGTGCTGCGTGTGTATGTGCATGAGTGTGTGTGTGTGTGTGTGTGTGTGTGTGTGTGTGTGTGTGTGTGTGTGTGTGTGTGTTGTGTGTGAAGTGACGAGTGTTGATGGATCTAATTTCTCCCCTTTTCTCTGTGCTGTTTGTGCTGCGGCTAGGCAACAACTATAGTAATCGAGGTAACTGTCCCTTGTCCCCCAACTGCCTTTTTATCTTATCGCTTGACCCCCTCCCCCTTGCCCCTCCCCCAATTTTTCTCTTGCTTACAAGATTGCTTCATCTTTCTTTTTTTATCTTTTTTTTTTGTCTCAGTCTTTTTATTCTTTTCACAGTTTTGCTATGTGAGTAGTGTCAGCAGCTTTTCTTTCTTTCTTTTTTGTACTCTTTCTTTATGATAATTTAAAAGTAGAAAATGTATGTGTTTACTTTCTTGACCTGGCTAGAGTGCTTTCAACAATTATCGTTTAAACATGAATGTAACACGTGTTTTGTTGTCTGTCTCTCTGTATGTTTCTGTTTCTCTGTCTCTCATGCTCTCTTTTCATTCTGTTTTTCTCTTTGTCTTTCTCTGAGCGTCTCTTTTTCTAGTACATATGCACGTGCATTGGCATGTGCGTGTGTGTTTGAGAGACAGAGATGCTGTATCTCTAGTGAAACTACATATGGATGTATTAACAGCCTTTCACAGTTATTGTCATTTGTTACATTTTGTGTTTTTAATGCCTGTAATAGGAACAACTTCAGTATTTATTTCCAGTTGTAGTTTAATGGAGAATGAAGAATTTCTAAATGATGAGGCCCCTACCTCCTCCTTCCTGCCTGCCCCCACAACCCCTCCCCCACCCTTTCCCTTCTGACCATTCACACATAAAAACCTGCCTTAGTGTTTATCCATGTAGGCAAATACATGTGTCATATTTAGCATGCAGATGTTCCCTGGTAGGATGGGAGGATTTGGCAGAACAGATCAAGGATGTGAACAAGTTGGTGGTCTGTGCATGGTGAACACCATGAAAATCAGTGAATAGCTCTAGAGTTTGTCACCAAGTCTGTCCCTGTCCCCATTTTGTGTGCATTGGTTTGAAAAACTTGAAACTCCAAAAATGGAGGGAAGATCATGATTTTTTGAAAAAGGCAACAACAAAAAAAGTAAAGTATCGTAGTAAAAAAAAAAAACAGAAAAAAAAAACAGAAAAAAAGAAAATGATTGTTAAACATTATGTTGTATGATAATGATTGTGAAGCGTAATGGTACATCAAAAAGATGTGTCAGTCCATCTGTGCCTCTCTTCTTATCCCTTCTGTGTTGGCCCATGCTTAGATTACAGCTTTCACAGAAAGCTGAGGTAGCTGGTTTTAGGTTGCAACAATGATTTAAGTTTCAACGTACATATCTCCTTGCTTTGCTCCTACAGTGGTATACAAACAAGATGTTATAAACATACGTTATGCGTTATTCAGGCACAGAGATCCAGGTGCAGCATTGATCAGATTTGGTCACTCTAGGTTCTTTTCCATGCTCGCTGTCTGTTGTAGAACATTGTCTGCCATGGCAAGTACCTTGTCTGACAGCCTAAATGCGCTGCTTTCCACTATTATCTCTCCTGCCCTTTTTTTTTTTTTTTTTTTTGATCTCCCAAACTACTGCTGATCTGTAGCAAGGCAAATATTCCTCATTGCACTGGGAAGAGCAGACACAATAGAAATTTGTGGTCATGTAGAGGAACTGTGTAGACATAGGAACAGCACCCTTTCAGTTTGGAAGAAATAGATTTGTGCTGATGTAGAGGAAAGTTTGTGTATACCATTTTGAAAAACGTGAAGCATAGTCAGTCCAAAAATGATGGGGAGGCGGTATGCTTTCAGCTCAGAACGTGGACAGTGCGGTATGACCCTTGTGGTCAACTGGGATGTGATGGCCAAAAGAATTTGACTTGCATCAAATTCCGTTCCACATTCATTCCCAACATTCCCAATGCCTCCATAGTTACGGACTTCTGCTGTTCTCTCTTCCCAAGACTGTGGCATGGAACACTTGGGACGGAAAGGAGAACAGTAGATATGCGTAGCCACGGCTCTTGTCAGTGCACATTTCCATTTCTTTACTCACTGTCCTGTTTCTTCCATATATCTTCTTTTTTTTTTTACTAATAACACTGACTTTTGCATGTAACTGTAGATTTGTGTTGTCCACTTTTTTTCTTCAGCCATTTATATATTTCTTGCTTACTTTTGTTTAAAAATCAAAATGCTTTAACGGCATTACAGTTGCTTACCACTATATTTATTTCTGTGTATCTTTTGCTATTCATTGTTGAAAAAATACAGTGTGCATGATTTCTGTGTTACAAAACTTGAAAGTGAATGTAATGAATCCCGTTATGGGCTTATATTGTGACATTATGGATGTGGATGGCCTAATTGACATTGATGCCATCCATCCAGTCTGTGTGCATGCCTGTGATGCTCATTACTTGTACATGCTGGTAATTACATTGATGATGACCAGGGAGAATGGGAAAAGGTGTCTGGTTCTAAGATATTGTAATGTTCGGGTCTGTTCCTTGTGACTTTAATACACAGTGTCTGCAGTCGTTTATGTTGGTGTTACTTTTCCTTAGATTTATTGTTTTAGTCCAGCCGTGCGTTGACATATACATACATGTATGCAGTTGTAGTCCTAGTAATGCACATGATAAGAGAATGATGTATAATGTGCTGATACGTAAAGCTCTTGCTGAGTGAAATTAGCAGTGTATGTGTTTGCGTGTATGTAATTGTATGTGTGGTGCACACACACATGTGTGTGCGCATGGGTGTATGCGTTTATGTGTGTAAGGTAAGCACTTGCCGTTCTTTTTTTTCTTTTCTTTTTAACCCGTCAGCATATTTAAACTCTCTTTTTCTTGAGGGGGTTCTGTATAATCCTCACAGTGTCACTGACTGTCTTTATGAACACATTGTGAACAGTCAGTGCTGCCCACTGTTGGTAAATCTCGACTGATATTGGTCGGCCACACTTTTCAGAGAACATATAAGAAATATTTGTGATCATGTTCACCAAAGAACTGATTGCTTTCAACCATTCATATTATGGGGATCTGTGCATGAAGACTTCCTGTTCGCAAAAGGGAGAGAGTGCGGACTGGTTGTGGGGGTTGAGGGCTGTGTGAGAGTGTGATCCTTAGTTTTTTCCCTTGGTGTCCTCTTTTTTTTTAGAGTCTGCAACTATACCACAAATGAGTGAAAGCATCCTTCCATTAAAAATGTTGGTGTGGGTTTCATGTTACTTCTTGATGATGTTTTCTGTTGTTTTGCGTGTGCAGACGCAGCTTTGTAAATATCGTATTTGACTTTCTTTGATGATGTTATCTAATTGTAAATACAAAAATGAAACCCGTTACCTTAACATGAACAATATCGGATGCAATAATGTATCAATGATTTATTCTCATAGTAATACATTTGGTGACTCAATAATAATGCCACCAAGTGTGTTTGTTGTGAGCATTACAGTGACTGAATTGAAATGCAGTGGAGTTTAAATGAGTGTGCTTGGAATGTTTGGTCAAGGAATGCTGAGGTGCTCAGTCAATTCAGGTGTTCTGTTTTCAACATGTGTATATGATCTGTTTATAACATTCTCTATCCCTTCATTAGGAAAACCAGTTGTGGGAGCATGTATGAGAAAGACAAGGGCTTAGGAAATTGTGTGTGTGAGAGAGAGAGAGCGAGCAACAGAGAGAGAGGCAGAGAGAGATGGGGATGGGAGGTGTAGCTATGATTGTAGAATAGGTGGGTAGATGGGTGCTATGATGGTAGAATAGGTGGGTAGATGGGTGCTAGTGGGAAGATGGCAGCCCTGATCAGAAAGGAAAGCAGAAAAGTTGAACATACAGTATGTCTGCTCCAGCAACTGTTCTTCACAGCATTTTGGGAAGTGTTTGTGTTTTAAGCCACATGAGTTACATGTTCATAACAGCCTGGTTGAAAAGCTCAGTTTGTGATGGATGTGAAAGACAACCATGGAGAAAAAAAAATCTGCAGCAGTCTTGTGTTTGAATAGACACAATTAAACTTCACATTACTTAAAAAAAATTAGTTTCTCAATTGTTAAAATCGTAGCAAAGCACGTCATTGCTAAAATTGAAATTCAGTCGCTGTAAGCTGACTTTTTTTTTTCCTTATCTTTTTCTGTTTAAATTCTGGTAGCTAAGATTCAATGGTTCATGTGTTCAACACACCTATTGTTTTGAACTTTACCATTTGAATTTGAACATTTTTTATAATTTGAACATTTTTTATGAATGTGTCAGCCCTGATGTGGCCCTTTGCGGTCGGCTGGGCTATAAGCAACATTATCTTATCTTATCTTATGAATGTGTGTATCTGCTAAATTCTGTTATTTCTTATGCTCAGATTAACAACTTATAATGAATGTCATTGATCTTGTAGTTAGACACTGTTGTTGAGTTTTAGATTATACAATGTGTTGATTGGAAAATGATTTGAAGATTAGAGGTTCTGAGAGTGAGTGAGTAATTCATTGTAATGTGAAGGCAATGAGTTCTATACCCTGTTCCATTAGGTGCTCAATGATAAAATGACGATTGTCAGTTCTGTGAAGTATGCAAGCCATAAGGTATTTCTTTCCAAAAAAGAAAAGAAAGTGGAGCGTTTGATATGTTGTCAGTCCAAGAGTAATGCTGACTACTGTATTGATGTCTTGTGTTCAGCGGACCCTGCTCCTACCAACTGGGAGGACATCACAGACAACAAGCCCATCACCTTGGTCAACGACTGTGTCTCTTTCACCACCACTGTGTCAGCCAGGTATGCTGAGCTCGCCTCAGCAGACTACTGAGGAAGCTACCCTCAATTATTCCCACCCGTACCCATCCCCCTTTTTCACATCCTCCATCGTAATCCCCCACATACACCCACCAATGAAATGTCTGCTTATGAATCAAGGATGTAAACTAATTACAACAAATGCATTTTCATTATACAAAGGCGTTTGTAGAATTCATTCATTATTTACACAAAACTGAACACCTCCCAGGGCTGCTGAGTAATCCTTACTCCTTTACGTGCATGGTATTAACATGTTTCACATAATTCAAAGAACTTGGATCAGGAACTAAAAGATCATGCAAGAAGACAAGGATTGTTAAGATTGTATGACTGGATGGATCTTAGTTTCTCAGCTAAAGATTTCTTCTCAGTGAAGAACAATCTTCAAGGATTTCTGGGGGTCATGATAGAGAGATTCTAATGTACATGTATCACATGATGATGTGCCTCAGGTTTTGGCTGATCGACTGTCAAAACGTGTCAGAGGTGACTCGCATGGCTAGTGCCCTCTACCATGAAGCCATCTCTGTGCCATACATGGCCAAGTTCGTTGTCTTCGGCAAACGGACATCTACGGAGGAGGGGCGCCTGCGCATGTTCTGCATGACCGATGACAAGGTGGACAAGACACTGGAGAAACAAGAGAAGTTTGTGGAAATTGCCAGGAGCCGAGACATTGAGGTAGGTAGATGAGAGCAATGGAGAAGGTGGAGAAAGGGTGTTGGGGTTAGTGATGATGTGGGGATCATAAATGTTGAAAAACAGAAAGCGGTTTAGTTTCTCTCTCTGTCTTTCTCTCTCTCTCTCTCTCTCTCTCTCTCTCTCTCTCTCTCTCTCTCTCTCTCTCTCTCTCTCCTCTCTCCCCCTCTCACTCTCCCCTCCCCTTTTCATGCTCTTTCTCTCCCACTCTCTTTGTTTGACTCCTTTCTTCCTTCCTATTTTGTCAGTGTCATTTAATCAAAGGAAACAAACTGGCTGAATATTCACAGTCAAATGTTAACACAGTGGAAACTTTATATAACCTTCAAAATGTTCTCGTGGGGATTATGGGAGCTTTTTCAGTATGAATAGCTCTTCCACCTTCTGGAATTTTTGTGCTAGTAACTTCGCCTTTTCTGTCACTTTTTATTTCTCTGCCTTTTTAATAATTTATTTTTGTCTTTTTTTTTTGTTGCCAGTTGTACTCTGTTTTTCTGCTTTCCTGGACTGTTCTTCAGTCTTTTTATAGAAACTCCCATAAGTTTTCTCTGATAGCAATTTTTGATGTACCAGTTTGTTGTTGTTTGACAGTTAGATAGTGAAAGGTGTATGCACTGTCTGTTTATTTGACAGTTGGATAGTGAAAGGTGTATGCACTGTCTGTTTATTTGACAGTTAGATAGTGAAAGGTGTATGCACTGTCTGTCCATTCTGCGATGTGTATTTGTCCATGTGGCTTTTTCGTGTACTTTCTGTGGCATTGATATTTGTTTTTATTCAGGAAGTGAAAAACCTAGGGGAACTGCTTATGCACATCAGTTAGCCTGATTTTATTTACCTTAAGATGTCAGTACTTTAGATATCTTGCGATGACCAACTTGTGTTGTTTGTGTCTTTTTCAGGATTTTTTTTCTGATGATTTGACTTGTGCTGTGAAGTAAGGCTTTTTACCTGTGTAAGTTTGACTGTTCAGAAAAGGCTTGGCGTTGTTGGATGGGCCATAATAATTAAAACTTTAAAATTTACACCCACCCACCCCAGAAATCCATTAAGAAAAAAGAGAAAAGAAAAAAAGGAAGCCCAAAACAGGAGATGGATTGCTCTGTCTTGCAAATCAATCTAGTATAAACAAAGAGAAAAATGTTTCATAAATACATCTTACAAGGCGTAGGGTGGGGGTCTTCCCAGGTAAGGTATTGCTGGAAGATTTGACTGCACTAAGAGTGTGGGGGACTGTCGTGTCAGGTGCTGGAGGGCAGGCCACAGTACGTGGAGATGGCCGGCAACCTGATCCCCATGACCAAGTCAGGCGACCAGCTGCACGTCAACTTCAAGGCTTTCCGGGAGAACCGCCTGCCCAGCACCGTCAAGGTGCGTGACCCCGACCAGGACGCCGCGGCCCGGGTGGCCTTCATGAAGGAACCCAAGCTAGCCCGCGGAGAGGCTCCCCAGACCCCAGTCTGCAACCTCAACATCCGGTTGCCGGACACCATTTCTGTGAGGAGCATTGCTTTGTGTGTGTATGGGTGTGAGTGTGAGGTGGACTCCTGATTGGGGGGAGGGGGAAATTATGACAGGTTGTTCTGCTTTCTTGTTTGTTACTTTGATTGTTGATGTTGAGTGTGTTTGTGTGTGTATAGTGTTTAAAATCATGCATTGAAATGCTTGCAGTTATGTGGAAGATCATATTGTCACATTTTATGTTATATACTAAGAGCAGTGATAATACTTTTAAGCATTTATTGTAATGAATAAAGAGTGTTTATGTTCAAATTTGTCAACAATTAAGAATAAGAAACTGTCAGCAAAAGATCGTCTTTTTAATACTACAGATGTTTTGAATGATTTGATGCTGACAATAACAGCTTCTCGATAGTTGATAGTTGATCTCCAACTGGATAATATCCAAGCCAGGTTGTAGCATTATGAGATGACACTATGGCAGAGTGTACATGGTGACATTATTTTTTGTTTTTGTTGTTGGTCCTGTACAGTCCAGCTCATCAGACGTCAGTTCTGACACTGCAGTTGAGATTCAAAAGCGCCACTCTTTGCTTCGGGAACAAGGCATTGGTAAGCAAGCATTCACCTATGGAGCCAGCCACAACTTACTGTAAACAGACATGCCAAAATTGCTTAGTTTCTCAGAAGAGAATTTTGATTTTTCAGTTTCAGGGTAAATTTTCTTGATAGCATTAACATTTTCAGTATGGTTGATACATAGGTGATCCTATGGGAGACACCTGCATCCTCAAGTGCACCTGGTTCAGTGGATAAACCCACGTATGTCAACGCTGAGATGGCAAGGATCCTCCCTTCCTCTTCCTTCTTTTGCCCTCCCCTTTTTACAAAAATCTTTTTATATGCAGACCTGAAAAAATGAGAAAGTGACCCCAAAAAAATCTAGTCGAAGGGTCATAATGATCCTGAGAATGTTATAGCCATTAGAAACACTGATACAGTACAACACACAAAAGAAATGACTGATACACATATTATGCCAGCTAGGCAAGAACTTTTCAGAATATGTCCTTCTGCAGAGTGTAATGTTACTGGCGCCAGCTCCATGTTGGAGTCTGTTTCAGCCACCTGTCATTCTAGACAGAAGGAGAACTTTAATAATAAATGATAATGAAAAACTGTAAATGAAGACAACTCCAAAATGTTCTCTACATTTTGCTGTTCGGTAGGCTCTGCTTTTTTTGTTGTTGTTTTTTTCTTTTAACAAATCGTTTACTTTTTTGTCTTTTATTAGTAACTGTTGGGTTTTTTTCATAGGATGGTCTCCTTTTTTGTGGTTGTACTCTGGAGAGGTATTATTCAGGGATGAAAACTCCTCCGCCTTCCGCCGTCTCCGCCGTTATTTTTTCGCATCTCCGCCGAAAGAAAAAATCTCCGCCGAAAAATTATTCGAAGAGTGAAGCTCAGAAACGATCTCAACTTGTCTGCACAGCGAATTTCTTCTCTGTCGGTAATGTTCTCAAACGGCGTAGTTCTCATTCTGCTTCCTTCCAGTATCATTTCTCATCATGGCGTCGATTCACAGCGAGAGTTTTCCGCCAGTGTGTGCAAACAAAACGAAAAAAAAAGAAGAAAGAAGTATGTGAACCACTAGAAGACCGAGTGGCAGCAGAAGGACGTGTGTGACCGCAGAGTCGCGGATGTAATAAGAAAACATGACAAAGACGGCGAATTTGAAGTGTTTTGCGAGCCTTGCCAAAAACGTGTCTACTTTGGTAGTCGTGGCTTTGTGGCAATCGGAGATCACATCGAGCGTCCCAGTCACCAACAGAAAATGTGTTTCCCACACCATTACAGCATGTTTTCAGATCATTGGGTATGCAACAATCTACGTTTAATTTCCAAAGATAGTTTGACTCCTACTCTGATTTTTCTACAAGTTCCATTTCCATGATGGTTTGATTCTAACTCTGATTTACTTAATAGTACTTTGAAGTCCTTTTTTTAAAAAAAATGATAAACACTCAAGCTTTCGGGTCTTAGACCCTTCATCAGGAAACACTAAACAGTAAACACAAGGGAAAAAACAGGATAACAAAACAACGGAGGAAAAAAAAACTTCGAACCCACTGGAGAGATGAGGAGTACTTCCACTCGTAGAGTCTTCAAAGCAAGGGAAAAAAACGTCAAAGTGACAAAAAGAATATAAAAGAACAAATGACATCAAAATAAACTGATGTCACAACAGTATTGTGTAACACTTTTCCCCTGGTATAATGCAAACGTTTGCTACATTTGTTAGGTGTCTGCTAACATCCCCCCTATGAAATCCTTTTCCACCAGCCCACTCCCCCCACTACCTATATACTTCCTCTACTCCTCCTTCTCCCCCAACCCCCACCCTCACCCCCACCCCACAACACACATACCCCACACACTTCGCCCCCTCCCCCCACCCCCGTCCCCACCTCACACACACACAACCCCCCTCCCCCCCCCCACACACACACAAGCACCCCCCCCCCCCCCCCCCACACACAAACTTGTCAAGGGGGGGGGGGGGGGATATGATTAGTTGTAAGGGGGAAGTGTGGGGGGGGGTTGTGTGTGGTGTACTGTTGTGACATCAGTTTGTTTTTATGTCATTTGTTCTTTTATGTTCTTTTTTGTGTTTAGTGTTTCCTGACGAAGGGTCTAAGGCCCAAAAGCTTGAGTGTTTTTTTTTTAAAGGACTTCAAAGTAATCATTTTTCATATTGTGTTTATTGAAGTCCAGCAGTCGTTTTCATACATCTGATTTACTTAGTTTGATTTCCCACTCTGATTTACTTATCTACAGGCCTTATTCTTTATGTCCTGAAAGCACTGTTTGTCAAATTTTCTTTAGCTACAGTTCTGAGGATTCATCATACTAAATGTTTGCTTTTTTTTCTCAATTGACATAGTTTCTTTCCACATCAGTCTCAGTCTTCATGGTGTTGAAAGCTGTTCTATAGAAATTAGAATGAGTTGTTTAGAAGCAAGAAAGTGATTTCTAAAGATTTTTATGCCTTATTTAATACAAAATATGCTTCAGCTTCAGGGGGCGCCGCCCCCTGACCCCCGCCGGCTCTTGCCCATGGACCCCACTAGGGGCCCATGGTGAACACCCAGATCCTTGCCAATCTCCTCCTTTTTTTTTTAAAACTGTTTTCATCCCTGATTATTCTTGGGCAAGTGGACCTCCCTCATTTTTGTGTATGTAGAGCGCTTCTGCAGAGAAGACTATTAGGAGCCAATGGCAAACCTGATGACAACTTCATGCAGACTGAAAATGCCTGTGGCTTGCTGGTCTGTTGTCCTCCATCTGTGGAGGAACAATAGTCTTACAGAGTGCTCACTGGAGAAGGATTCTTACTAGAATCTTATTTCTCACCCCCTCCTCCCACTGGTCCCCCCCCCCCCACTCCACCCATGTCCCCCCCCCCCCCCCCCCCCCCCCCATCTTTTTTTCTCAGGTATAAGTCTGACATTTAAGTATATCATTTTAGGACAGATTAATGTTTGTTCCGCTTCCTTTTTGGAAATTTGAGACACCAGGGCCCAGATTTAGAACAGTATCTGTATCTGGAGGCACAGATTTCTATAGATGAATTAATTGTTAGTAACTGGTGGGAATGGTTCAAATAGGTCCTACATATACCAGTCAAAAAGCGTCTCCTTTTTTTAGGGGTGGGATGGAAAAAATCAAATTTTTACTGTTTGTAACTGTGTTTCAGTGTTGGAGGACACGATGACGAGGAGTTCGATGAACCTTTCGGACGTGGCGGACAACGTGCAGGGCGACTGGGTCATCCTGGCCCAGCAGCTGGGCATCAGCATGTCGGACATCAACCGCATCAAGACAGACTACTCCACTCTGGCTGACCAGGCCCTGGCCATGCTGCAGCTCTGGGTGGAGAAGAACAGGGAGAAGGCCACAGGTGAGCGACTGGATGGGATGTGTGTGTGTAGGGGTGTGTCTGTATGTCTGTGCAGAGCTGCCAACTGTCCCACTTTCGGCAGAATTTGTTACGCTCAAATGTGCATCATTCCGTTTGATGTAAAAAAAATTCTGCTGGCAAAAAAAAAAGTTTGTTTATATCCATTTGTTTGTTTGCACATCTGCTGTTCGTATAGCTGAAGAGCTGTTTGGAAACTTGTTTCTGGTTCCGTTTCATCTGCCCCCATCATGTCAAAATGATCTGCTGGACCAATGAACCCTGAGACAGAAAAGAAGAGAAAGAAATTAGAACAAAAATGCAGATTCAGGTTGCTGTCATGATGGGAGTGTTGCTGATCCCAGTCATCAATTCAACCAGTGAAAGTGTTCAGCCTTGTCAGGAAGAATTTAACAGATTTCTGTCCTTCCTAGGGTCAAGACACTACAGAGGCACTGATGAGTCTGAAGTACAAAAATGACCCAAGTCATAAGATGAAGTTTAGTCACAGTATATGTCAAAAATGTTAAAGAGCAACAATGTACTGGCTGAGACAGTGATTCCAAGAAAGCATTTGACAAATGGAAAGAAAATAAAGTGTCTGGAATGTCATTCTTGTGTTTTGGGTGCGAAAGCATACGTATTCCTCTCAGCTGTCAGAAATTCCTCTCAGTTTTCGAAAATATTCCTTTTAAGTCTCTTCAGAGGTCGGCACCTCTGTGTGTGTGTGTGTGTGTGTGTGTGTGTGTGTGTGTGTGTGTGTGGTGTGTGTGTGTGTGTGTTGGTGTGTTGGTGTTTGTCAGTACAACCTTGAGTTAATATGACAATAAATTGGTTTCAGTCAGTCAGTCAGTGTGTTGGTGCCATGGTGCTTGGTTTGGTTATTTGTGTTGTGTGTGATGGCAGGCAGGGTTGCAAAGCATCGTTTGTTGCCTTTGGTGTGCAGGCAATGCCCTGGAGTCAGCGCTTCAGAAGATCAACCGACAAGATGTGGTGAAGAAGTGTATGTACAACACGGAAGTGGTGAACGACGAAATGGAGGCTGCTGTTGCCCGTGCTGCTATGGATCAGTCAGGTCAGTACATCGTACAATTATGACCTCTGATTTGTGTTTTTATGCATATCTTTCAGTCAAACTTTACAACAGTCTGTGACATAAAACAGAACAAAGTAGATCCCCGGCAGTCTCTTATTGGGTTTTTTTTTTTGTTTGTATCTATTTGGTTTTGTCAGATAAACTTTTTTTGCTTTTTTATTTGTGTTTTTAGTACTGTTAGAGTGAATTGATTTATATTTTAGAAACTGGCAGCTTATGAAAAGTAAGGATACATACTGAGTGTCACTTTTTTCCCTCCTTTTTATATATGTGTCTGTGAGACTTAGACTCATTTTTTTTAAATGGTGTTATGCAGTGTAGTATGCTTAATTTGAAACTGATGGAACTGATATTCTCTTATGGAGTTTGCCATATTTCATGTAATCGGCAGTGACAAATACTAGAGCAGATTCTAAGCCATGAAAGGCTAGAATACTCTGCCAGCCAGTCCTCTGAGAGATAATTGAAAGAAAAATACTGATCTTTGCTGACATGTCCATGCATGTCATAAATGAATAGCTAGGCATACGATAAGAGGACACAGGAATTGCCATGTGGCAAGAAAGTGTTAAAGCAGTCTGACCTATCTGCACACACTTTCACAGTTTGATTTATCAAACAGGGTAAAGAGGACACAGAGATAAATATGATGCTGGCTGATAACATACTGTTCAGTTTGATTTTTAAATGAATTCTTTGACTTAATTAAATGTGTAAAAGTGACATGTGAAAATTGTTGTCTCTGCCTTTGAGAGACTGAGATCATGTTAGATAGAGATGGCAATGCCAAGTTCGCGAGGTTTCTTTCTGTTCTTTTCTTTTTGTGCATTTGAAAACTTCCTAACCAAAACTAACATTTTTTTTACTTATCCATCAATCTTTGACTTGTTTGCTTCCTTATAGATGCCATCTTGGAGTCGTTAATCAAACCATTGTATATTTGTAAAAGAAATTTCCAATTTCTTATTTTAAAAAGTGAGAGAAGCTGCAAACCTTTACTGATCAGAAAGCCTCAAACTGCACATTGACAAAATAATGACAGCACTGATAAATGAACGGTGTTAGGACTGAAGCTACTCACACTTTCATACTATGAACTACATCCAGACTGTGAATTTTTTCAAGTCCAGTAGCATTTCATCTGAGTTATTCAGACATTTTGCACACACTGTTGATAGTAATAGTTAATACTGTCACATAACCTATTAGAATAAAACAGTACGTTGGATCCAGTTTCTGTTGTTTGTAGACCAGTTGGGTAGGACTGATAAGATAAACTAATTGGATTTGATTTGAAAGTTACTGAGTTTATTAAATCAGCATGTACTAAAAGGCACATCAGCCTCTCTTCCATTTTTAAATAAAGAAATGTAGTAAAGTGAAAGATCTTGAAATCTGACAACACTAATGTGACATGCTTACATAGGTAATAATAAGTATGATGATGAAGATTTATATGTACATAGGTATGCAGTTCATGGAAGATTATAGAGCAATATTGATGCATGCAGGAATTTGATTCTAATGGAGATGTTTTCTTTTCTTTATTGTTGCTGTACCTGTTTTGTCGTAGTTTGAAAGTGTGGGTTTGTTCAGGTTTCGACACGTTCAAGGAAGAAGTGGGGATTACCAAGGACTCGATGAAACGAGGCATGTCACTGGATGTGCAGTATGATGAACAGGACATGGTCAAGGTGAGTAACTAAACACCCTTTATGAAGTGTCTAAATGCAACGTCTTGGTTCTGGCTTTTGTTAGTTTGTATAGCACATCTGCTGTGGGCTATGGACTTGTTGCTTTTCTTGGTATTTGTTCCTTTGGATCGGAAGGCATCAGGGTTTTGTACTTGGGCGTTTTCACAATGAAGGTTATTGTTCATTCTCATGACACTGTAGTCATGCTGGCA
This sequence comes from Conus ventricosus, assembly GCA_018398815.1. NCBI lineage: Eukaryota > Metazoa > Mollusca > Gastropoda > Neogastropoda > Conidae > Conus > Conus ventricosus. Next base: position 103,554,046 of record CM031596.1, read on the forward strand.
GAGAATGAATGAAATTTTGCATGTAAAACATTTGAGCCTTGTATGCTTGTTCCCCAGCCTGATTGTCCAGCCATTGTCTGCTATATAGTCTGCATTCACAGTAACCCAGCTCCTTGTCACTGTTCTCCTTTTGTTTGCAAGCAGGGAATTTAATCATTGTTCAAGCTGACCTTGGAAGTGTTAACTTCAGACAGATCGTATTGTGCTTTATCAGATAGCATTGACAATGGAGCAGGATGTGTCGGAGGAATAATCAGTTAAGTAAACATGTCTGTCAGCTGGAATTAAAGTTATTCACATGTGCAGTCATCTCCCGCACTGGTGGACTTGACATGCACGTAACAAAGGCACACAATATCAGGCCGTGTTTCATCCACCATGTTTCACATCAGATGAGAAGCATGGAAACATTTACCATCCTGTACAAATCTTGAGGCATTTTCCATTTAATCATTTCATGTTTAAAACATGTTCATTTTCTTTTCTTTTTTTGCGGCATTTGTACATGCAACAGTTTACACTTATTCCTGTTGGCATTGATTCATACCATTCTTGAATCACCAGTGTGCCCTTTTTTCATTATTTTTGTTTGTGGCACCTGTGCAGTGAGATGGCTTGTGTCTGCTTGTTCCAAACTGATGGAAGGTCCATGTGCAGGGATGCCACTTCTCAGATTCAGGCTGTAAATCCAACCCAGCAAAATTTTGTGCTGTTCAGTACTGGCATGGGAACTATTCCTGCCAGCTTTTCCCCATCTCCATGTGTGCTTTCTGTCAAGCTGTAAACTTACCATGGTCCATTTGTCGACCTCTGTCTTATCCCTAGCTCACATAAGAATGATGACTTAAGCATAATTCTGCGTCATTCTGTATGCGTGTGAAGTTGCCGATGCTTGGCAAACTGCTTTCAGTGTTATCCCTTGTATTTCATTTCTCATGTAAAAAAAACAACACCAGAGCACTGTTCGACACAATGCAAAACGTTATCCCTGTTCAGACTAATGACAGCCGTACCATACTGTGTCATGAACAGGAGCATCTTTTATTTGTGTTTTCTGTTCTGCGCCTTGTATTTCAGTATGCCGGTTGACAATGATGAGAACTTTAGTGAGTTAGACTGAAGATACTGCAGCACTTGAGCTGAACTTGAAGAACAAATGGGAATGGTCTTGAATTGATGTGTTTAGTGATCACGGGGTTTATCAGCACATTCAGTTAAAGCCACAGACACTCAAACACACACACACGCACGCACGCATGCACACACGCGTGCGCATGCACGCACACGCACACACACACACACACACACACACACACACACACACACACACACACACACACACACACACACACACGCACGTCTTTCCCTGCGCCCTTGTGCTGTTGGCCCTTGAAAATTTTCAGAATCAGTTTAGCAACTTCGTCAAGTCCAGTGGCATCCCTGTGTTTGTGATATGGATAATCTAGATGATAGCTGATAGGATTGATGTTCACAAAAATAAAATCTTCTAGCTTAGTTTGAATTTAACAAGTACTGTATGGAAAAAAGACAGCAGACTTATTTATATTTCTGCCTGACCTATTATAGGCGTAGGACAAGTTTTTTTGTTAAAGTAACAGGGGTAATCCATCTGCAAAAGAAACTTAGTAGCTGGAGACTCTAGTGCTTTTAATGTGGGCATGAGTGGATGTTTAATCAACTGAACCAGCTTGCAGACAGGAGCTCCAGGTCTGTGTTCTATAGAAATGGGCTAGTACTGTTCCAGTGTAATGTAGTTCTTGAAATACAACTGTTAGACATTAGATTGCATTTTTTTTCCTGTCAATATTGTGATCTGATCATAAACTTCCATTCTACATAATGTAGGTCAACACCCAGACTGCAGAGCTGTGGGGGTATTTGTCATTTCATATGAATTTGTTTAGTTTGCTGGCATAGCAACCAAGCTTCAGCTGATTATCATCCAGAAATTGTCATCATGATAACAGATAGATTGTTTATTTGTGTATCTGTACTCTGCTTAAAGCTATTCCTACAGTCCAGCGAGAAGGCATTAACAAGATAGATTGTTTATCTTGTGTTCTTGTACTCTGCTTAAAACTCTTCCCTACAGTCTCAGGCAAGGAAGGGATCAAGCTGTTCAAGGAAAGAAACCAGCCGCCGTGGCGAAGTGGTTAGCGTTGCGGACTCCCGGCTGGGAGGTCGTGGGTTCGAATCCCATCAGAGTCATGTGGGTTTTTTCTGCTCCGACCGGCTCCTACCCAGAGTTGAGTTTGCTGCGGACTCAGTTGGGAAGACTGGGACCACACAGTCGAGTTTCATCCACTTAATGGATGCGCTTCTGAGAGTGTTGCTCAAATTTCCTGACCAACACTGCAGGTGCCTGTATCTCTCGGGCCTGGTTGACGCCAGGATATATTATGAAAGGAAGCGTAGAGTACAGCCCTGTCATGCAGTCTCAGACTGAAATGAAATCCGTAGCATCATCTTAATCATCCTCATTCCCATTGATCAGCATTAAAAAAAAAAAAAAATGTCTCAAGTTCTGTGGCCCTTCATGCCCTGCTCTCATGGTGACCTCAATTTCGATGTCCTCTCACGTCTGTGGCCTTGGTTTGGTTCCGTCGGGGTCACCGGTATCGGCGGGTCCATGGGGGCTGTCGTTGGACGGACGTGGTGGCGCCCTCCGGAGGGAGAGCTCACTCACGCCGGCTCCGCGACTAAGCAATTATTGTCGTCAGTAGGGGGCTTAGTAGGTGGTGTCCTGCGTATGTTAGATCAGAACAGGCGCCACTGAACACCACCGAAGTGACTCGGCAGCAGTGCAGTGTCCCCTCCGGTGGGTTGCCTCTTGACAACTTGACATTGACTGCTCCCTGTGGATTGCTGGTGCCGGGGCTGCGGCGGGGCCAGCCGGGCTATGGCTGTGGACGGGGTGTCGGAATGAGCGGCGTGGGTGCACTGCCTCTGAGGTGGCGCAGAGGTTGGGACAGCAAAAAAAAAAAACAAAAAAAAAAAAAGCTGTTCAAGGAAAGAAAGAGAGAAGGGGTAAGGATGATGGGGGATGGCTTAGAAGGAAGGTGGAGCATTTGGATTAGTGTGAAGAAGAAACAAAAATGAAAAATGTTACTTCGATTGAACTGAGAAATAACAAATACATAGGAATATGAAAAAGACAAAAGATATGATAAAGAGGAAAGATTGAAGTGTAGGATAGGTCTGTGAGGTATCTGTGTTCCCATTGGCCAATTCCCTGACCCGCCCTTTCTGCTCCTGTCTTGCATGGCCTGCTGATTGTTTCAGAATCTAGAAGATATTAAGGTGAGAGGGAACTCCTGGCCTTGACCCTGTTTTCTAGCTGTGACATCTTTAAACCTTGACCTATTTGTGTTTCTTTTGTCCTGCCTAGTGCTTCTTGAACTTCTTGCTGTGTGTCATCTCTCGTTTCTTGTTCTTCCTGTGCATTGGTTCATCAGTCTTTTTTTTTTCTATTTTGAAATATGTGTGCTGTTGCATGATTTTGTTCCTATGGGTATGTTTCATTGATCTCAGCAATGTCTCATGAAGATTGCAATTGATTTAGATGAACGGTCATTGGAAACTTATTATAGTGTTTCATGTTAAAGGTATGCAATTATTTTTTGTTATGATGTGGGAACTCATGGTGTGTGTGCAGGTTTGTGTCAGTGGGTATTTGTAAGTGTGTGTGTGTGTGTGTGTGTGTGTGTGTGTGTGTGTGTACGTACGTGTGTGGTGTGTGTGTTGTGTACGTATCTGTGTGAGTATGTCCATGCATGCACACAGTTGCAGTCATGTGTTTGTGTGCCAGTGTGCCATTTTCCTTCCACTGTAGGACTGGGAAGACAGTATGACACTGCACTGATAGCGCAGGCTCCTGTCAGATTTTCTTGAACCATGCTGTTCTCTTTCTTTCAAAGAAAATTCCGCTGTGTAAAATGTGTCTTCCCACTGAGGGTAGCATATCACCAATGTTCAAAGCCACTTCTTCCCTTGTCATCTAGTGCCTGGGTGTTGTTGCTGTCAGGGGAGTTTCTTCTTCTGCACTCCTGGTTGTCTTACATGGAAGGTCCAGTAGGTTGGACGAAGTCCACAGTCCATCGCAAGGACCCTGCGCATCCCTATGTAGAGATCATTTCGCCAGGAACGGCTCCTTTCCTTGCCTTTGGCTCAATTGCACGGGCTGTAGTTTGGGTCTTGATGTATTACCCTGCCTGAAAGATGAACACCCAGAGTGATGCAGGTCCAGCAGAAAGTGGGAGGGGGTAGAGGAGTGACAGGGGTACCAGAGCACCACTCAGGTCCAGCAGAAGGGGGAGGGGGGAGAGGAGTGACAGGGTACCAGACGCACCACTCAGGGTCTAGCAGAAGGTGGGAGGGGGTAGAGGAGTGACAGGGGTACCAGACGCACCACTCAGGTCTAGCAGAAGGTGGGAGGGGGTAGAGGAGTGACAGGGGTACCAGAGGCACCACTCGGGGTCTAGCAGAAGGTGGGAGAGGAGTGACAGGGGTACCAGACGCACCACTCAGGGTCTAACAGAAGGTGGAGGGGGAGAGGAGTGACAGGGGTACTAGACGCACCACTCAGGGTCCAGCGGAAATATGGCAGAGGGTTGGGTAATTGCAGGATGGGGGGATGAATTAGAACGCTTTGTCGAAACAGCGCTGCATTACTTCTGCAGGGTTTTTGTTTTTGTTTTTTAATTGCCCAAATCGGCCCCTTTGACAGGGATGGAGGAACATCAACAGAGCAGTTTCTGTTGTCAGCTCTGTACTTGGTAGGTGGTGGACTTGCGCATGTTGGATCAGAACAGGCACCGCTGAACACCAACTGAAATGATTCGGCGCAGTGTAGCATGTCCTGTGGTGGGTTGCCTCATGATTAACAGGTATTGATTGCGCCCTGTGGACTGTTGGTGCTGACGCTGTGGCAAGAGGAGCTCGGGTGTGGCTTTGTATGGGAGAAGCAGTATGAACAGTGTGTGAGTAATGCCTCTGAACAAGCACCAAGCCTCTGAACAAGCACCAAAGATGAAACAGTTAAAAGAGAGAGAGGAGAGAGAGAGAGAGCAGCCCAACCCTTTCAGTGCCAAAGTGATGGTCTAGTCCAGACCTGTATCAGGCAGACTAACATCCAACCAAGGAAAATACATGCAGTTCATCAGCAGTTGAGTCGTATGTAAGATTAGGTTTCCCCTCAGTCTTCCTGCCAACTGATCCACAGGAGTGGTCATTACTCAAAAGTTATGATGTTTGAAAAAAAGATCTACATGACAGAACAATGCCAGACACCTTGTAGATCAGGAAGAGGGCAATAAGTTATGTGGTTTGAGTGTGGTTGATTTGTGCACTGGTTTTTAATTTTTTGGTATGTCTGGGAGAGTGTGTTTGTCCATTGATATTTTGGATGAAAATCATTAAAGATGAAATTGTGTGTGTGTGTGTGTGTGTGTGTGTGTGTGTGTGTGTGTGTGTGTGTGTGTGTGTGTGTGTGTGTGTGTGTGTGTGTGTGCGTGCGTGCGTGAGTGTGTGTGTGTTTGACATTGTCATTGTTTGTAGTTGTATTAATGAACCCCCTATTTTTCCTTTCTTTCCTTTACATATTTAATTACATTCTATCATTTAAATGCCTTTCTGCAGAGACTCTCCTCTTTTCTGTCTCTGTCTTACCCATCCCCGGTTTCTCTCTTTCTTTCCCTCTCTCTGTCGCTTCCATTTCTCTGTTTCTACTTCTGGCGACTGTCTGTATAACATCTGTGACTGTTTTCTCTTCACTGATTCACTATCCCTGCCTTGACCTCTCTATCTTTTCTTATCTCTGCCCCCCCCCCTCCACCCCCTTCTCTCTCTCTGTCTCTCTCCAACTCCCCTTTAATCCTCTGTTCTCACTCCCCCCCCCCCCCCCCCCCCCCCATCCCCGTAACGTATCCCCATCCCCCATCCTCCGCCTCTGTCCTTGTGTCTGTCATATTCTCCTCTGTATGCATCTGTGAGTGTGTGTGTATGTGTGTGTGTGTGTGTGTGTGCATGCGTGCGTGCATGGGTGCGCACACGCACGTTTGTGCATGTGTGCGTATGTGTGTGTGTGTATGCGCGTGTGCACGTTTTAGTACGCATGCATGCGTGCGTGTGTGTGAGAGATCAGTCATCTGCCGTCGAACTTGACGAAGAGGAACTGGCATATTTTCTTTACTTTTAGAGCGTATTGTTCTTTTTTATGATTTGTTGTGAGTTTTATGATGTTTGTAGCTGTAATTTTGTGTGTAGATGTTGTGAAATATTATTCTCGAAGATGCACATATTTTTTTCTTCATTGTTCTGTGTGTGAGCCCAAGGAGCTCTGTTTACTGTTGAAGGTATTGCACTGTATAAGCACTCATCATTATCATTATCATTATTATTATCATTAGTATTAAACCTGTGCCAGCTTTTCTGTCAGTTTTCTTGATTTCTTCATTAATTCTCTTTTCTAGCAGTGCGTCTAAGCTCTTCTGTCAGTTAAAGAAAAATGAATTTTAGAAAGGGAAATGTTACTGCTAAAAGTAGTTTTACAATATACTTACCTGTCCATACAAATGCCTCATCCCCCCCCCCCCCCCCCCCCCCCAAAAAAAAAAAAAAAAATTGGAAAAGCAGGGAGCTTACCATGCCTGCTTAAATTAAAGTTAAATCAAGAGAGTGATTGCCTGCAGTGAGTTCCCTTCATGACTCACACCCATTGTTCAGTTTTTGCACCTTTTCCGACCAAAGCAGGAGATGGCGAGAAAGGCTAAGTGAGTGTCCCTAGAGACAGGCAAGTGTTTCAGGTAAGTGGCCTGAATTGAGGGATACCTGAGAAACGCAAAACGGAAACTGGCAATAGCCTGATTCAAGGCAACACTGATATTGTGATATTTTCTTGTATGCTGAGCGAAACAGGAAATTCATCAGAAATGGTAACTTCAAAGAAGGATGACTTCACGCAAACACACCCTGAAGAGAATGGGCAAAATAGGAGATGAAGAGGGTGTCCTGGATATCAGACCACGCATTGGATACCACAGTGTTTGCAAGAGAGACTTCAGAATTCGGAACTGAAGACTCTAAAATTCAGAAATCTGCATCATCACATAACTCATCAACGTAACTGGGAATTGCCTGTCATATTGTACTGGAGCTATTCTCGACGAGTTGAAGAGTTTGAATGGGGTGCATTTAGTGCAAGAAACTGAAGACTGTCTGTTCACTGGAACTACTTGTGACGTAAAGGGTAGATGCATGATTCTGTATTTGAAGCAGAGTATTAAAGGGCAACAAAAGAAATGCCAAAGAATACAGTGACAGAGGTAAATGCTGGAGAGAGGCAGCAACAGAGTATAATTTGTGGACATTTTCAGATGCAATACTTCCTTGTGAAGGAAAACAGAAAGAAACTTCTTTGTCTTGAAGTGAAAGCGAGCTTAAAAGGCCATTTGAGAGAATCAATGAGCAATGAAAACAAGTAAGTCTGAACTCCAAAGAACAGAAAGGGGTGTGTTCCTTTGCCGAGGAAAAAGTGAAAACTTAACTATGTGTTTGAGTCATGAAGCAAACATACCAAGGGCAATCATTCTTTCGGCCTAACTGCTTAAGGAGGTGTGGTAAGCTCACTGCACTCTAGTTTTGATTTGGGGGGGGGGGGGGGGGGGGGGGGGGGGCAGGCGGGGGGGGGGGGGGGGGGGGGGGGATCCTGATAATAAAGTAATGTGCCATGCCATGCAGGGATAGGCCATTGGACAGGTAAGTATGATGAAAGTGCATAGCTAGGAGTAAAATTGGGACTGTTTGGTCACATACTTTTTTTTCTTTTTTTTTTTATATGTTACTTCTCTCTCTCTGAGCTCTCTCTCTCTCTCTCTCTCTCTCTCTCTTCTCTCTTCTCTCTCTCTCTCTCTCTCTCTCTCTCTCTCCATATGTGTGTGTTTTCATTGTGCTGTTTCTTCATGAAATCAGTATGATTTTGCAAGACATGTTTCTGCATGTGCTCATATTGGTGTAAGAATGCAAAATGTTTTATGATTCTTTTGGTATTTTGAACTACAAAATCTTTTTGGGTGCACGTGAATATTTAGAGTGATAGATATTCTGTCAGCAAATATACTGTCATCAAGTCCCTCTTGGCCTTAACTGTCATGATTACATGTCTCGGCACATCCAGAGAAGAACTTTAACAGAATGAAATATGGGTGTATTCACAGGAATCATAAACTGTAGTTTCAAATCTAGCAAGGCAACAAGTATAGAATGTCCTACGTATCAGATTTTAAATTGTCTTTATGAAAGTACAAACTCCTTTCCTCCATTTTGTTTCTGTCTTTTTTTTTATCTTGTTTTGCAGTGTTTTGTATAAGATTAGGGTTTTTGTTCAGCAGATATTTTCCTTAAGCAGAGCGACAAAATTTTGTATTCATGTGCAACAATAAGCAACAGTTACAAACAAACAAAAATCAACAAAGGCATCTGAAATATTTTGTTTTCATTTTACATTTTCATTGTGCTATAAAGACATATGATGAAAGTGTGAGTAGAAAATACACATATTGTTTGAATTGAGGGTTTATGTCATTCAGTCATGTGTTTGGAGAGAAAGTACACAAAGGCACTACGGATAATATACACTAGCTTTATGCCATTCCATCCTCATTCTGTTTCCTGTGTGGATGGCAGTGAAAGACAACTCTGTTGTGTGTTGCTCAAAGGAATCGGAGTCTGCGGAAGAATCCAGTCCAGGCAGTGAGAGAGGATTGGTGGACAGAGGACAGGCACCTCAAGCCATTGCTGAAGGTAAGTGTTTTTAGCTGTATAGCATCAAATGTTTATTGTATCATTGCCAAACAGTAGATCAGCAACAAAGTCTCTTTGCTTTTCTGAAGGCTGCTGAAGATAGACATGTAGCCCAACGTAGACGTAGTGGTACCATTGTGCCTCGGTACATGCTCAGTCTTGCTAGCTCTGCATTGCAGACTTTGACCTGTCAGACATGGCTCTATGCTTCTTTGCAGCTGTCCTGAAGGAAGGATTGGGCGTCTCTCTTTGGCCACAGAGGCACTGTTTTGTAGGGGCTCAAGATACAGAGAAAGCGAATGTGTGCTTGGCTCCAGTGACATCATTGCAGGCTGATGTTTGTCTTTGTCTTGATTTTTTTTTTTCCATTTCATTTCTCAAACAGCCTGACTTTCTCTTTTGCTTTGTCAGTGCCCTTGAAACTGTGTTGCAGATTTCAATGAATGTTTTTTTCCTAAGGCGGTGAAACGGACATTAATAGTCACACTGAAATAAAAAATGATGATTGTTGTGGGGCTTGCAATAGACTTGTTTAGCCTCATGTGTATTCTTATCAAGTAAACACCGCGCCATGATCCTGGATGGATGTTGTGTTTCTTCAGTAAACTAACAATTGACAACATGCTCATGCTACATCAAAATGTCCATGATTATGTGCTTTTTATGTGTATCATTCATTTTTTTTGTGATGTATGGCATATTCTCATTATTCTGTTTGTGTGTCAGTGTGTTCCTATAGATAGCAGAAAATGTTCCATCAGTCAGGGATGGGGAGGACTGTGTAGAAGCCATGAATGATGTGGAACATTGCTGTCGCTTCATGTTTTTGCCATTGCTTTTGACATAGGAGTGTGCATGGATCACGTCATATCAAATCCAGAGCAGCACTGTCTCGTCTGGCTTTCACCTCATCCTCTATCTCCCCATGTGTTGTGGATAACAGGAACATGTTTCAGGAGGCCCGCCTGTCGGTGTCTAAGAAGTGTTCCATTGACAGGCGTTCAAAAAGAACTGAGTTCCTTTCAGTGCCTACCCACAATTTTTGTATGGAAGTAAACTGATTGACCGTCGACCTGACTTGAATCAAAAGGCAGGCAGTGGGGCTGTATTTCTTTTCAGAATACTTTTTTAATCATAAGATTCATTTTGTATTTACTTCAGTGTACTACATGGAGGGGTTAAGTTCTGAAACTGGTATTAGTTTGTAAGAGACAAGTGTGCCAAGAATTTGATCATGCTTTGGCAAACAAGCTGCAGTTAATACTGATCAATCACATTGCTCTTGACTGGTCAGTATAGTTGGTGATGTATACACACCCCTTGGTCTGTTAAGATACCCAGAATGAACATTTGAATTGTGAACATTGTGGTGCCAGTTTATTGCTATTCAAGTTCAGATTGTCATGGAACAGTAATGTTTGAAATGAAAGTCTGGCTGCTAGAAGCATGGTTTGGCACCATATTCATCAAGTTCATCAAAGGTCTATTTGGTAAATTTGTGCCAGACTGTCCTAATGTAAGTATCGCCTACTACAATCTCGAAAATCCAACTTTTGCTAATTGGATTCATATGGACTGATGAAAAATGTACCCATGCAAACACTGACAAGTTTTATTTACACATGGTGCATGCAGCAGTCAAGACGTCTTTTTTTTCCATTGTTTCAGTCCTCAGTACTTGAGATGGCAGGAAAATTGCTTTCCCTTTCAGGTTCTAATGGCTCAGTGAAGATTGGATGAGTTCGTTTTCTGGAACATCAGGGTTTTGTTTTGTTTTTTGGTTTTTTAATCATCTGGAAAAAAAAATTAAGATCAGCGGAAAAAAGATAGGGTTAGTCTGGTTACAGTAGCCACAATTTTCTTTTTTTCTTTCCCTAATGTAATTCCATAATCCCATCAGACCTACAAGCTACAAAATGCTGTTAGAGGAATCTTTGAGGTTCCTCAGAGTCGCTGAGTTCATTAAAAAGACAAATGGTCATGTGTGAGGCTTTTCGTTCCCCTTTCCTCCCCCCCCCCCCCCCCATTTTTTTTTCTTTCTGTGCTCAGGCCTGGTCTCATCCTGTGGTCATACATGTTCATGTTTCCACATTCCCTCTCCTGTTTCATCACACCCCATTGTTAGCACTGTGGCGGTGTGGATTTTGTGCTGTGTCCATGTTGTTTTCTCATTGCTGGCTGTTGATAGTACTTCATTTGATCAACACACACGCTGTGGACTTAATCATTCAGTGATCGACATACATGCGGTTTACACAGGTCAGAAGCAGTTGACATAAAGCCGAGAAAAAAGAGGGTATATGGAAATAACAAAGGATAGAAATAACGAGGGCTTTTGCTGTTTATGATGATAAAGTGTATTTGTTGTGACGAGTGTCAGCTACCCAGCCAATGTGGTAACTGTGCATGAGGTGAACCCTGACCTCCGGCAGTTATTATTATGTAAAGAGCATGCATGACATGTGGCATTGCACCTCCGACCTTTGGCATTACACCTCCCCTCTCTCCGCTGACCTCAGTGTCCACCACCTTCTCGGAAGATGCCTTTTCCGCTGAGGTGGATCATCGTCGGCCTGTGGCCGTCAGCCCGCAAGAGTCACAGGAGTCGGTTCAGCGGAGGAAAGAAGCCTTCATCAGCCTGGCTATGGAGATGGACCGATTAGCCGAGTTACAGGAACAACAGCTGCTGAGGGGAGGTACTGCCTGCACACTAACCCATGCATGCCATGGTGTGCACCGCTACTGTCTTACCGGCTGTGTGCGTCATTTGCTTTGGTCATTGTTTTTTACGGCATCCTTTTATTATCACCCTTGCATTTCAACACGTTTGTTGTCAATTTTGTTCCACATTAGTCGATGTTGTTTGAGATCTTATGCTTATTTTTTTCATTATGGATAAGAACTTTTTTTTTCTGAATGGAAATGGAACTGGGATATGCATGCTTGTACATTGGTCACGTCAGTTTGTATTCGGATGAGAATCTATGAGCATGTAAAGAAAAAGTACAATATTTTTCTGTTGAAACAAGAAAATTAGTCATTCTGGGGAAAGAATTTTGGTAGGAAAGTTTTTTTTTAAGAGTTCACAGGACATGCACACAAGAAAAGGTGTTTACAAATGATTCATGTTGTCTTGAAAATATAATGATACAGCCTTTGGAGTAAAAATTCAGATTTAAAAGGAAAACAGGAACATTTCGTCAGAGAATTCATTATTCTTTGACTTCTTAACAACTAAAAATCAATGTTCACAGAAGAAAACCTTTGAGCTCACCACTGAGATGATCACCCCCAACAGCAGTTTTTCAAGGACATGTCCAAGAAATGAAGTATTATCATTGCAAATGAAGTTCCTTCAGTTTTGAATTTGTGCGATTAGGCATCAGTGAATGTGCAAAAGCAGATGAAGCGCTTGATTTGATTATTTATGTAGGAAACATTTAGTTTGTCTATTAATCTTAAAGATGATTCTGTCAGAGCTGATAAGCTGTCATATTTATTTCATAGATTTCATGGAGTATCAGAAAAAATTGTCTTAACATTAGATTAGTTGAAAGAGTGTGGCTCTAAAGAATATGTAAACTAATGCCATATAATGTATCAGAATTGAAGTGGAGTTTTGGAGATGGCATGTGATATTTTCTTCTTTTTTCCTTTGAATTAAGTGAATGCATATGTTGAATATTTTTTTGTTAAGTGGTTTTTATAGTCACTTTATCTAAGACAAAACTAATGGCAAGATCGAATACAATTTTGAAGATTCCTGATATTCCTTGAGATTAGAAACCTCCATTTCAGTGCCTTTAAGGTCCTTGACATTTGCTATGACCAGTATCTGTTATGTTTATTTGTATCTTTCGAAAAAAGAGAAAATAAGGAAAATGAGCAGATACAACTCAATCACAGACAAGAAGATGATCTTAAAATGTACCAATAATCCTGAACACTCTGGCAATTCTAAGCCTCAATATACCAACAATCCTGAATATTTCAGCAATGTTTTAATATATCGGTAATCCAGAACATACCAGCCATTCTGAATATACTAACAAGACTGAAATAAGTTACCAAGCCCAAATACACCAACAATTCTGAGGTATACCAGCAAACCTGAATATACATGCAATTATGTGAAATATGCTTCAAGTCTGAATACACTAGCAATTTTGAAATGCACAGGCAATCCTGAATATACTGCTTTTCTGAAATATACTAGCAATGCTAAATATACACAAATAATCCTGAAATATTCCTGGTAATCTTGAGTGTCCCAAGTCTCCTGAGTATGTCATCAGGGTAAACTTTTGAAAGCAAAGAAAGGACCTAAAAGAACAACAGACAGACACCCACAAAAGGACAAAGTTATAAACAGACAGAAAACAACAAAAAGATAGAAAACAGGGCAGAAGGCAACAAAAGGACAGAAAGCTATGAAAGGAAGAAAGTAACAAAGGGGCAGAAAGTTACAAAAAGACAAAATTATGAAAGAATGGAAAGTTTAAAAAAAAAAAGGACAGAAAGCAACAATAGAACATAAAGCTACCAAAGGACAGAATGTAAAGAAAAGATAGAAGGCAACAAAAGACACAAAGAGACTAAACAACACCAGATACAAAAAAGACAGTAACAAAAGGCCAAATAGACACTGAAAGGACTGAAAGTATTGCAGGATAGAAAATGACAAGTAGCAACAAAAAGAAAGACAATGCACATACAGCATTTGTTGGCCTACATTGTTGTTTGAAGCCATCTGCATTCCTTCTGCTTTGTTATAATGATGATATGGATGACTAGATTGCACAGAATCAGTATCCTACAAAGCCCTACTAAGCTTTGCACATCTGCGAGATTATGTTACTGAACAAACTTGAAGGTACATGAACACATTGGCAGGATGTCCACACACAGCCAACAGAACACACTGTAATTGACAAGTGATAGCTTACAGAAAGAATCAAGCTCTGCTGGGGGTAAAATACAATACTTTGTCCATCAAACCCATTTTCCATCTCATCAGCTCTCGGTCTGTTCTGTACAGCAACACCTCTTTTACAGTAATCTACAAACTAATGAGCCAGATTAAAGAATGGTAACGTGT
>CM031596.1:103572963-103580463 GCA_018398815.1 Conus ventricosus
CTTTCTAAAAATGGACGGTGTGATGCCAAATGCTTTCCTCAGATGAAATGCATGTGTACACATGTTATTACTGATGTTTGCCCATCATTGTCATAACTTGTCATGATGTCATGATATTTTTGGACAGATTTGGAGAGGGGGTGTGGAGAGACAAATAGGAATGAGAGGTGGGAGGAAGGGAGGGTGTGTTGTTGATTCTAATTCCCCCAAGTTCACCATCATACACAGCCCTCACTCCAACTGTTCTCATCACACACACACACACACACAAAAAAGAAAGAAGCGAAAGAAATCCCAGTTGAAATGTACATGACAGATTTTTTATGTCCCTGACCTCCCCATCATCCCTCCTTCCCACTTTCCACCTCCTTCTCTTCCTCTCTTCCCCATTTCTAGTTGTCCAGTTCTCAAGTGAATTCAATGAGAAATACAGATTGTGAATTCTATGGACAAAAAAAAAAGATACCAGTAATAACACTGTAGGTCAAAAATGATTTTTTCATTGACCTATAAGCTAGGGGTGCAGTGTTTACAAAGTGGTATGGCATGCATCTGACAGTAGCAATTTAGCAGATGATCTGTGATATTTCATTCAGCATGTTGAAAATCTGTAACATTTTGTACAGCTTGTTGATCAATGACAGTCAGTATTTTTGTGATCCACCCTTTTCATTTCTGTGCTGCATCAATTTGAAATTTGTTTCCATATCAAGTTTGTCATGCCTCTCGTTTTGATTCTCCTCTCTCTCTCTCTTTCTCTCTCTTCTCTCTCTCTTCTTCTCTCTCTCTCTCCTCTCTCTCTCTCTCTCTCTCTCTCTCTCTCTCTCTCTCTCTCTCTCTCACGCACGCGTGCGCGCGCGCAGACACACACACACACACACACACACACACACACACAGCACACGTACACACACATACACACACACGCACACACACACAGTGTTTTGGAGCTTTATCATGACACAGACCTTTCTGTGCAATGAACTTCTTCTATGCATGTTTGTGCTGTGTGTGTTGGTTTATGCAGGTGTGAAGAGATGCGTTTGAATAAACATGAAGTGTTGATGAAAGCATGGGTCGAATAGAACATGTTGTGTGAATGTGTCTTTGGAAATGATGATAGAACCCTTTCTGTTCTTGTTTTTTTGTGCTGAGATGAGTGTGAAAGTCATGTGTGTGCGTGCACGTGTGTTGTGTGTACATGTGTGTGTGAGAGTGTATGTCTGTATGTGTTTGTGTCTCTCTCTCTCTTTATCCATACATTTATTCATAGATAGATAGATGGATGTGTGTGTGTGTGGTATGTGTGTGTGTGTAGATAGATAGATGTGTGTGTGTACACATGCATATTTTTTTCCTACAATATTACTTGATGTAAAGAGGAAAGAACTCCACTAACTACTGGGGATGTTGCACTACATAAATACATTTTGTTTTTAGTACTGTTATCTTTATTACTGTTGTCATCATCCAGCAAGTAGATTATCTAATTAGATTACCAGCTTATCAATTTAAAGTTTTATACATCATATCTGTGACAGTTCATGTGCATGCCTTTTCTGAAGCAACAGAATGTTGGGGTCTTTTTAAAAATAGCGTATCCTCTGGTTCTTTTATCATTGCAGATGTGCCTTGTATATGACTGTCTTCAGAAATTTGTTTTTTTTAAAGATTCACCACATGTAGAGTAAAGCTTTGTTGTTGTTGAGTTTTTTGCTTTTTAAAGGAGGGAGTGTGGGGAATGGGAGTAGAGATGCATGTCACTTTACTTTTTTTTTCTTTCTTGGATGTAAAATCCAACAGTATTTGTTGCCAGTATTGTAACATGCTTGAACCAGCCCCTGATTTGATTTGATTTGATTTGTTCTGATATAATTATGGTCTGACTTTGGTGAACAAATGATCTGACAAGACTGCCATATTGTTTCCGTTTCTGCACTGTGCAGTGTATGTGTATATTGATTACCATGTTGTTTCTCCTGCTTATGTATGAAAATTGTTATAGCCGTATTGTTTCTGCTGCCATCCGTTTCATGGTTTATTTTCTAGGCAATAGACTGTTTTTACTTGTTTTTTGGGTGTGTTTTTTTTAAGACAGAAAAACTTCATGATAATTTTTTTTTAAGCTGTCATTTTTGTATCGGGGCTGTCCACAACCAGAAAACTGGAGTATGGGATCATGATTTCTTTAAAAGTGTAATGTAACTGAACGGGTGATGTAAATAGATCAGAATGCTATATTCAAGTGACAATGTAGTGGTAAATAGATAAGAATACTACATTCAAGTAAGAACATTGTGGTAAATAGATCAGAATGCTATATTCAAGTAAGAACGTAGTGGTAAATAGATCAGAATGCTATATTCAAGTAAGAACGTAGTGGTAATAGATCAGAATGCTATAATATTCAAGTAAGAACGTAGTGGTAAATAGATCAGAATGCTATATTCAAGTAAGAACGTAGTGGTAAATAGATCAGAATGCTATATTCAAGTAAGAACGTAGTGTAAATAGATCAGAATGCTATATTCAAGTAAGAACGTAGTGGTAAATAGATCAGAATGCTATAATGTATTCAAGTAAGAACGTAGTGGTAAATAGATCAGAATGCTATATTTAAGTAAGAACGTAGTGGTAAATAGATCAGAATGCTATATTCAAGTAAGAACATTGTGGTAAATAGATCAGAATGCTATATTCAAGTAAGAACGTAGTGGTAAATAGATCACAATGCTATATTCAAGTAAGAACATTGTGGTAAATAGATCAGAATGCTACATTCAAGTAAGAACGTAGTGGTAAATAGATCAGAATGCTATAATGTATTCAAGTAAGAACGTAGTGGTAAATAGATCAGAATGCTATATTCAAGTAAGAACGTAGTGGTAAATAGATCAGAATGCTATAATGTATTCAAGTAAGATCGTAGTGGTAAATAGATCAGAATGCTATATTCAAGTAAGAACGTAGTGGTAAATAGATCAGAATGCTATAATGTATTCAAGTAAGAACGTAGTGGTAAATAGATCAGAATGCTATAATGTATTCAAGTAAGAACATAGTGGTAAATAGATCAGAATGCTATATTCAAGTAAGAACGTAGTGGTAAATAGATCAGAATGCTATATTCAAGTAAGAACGTAGTGGTAAATAGATCAGAATGCTATAATGTATTCAAGTAAGAACGTAGTGGTAAATAGATCAGAATGCTATATTCAAGTAAGAACGTAGTGGTAAATAGATCAGAATGCTATATTCAAGTAAGAACGTAGTGGTAAATAGATCAGAATGCTATGTTCAAGTAAGAACATTGTGGTAAATAGATCAGAATGCTATAATGTATTCAAGTAAGAACGTAGTGGTAAATAGATCAGAATGCTGTAATGTATTCAAATAAGAACGTAGTGGTAAATAGATCAGAATGCTACATTCAAGTAAGAACGTAGAAACCCATGTTGCCCTGTATGATGCAACCTGACTGGAAAACTGCAACCTGCTTTTTGCAGTCTGTAAGTAGGCTGCACTACTCAAATTGTGACTGTGCTATCATATCTATCCCTTCCACACATTATCCAAACGAGAAAAGAGTCCCCTTCCCCTGTTCTTCTCTAAGCAAGGCAATGCCCCTTTCTCTCAGCACTCAGCTGTTCAGAGTCTGGACTAGTTCAAAGTTTTCCTTGAAAAATAGACTGCAAGTGGACATTTAAAACTACTTAGCTTTTATTGAAAGTCATGATCGTCATCATCGCCTATTACCCCTCCTGGGGTATAGGCCGCCAACCAAGGACCTCCAGGCACCTCTGACCTGGGCTCTTTTTTCCTGCTGGTTCCCAAAGACCCGTCCCTTCCCAGGGCGGAGATGTTAATTTGATTCTTGATTGGTGTTTCTGTAGCTGTGGTATGTTTTATGGGGTGGGGTAGCTGGCCCCACGCCCAACCCTCCTCCTTTATCCAGGATTGGGACCAGCATGATTCCCAAAAAGGGTCTCCTGGAGGAGTCTTTTTTATTGAAAGTGTGAGGCTTTTATTGATGAGTTACAAATGCAAAGTTTACAAAGTCGAATGTAAATCCTGGCAGTTGACACATATCCTGGCAGTTGACACATATTCTGACCCCGCACTGTGCGTACAATTGATCATGAGCTGATGATGAGGTTTTAACAGCAAGGTGAACATTTCGTCACCTGTTGCCACAGCACCTCTTTATTGCATAGTTTTGCCAAATGATACCTGATTAAGTACCATAACTCGGCTCTAGCTCAACTGATTAAAAAAAACAAAAAAAAACCCACTAGATGACATTTTTATAATCTTTCAAATTACGTTAAATGCAAAGCGTTTTAAGATATTTTTGTTTCCTACGTCTAAAGGAAAAGTGTTTATGAGAACACAGACTGTTCGTCTTCTCCCGTACATTATAGTTTTGCTTTTTATATTTGTTTTAGCATGGTTGGTGGTTTTGGCACACAAGCCTCTCCTCCAGAAAACTGCATGATTCTGATCATCTCTTGTATCTTGTATCATGATGTCTACCATATGTTCTTCTGTTTGTCAAAACTCTGTCCTTCTTTATGCTGTGCTGTACAAAGCATAGCTTTGTGGAAATTATGAACAACAGCTAAAATCATGCACACACACACACAAAAAAAACATGTTTTAGCAAATTTTGAAATGGTGTTCGATCAGTTGTTGTTGTTTTTTTAATAACTTTCATTTATAAATACTGGTAAATCTTTTACAGTTCAGAATATCACAAATTATGTGTATTGTTGACAAACATCGATGAATCTACTTCTAATGTTGTTGTTTTTGTTTTACAAATAACTGAGGTCTTTAAGTCTCCCGAAAATGCCTAAGATTAAGTGACAGTCCAGCACTGTGTCCTTGCCCCTTTGTGGAGTGAAATAAGTGTGATCCTACTCTTCCTGGCTTTAAAGTCCAACCTGTGGGTGGACAGTGTTACGTGTGGCTTCACTGGTGCCCTTCCTCCCTTCCCCTGTGTTGTGCATGTCGATTGGTGCTTCTTGCAGAAGATGGTGGTGGTGCGGCAGCCGCTGATGGTGAAGAAATAATTCGTACCCCTCCCCCAAGCCCAACTGAAACATTCATTACAGGTATATGGAACACCTTTGCATGCTCTTTTCCTGCCATGTTCTGTTTGCCTGAAGACACAACTGCTGCACAAATGTATGTGTGTGTGTGTTCGTGTTTCTTTCTTTTTCTTTTTCAGTAACCAAATGCTGACAGTATATCTGGTCGTTGTGTGTATCACAGCACTGGGTTTTTTGTTTGTTGTTGTTGTTGGTGGTGTCAACTGTCTCTGGGATGCTGTCTCCTTTTCTGAAGACTTAGACCTGTGTTGCATTCATGTTAGGATGTACGTGCCCGTTTGGTGTAGTCTCAGTGAAAATAATGTTGATTGGAACTATAGTTGTGGTGAGAGCATGCGCTTGTTCTGTATGCTCAGTAACATGGTTATTGATCTGTGTTTTTTTTTTTTTCGTCCTTGCATAATATTAACTCTTATTCATTTTTCATCCCTCTCTCTCTCTCTTTCTATTTGTCTGTCTCCTCTCCCCCCCCCCCCCCCCCCCACCTCCCTGCTAGTCTCTCTCTCTCTCTCTCTGTGATACTCAATCTCTCTCTCTGTCTAATATTCTCTCTCTCTCTCTCTCTGATATTCAATCTTCTCTCTCTCTCTCTCTCTCTCTCTCTCTCTCTCTCTCTCTCTCCTCTCTCTCTCTCTCCTCTCTCTCTCTATTCTCTCTCTCTCTCTTTCCTGTTCTTATCTCTCTCTCTCCTTCTTCTTCTTTTTCCAACAGATTTCTCTGTTTCTGTCTGTCTCTCTCCTTCTTCTGTCTTCTCTCTCTCTCTCTCTCTCTCTCTCTCTCTCCTCTCTCACTCCTCCTCTCTTCTCGTCTCTCTCTCATCTCTCTCTCTCCTCTCTCTCATTCTCAATCACCTCTTACACACACAAGGACGCACATAAACCATTGTGCATGTGGGTGCGAGCATACACACACACAGAGACACACATACACACACACACACACACACATACGCACACACACCACTACACACAGTCGTACCAGTTGTCCCTACAAGCAGTCATTTTGTATAATAGGTCAACACAAAAAAGTGCATTAACACTGTCACAAGCATTTGTGCATGCTAGAACACACGAGCATGCATGCATGCACGCACACACACACACACACACACACACACACACACACACACACACACACACACACACACACACACACACATCTACCATTTTAAGTGAAAAGAAATTGAAGAATGAACAAATTCACACATTCAGTCAAATATGCATGCAATCAAAAGCGCGCACGCGCGCGCACACACACACACACAAACACACACACACACACACACACACACACACACACACACACACACACACACACACACACACATTCATTCATTCATTGTTGGTGGATATTTAGACAAGAGGAACAGAAGCAAACAGACTTTGCGTGACTTTGGCCTGTCATTGGAAATAAGCCAGGAAAGAGCATTTGCTGCAGTCAGATAGAAGAAGAGAGAGAGGGTGAAACAGGCAAATGCGGATCAGAGTCTGCGTCAGGAGGGAGGGGGATGGGGCGTAGGAATAGTGTAGGGGCAGGAAAAAAACCCACCCACCCTACCACACCTCACCCATGGTTGCCCTTCTTGCCTCTGCTGTGCCAGCCAGTGTTAGCCTTTACCACACAGCTCTGCCTCTACCTCTCTCACAACTTGCACTGAGCTCAGTGTGTTGAGCGTGGATAGAAGAGAATTGTGTGTGTGTGTGTGTGTGTGGGGAGTATTCTTTTCCGCTAGAAAAGGATTGTGTGTGCGTTCTTCTTAGAAAAGGATTGTGTTTGTATTCTCCATAACAAAATCACTGTGAGTGTTTTCTTGTTTAGAGAAAGAATAGAGCTTTCTTGTTGACTTGAGCCTGTGTTTATTGCTGTCTGGTGTTGTTGATTGCCAGCTTTTACTGTGTGGTCACGTAGTGGAAGGGGTGGTAAGGGGGGTCTGCTGTGTTCTCTTTTTCAACTGGGTCTGCAGCTCTCTGTGAAACTAGGCCTAGCGTTGGCTGTTGCATCTGCTGCCTGTGTGTGTGTGTGTGTGTGAGTGTGTGTGTGTGTGTGTGTGTGTGTGTGTGTGAGAGAGCATGCGTGTGTGTGTGTGTGTGTGTGTGTGTGTGTGTGTGTGTGTGTGTGTGTGTGGTGTGTGTGTGTGTGTGTGTGTGTGTGTGTGTGTGTGAGAGCATGCATGTGTGTGTTGTGTGTTTGAGCATATCTGAGTTTGTGTGCTCTGAAATGAGAGAGTTGACTGGAGCCAGGTTCTTTGGTATTACATGAAAGGTCTTGCATTTCGCACTTTCTTGTTTGAAGAGTAAGGATGTCAGTGAACTTTGTTTTAACAAAGTTGTTTGTTGCAATATTTTTAGAGGTTTTAATTTTCTGCCTCAGAGTTGCTTGCACTTTGTGT
>CM031596.1:103585463-103597963 GCA_018398815.1 Conus ventricosus
AACAAAATTTATCACAAGGGAAATTTCAGTCAGATCAAAGAATGAACACTGATCTTAAAATGAAAATAACAATCATCACTATTTGATCGTGACAGCATGACAAGACGGTGATCATCAACAGTCATGACCCTATAACAGAACAGTAGTCTGCAGAGTTGGTTTGTGACCACCAACTGAGCTAGTGTTCAATAACCGAAACTTTTTGACCATAGAGAGAAGGGTTTTATTAACACAGTGTGTCGCACTGTGTCTGGTCACAATGCGTTCTTGTTCTTAGCCCTCTGCAGTACTTGTCAACAAGTCCCATCCCATAGACATTTTCAGGAAATGCAGTTGAAGGACCAGACACGTCTCCCATTCCAGTCAAACACACTTCATTTGACACCTAGGCTTGCCTGATTCCAGCCCCTCTTTTGAACTGGCTGTTAACAGCTCTCTGGTGAGGGATGTGCAGGTGACTGCAGTGCTGCCCTCTGGCGTTTTCTTTTGTCTGTGGTAGGGGCAGAATCCCTGATGAAACCTGCTCATTTTTTGGAAGTTGTCTATCTTGCTTCATCATGAACTGCACACTTTCCTTCACCTCTCAGCTTGGGTTTAAAACAACTTTTAAAAAAAATATTCTGTACACTGTTAACGATACAGTTGCTGTTCTGTATTACTATCTCATCATACGTAGGGGTGTTGGTGACTTTGTTTTCACTCTCTTCACTATTGTATCAGATGTATTCTTGTGTTTCTTTTTATACATATTTTCTTGCATTTTGTTACCTACAACAGCAAACATGTGCATATTCAGCTTTTAATTCACTTGTTGATTGCTTCCATTTTGACTTGCGTTTTAACCAGTGTACTTTTTTTTATGTTCTGCCTTGGGATGTTTCGGTGGTTATTTTGAATAATATGTTTGGTTTCTGTTCTCTGTTTGTGTGCAGTGAACTTTTTTTCAGAGCAGTTTCTCTTTGTTTTTTTCTTTTTTAAAAAAGAAAAGAAAGGAAAATGTTTCATGCAGAAGCAAAAATCTTTTCATTGTCACTATCAGAAAATGACATTCATTTCATTCCTGCTTTGTGTGTTGACAGATATATTGCAAATTCAGACATTTTCAGATGTTATGATGAATCTGGAGATTCAGGAAAGTTCAACTTTTACTTTATAATGTCACTCTGACCAAGAGCAACCTGCATAATGTTTCCAGTATAGAATCACCTGGTCCACTGATAATGATCAATCATCCTTGTTTATTTACATATCATTCATAACTCATCTTGCCTCTTATTTAAATGTAAAAAATTTCATCACAAATTGTGTTGTACATAATCATCTAGTGTGGGTTTCAGGTTGTTTGCTTTTTTTTTCAATGCTAATAATTATGACAGTGGTCCGAACAGTATAAGATTGTATCTTGATCTCAGGAACAAATGTTCAACACTAGTTGTTTGTGTAAGAATTCCAGTTTGTGTCTTTGAGCCTTCTGTTAAGAAGTTGAATACCATCAGACTGACTGTGTAGTTTTCTTCCCCACAGAATTTCGCATGGAGGACAGTATACTAACCTCCGATGATTGTGTGTTGCAGATACATCGGCGCCGGGCAGCAATTTTGCAGCTGAAGCAGCTTCACGACTTTCTTCTCAGCCTGACGCGCAGGGTGTGTAAAAGCCCCAGTCTTAAGTGTCTTTGTTTCCATTGTCATTTCAGTCACAGGGTTGTATGAATCAGTTAGATCCCTGCTCTGAACAACCCCTTGGTCAGTCTAGTCTTTTATTTTCTTTAAAAAGTAAATATTTTCAAGATGGAATGCCATGATACGAGAAAAAAAAGGATTTAGAGAACATGCTGTTCCTGATTCAAACGATAGATATATTGACTATGCCCATGTATCTGAAATCCATTGAATGCAGAAAAAAAGCAATCTGTAGCATGCACATTTGATGTTCTACATGTATGTGAGTGATACAGGCATGCACTTCTCTTGAAAGTGAAATGCTGTTGGTTAACGATGGAAGAAATATAATTGGAAATCTGAACTGCATACTATTAGGAAAGAAGGAAAAGAAAGGATATGTATCCATCCTTTTTCTATCTTTTCTTTAACATTCTGTTATTGTTATGAAAGATGTGCCTAGAGTCTCTGTTGATTAATTTTTTGTTATATTGTTATAATAATTATATTCATGAAAAATGTGTTTCTTGGATAGAATTCGTAGACAACTACAGGGATTGCAATACACAATCAGTGAAACATGATTTTATTTTATTTCATGTGTGTACTATTTTGAGAACTATAAAAGATTATGTTTACATTCATGATCTGACTAGACGTGTTTCCATTTATTGATCATAACATTATACAGTATATTTTCCCCCAGTTTCTAGAACATGACAATGAACTTTTTGAAGTTGTTTTTACCCAGCTTACTAGGAGAATGATCTGTTTATTCTTCCATTCATGCATTTGATAGGTCTAAGAAGCTCTCTGTATTGTGTTCCTGTGCCAACTCGTTTCACAGAGCTGTAGATATGTATCGCTTTGGTGTCGGTGTAGTGGTCTCTCTTGTGGGTATGGACAGTAGTGACTTTGATTTCTTTCGGTCTTTTTGGTTTTTTGTCATTATCATTTAAAAGGGGCAGTGCAATTTTCATGTGTATTTTTTCTTTTTTTTGGTGGTCATTTCCCTTTCGACTGTATTTCCTCAGCAGGTAGCTGGAATTTAACGGTTGTATGGTGGTTGTAAGGTACAGACAGTAACACAAAGTCAGTAGTCTGGCAGGAATGAGAACATTTCCCACCATGAATGTCCACAGGAAGGTTAAAGGTCAGTACACTGTAGTGATCAGAATGCATGATCAGTGTGCAGTTGGTATGGAGTTCGTATTATATTCGCTTGTTTAGGAGAAGAAGAAAAAAGACAACAACAAAAAAGGACAGAAAGAACAAAAATGATTAATGAAATTTGTTCGATAAACCAGAATGACGAACTGTAATTTTAAACAAATGTAAAGGGTAGGCAAGTATTACCTAATATTGTCTTAATTCTGTTAGCAGTAGATTAGTAAAAATGGAAAGAAGTTCTCAATGTATTAACTTTCTAATCAGAAATGAAGAAAAGATTAAAGAGAGAGAGAAAGATTAAAAGAATGGAAAAGTGAAACTTAAAACAGAGGAAGGAAGAATCTATGGGAAATACTGTTTTGATACGTGAAGCCAAAGCCCAGTGTGTAGATATTGTTGATATAATACTTCACCGTAATTTGTATTTAATCTCAACCCTTTATATCATATGGTGTTCTCTACTTTTCTGTCTCCCTCTACCCACTTCACTCTCCCATCCACCCAGTCCCATCCATTTTAAGATAAATCTTGTTCATGTTGTCAACAAAGTTGAACTGTCCGCTAGAGACACCCATTGACCCAGTATTTAGCATTGCTCTAAAATTAATGTCTTCTAATTGATTTTGGGAGATGGGGGGTGGAAGAAAGAAGGGGGTGGGGGATTCATTTTCACCTTTTCAGGTGTTGCTTTTTATGGTTTGTCAGACAGTGAAATAGTGAAAATTTCCTATTGAAAATACGAAAATTATGTTTACTCTCCCAGTCTCCCCCTTCCCCTATCCCTCCACCTTCTCTCACTCCCTCTCTGCCTTCATCTCTTTATGTGTCTCTGTCAACGTATTTTGTTGTCACTCATCTCTCTCTCTCTCTCTCTCTCTCTCTCTCTCTCTCTCTCTCTCTCTCTCTCTCTCTCTCTCTCCTCTCTCTCTCTCCTCTCTCTCCCTGTCTCCCTCTTTTTAATCCCATTCAGTTCTTATGACTCCTTGCTCATTCTCATATATCTTTAAGAAAGGAGTTAGTATGATTAAGATTTTTATGGGTTTTTTTACAAAGAATTTTTTATGTCATGTGATATAAATGTTGGTCGTTTTACACTTTTGTAGATTTGAATTCCGCTTTTGCTATTGCTTTTGAACTGTATTACATTTTCCCCTCATTTGTTCTTTGTTGACCATTTGCAAGAATCATGCAGATGTATTTCTTGAGTCTTTTACATTATGTGTTCACCGTTTTACTTTTCAGTCGCTTTGTGTGCTTTTCCTTTTTTTTTAAATTCAAACATGTTGTATTAGACTAGTCTACAAAATAATTGGTGCCTTTTAAAGTTAAAAGAAACTTCGAAGCTTTGTAGTTTGATAATGCGCTTTTATTTAATGTGTTCAGAATTCATGAGATAATGTCTTAACAGTTGGGGGGAGGGGGGGGGGGGGGGGGAGCTGGGGCTTAATGGAATGGAGGAAGGCAGGCATCAACACATTTTTGCTGTATGATAGGTGCCATGGTTTTGGCCCATATCTTTGCTTTAGTTTACACTGACTCAGAAACTGTAGGCGATTGCTTACAAAATGCTGCAATGTGAAACATATTGTTTGTAGTTTATTGATGCTGTGTATGGGTGCCCTTGAAAATAATTTCAGTGCTGGATGCGTTCTTAACAAAGTTAGCTATCTGTCATATTTCTCTGTTTTAATTATCAGTAGGTCCTGAGGTTTCAGGACAAGAATGTACCTCACAAAATTCCTTTGACATACCCGAATACAGTGCCCTAGCATATGTGAAAGTGTTGCAAATTGATGTTATAAAGTGCAAAAAAAGTGGTATTGATGTGCATGCATATATTGTTTGAAGAGCATGCAACTTTATATTTTGATTTCAGTTTTCTTGTGCACCAATAAAAATTTTCAGTGACAAACAAATGTGTTGTGTGTTTTTATTTCTTTTCTCTTTATCAGAATAGCGTCGATTTTATTTCTACCCTTGCGTCAGGTCTGTAAACTGAGTTAAATCATTTTAAGTAATTGTTTCTAATCTAGAAAAGAAAAATTAAATTAAAAAACGACTGTCTTCAATACAGGATGCTGAAAGTTTACTCTTACATGAATGCTGAATTTATTTATGGACTTATTACAATGATCTGAAGCACATGCACACACACACACACACACCACACCACACCACACCACACCACACACCACACCACACACACACACACCCACCACACACACACACACACACACACACACACACACACACACACACACACGTGTGTAAGTACACGTATGTAACTATGGTAGTTTTGCAGACAATGTCAGGCTGGTACCCAATGACTGACCAGTGTGTTGGACTAATGCGCATGTCAGACATCTGCTAAGTGGTGTCCGTGAGATCCTCATCTTAAATCCTTTCATCTTAGTTATTAATTTATTCATTTATCCATCAGCTGTAAATCCTGCACGCTGTGGTCTTACAGCTTTGCAGATATGGTGTAGCAAGTTCGGACTGCTCCAGACACAGTGACACCTCCTTGATGAAACTGAAATGGTTGCAAGGATCTGACAAGAGTGTCACAAGTGGCACACATACACGTATCAGTGCTTTCAGCATGTAGCTGGATTCTCTGCTCACCAAACTGTGCTTACTCTGATTGTTCTCTGCTAGCTCAGAAAATAGCATTTCATTCTTGTGTCTGTGTAACATCATTGCTTATGGTACATGCGACTGTTTCTCCTTTGTATATGTCCAAACTTTGGTCTGGAAACTGTCGCCAGTTATCTAAAATATAACCTCACCAGAATTTACTGTTCTTCACAATTAACAATATACTCATGCTTGCTTTCTGAAAATCAAGTCTGGGTAGAACTGGTTTAACAACTATCAAAAAGTGCAAGTATATTAGTCTTCACTTTTACTGGACTGGCTGTGGCCATTCTGTCTCTCCAGAGAAACTCGTTTTGATTTTTCCACTTGTTTTTCACTTATGCTGATCAGGCCGCACTATTGTTTCTTTGTTATTGTTTTGTTTTCCTCTTTTCAGGTAGATTAAAGTCACCATTTTTTTGTGATAAAATGTGTTGATTTTGATATCGGCTTTTTCTGTCTTCAATGTACTGCATGTCCGGCGCTTAGAGAGCTTCCTAGAAAACAACAGAGATTTAACAGGCAGCTTCTGCAGATGACAAAATGTCTCCAGTCTGGGAGTAAGGTTAATGTGCTGTGTTGATGCCACACGATGTATTCATCAGCAGCACGCACCTGCTTCACATTTCAGTGAAAGCACAGCGTGGCAGCGATGTTGATGGTAAGGCACTGCCGCCAGCTCAGGACTGGTGCTCTGCAGCCCGGGACAGGAGGAAGGTGGAGTGCTGTCCGACACCGGCCTCAGCCCTATGTCCGAGGGGTCCTACAAAGAGGGGCCTGCGCCAGTGCCGGAACCCACCCTGCCTGAAGATTTCTTGGAGGAGGAGGAACAATACCAAGAGTTCGGACTGAAAGGTGATTTGGGAGATGAGGGATTCATTGACAGACGGGAGGAAACTATAGCTGTGGTTCCTGAGCAATTGTCTCCGGACGAAATCCCAGAGCGGGAAGAGGAGTTCAAGGTCTGCTTGAATGATTATTCGCCGGCTGGATCGAGAAGGCGCTTCTTCAGTCCTGGAACAGGTCAGGACAAAGAAGGTAGCGCTGTTTAGACCAGATGTTTGTTGTTGCTTGTTTTGTTCTTCAGGTGATGGTGCACGGACGAACCATACTTTGAGTGAATTCATGAGAATTTCTTTTTTGATGGCCTGGATGTTCTGTGTGGGTTTCTCCTCAAGAGAGTTTTTGATGCACCGTTTTACGTCTGTGTAGCATACACCCAAGCAGCAGCTCAGAGTACTTCCTGTCTCTTGTTTTCTTTTATTGTTTTAATTGAAGGATTAACTGGACTTGATGTCAGTGTCTGTCTAATTGTCCTTGAGCTTTGTTGTGCTAACGTGTTCACATCAACTCCATGACTGACTGACATGTTGATGATTTTTTTTGGGGTTTTGCGTGCGGATGTGTTTATCTCTATAATGTGGAATATGTTCTAGCAACCAGCCTGATCGAGAAGCCTTCAGAACAATTCTTGGTTTATGTGTACATTCTTTCTGCTACTTGACATCTGCCTGTAGTATGAAGAGAGCTCTCATTCTTAATTTTGCAGATATAGGTGCACACACACACTTCTGCACATTTGTACAGAATGAGTGTTCTTTGTGTGTGTGCACGCATGTATGCTTGGCTTTGTGTGTGTGTGTGTGTGTGTGTGTGTGTGTGTGTGTGTGTGTGTGTGTGTGTGTTTGATGGTTTCAAGTATAACATATCTACACAATGACAAACACTTCTCCAACTTAAGTTCATAGACAGGAAGAATACAGGCTACCTGCTTGCTTTCACCAACAAGTACTGTAACTAGGGCAAGCCTCTCCTTCTCAGACACTCATGCTCTATCTCAACAGTTTGCTTTGGGAATCTCTGATCAACCGGTTTTGTTTTTATCAAAAACACAGTCTTATGTCAAAAAAAAAAATGATGACTGTTCTTAATCAAACATACATTTCTAGCTGAAGAACGGTGTTTGGATCATCAGTTAGTATAATTACTGATTGGTAAGTGTTGTGATTTGGCTATGGTAATTTAAAAATGCTGGGAGAGGTAGTTTGGAATTTTATGTGGTGTGTGTGTTTGGGAAGGTGAGGGAAGGGATTTTGGTAACAAATGCTTGAAATGTGCACACACATTATCCAGAATATTGTACTGAATTGTGGTAGCGTCAGTTTCTTTCTTTAGTGGCTATGTGCATGTAAAAGGCCAACAGATGTTCTTGATAAATTAAAGATTAGATGCCCAAGAATTGGTTAGCCATTGGCAGAAGGTGCCTTCAGTTGGACCAAATTGTAGCTTTTAAAGAGTGCACAAAATGTTGAAAACATTTCTTTTTTTAAGGTTTTATCTCTCATTATAATTTTCTCTATGAGTCAGGGATATGAATAATATTACCATAAAATACAACATGTTCCTTTTTTTTGTTAAATTCATTTTCTTCTTCTATCCATTTTTTGTCCGATTATTTCTCAGCAAGCTATTACTCTTTGCATTTTTGTCACCAGAATATTTATTTCCTTCTAGATGTTTTTACGTAGAAAAACATTGTTCTGCTTTGGTCTGACTGGCTGCTACGAACATAGTCTACTTACTGACTTTCTTGTTATTGTCATTTTTTTTCCTTTTTTCTTTTTTTTTTTTTAATGTTTTGTTTGCATGTTCCATCCATTTCCTTTTTTATATATTTTCAAAGTCTTGAAAGTGGATGTTTTAATATGACTGGATTTTATCGTCATGTTTTGCCTGCTATGACATTTTTTTTATAAGGCATAATGGTTATGCAGCTTGTGCTTCATGTTGTTCTCTCTTCAACTCATGAAACGATCTATATCATTCTTACAAAGCCTTGTTTGGAGGTTTTATTTTTCAGTTTTTGTTGTGTTTGATACAAACCATGCTTGATTTTACTTTTTCATTCAGCTTAGTTCTTGTTACTGAGATGGAAGGGAGGAAAATAGTTCGCAATAGCAGTGCACGTAAGGCGCTACTTAGTTTCTGATTTTTAAATTAGTGTGCATTGCTGGAAAATACTGAAATTGAATAGCTTATGTACTGGTTTTTGTTGTTGTTTTTGGCACTCAATGTAAAATACAAAAATCAAAGTCTATTTTGATCAGCATCAACATTTTTTAATGACATTTGATTATAAACAGATATTAGATGTTCATATTTTCTTACCTCCATGTTACACCCACGTATACCTGTAACTGCTACAGAAAAAAAAGCAATTGACAAAACTCACCAAAGAGAAAAGTGACATGCACATTACTAAAGCCTTCTATTATACTTTCAGTATGACTGAGACTCTGAAGCAGGAACAAAGAACTTTTTTTGTCAAAACAAATTACACTGTAATTTACAAAGAATAGATTCAAAATGTTCTTTATGGGAGTAGCACTGGCGTTATTGTGTGACAAACTTTAGCTGAATTTAGTAGATTCAGAGCAGCATGTATATGCAAATGAGATAAGAAGTGTGCCGATACCACATGATCTCTAAAAGATTTTTAGTATTTAAACATTTGCTTTCTGTTTTCCATGTATTATAGCCAGAGTTTATTTAAGTCAGTTTTTCCTGTCCATTTTGGAGGTAAACTGAATTTTGTGTTAAGCATAGAGCACCTTAGCTATATTACTTTAGCCAAAGGTTTTATGTTTTGTTGGGTTTTGCTTGTTTTGTTTATACACAGAAATAAATTTGTCTTTATTTTCAAAATGTGTTTTCTCTTTGGTTTATTTCTTTGGTTTGGTTATCTGTCACCACTTATCATCAAAAGTATTAGCATTGCACAGCTCACAGTCAATGTACATCTTGAATTGTTACTTGACATTTCATCCACAATGACAAGCTCAGAACACTACGAAATATGCTAATTCACTTCTTTGCCAGACTCTTCAGTGGCATTTGTCACAATTCATCAACATTTTTTGTTTTGTATCCAGCACTTGAAAGAAAACTTTTTTTTTTAACCAAGATTTGGTTGTTTCTCTTTCAGTGTTTAACAGCGAGACAATTTTTTTTTCCAATAGTATTGTATTAGGGAGAGAAAGTTTGGGAAGTGTGACTGAAATTCCATATAAATGGAAGTCTACACGATTGCATCTAACCTGGGTTTAAAAGAAAATTTTCCAGATAGCTCTGAAGATTATTGGACTAAATTCATACTATATATAATTTGATATTCATAGTGAAGTGAAGTACTTCAAAATTCTATGTTGTCTTGTTCTCTCACTTTGGTAGGTTATGTCAAGGTTTACAAAGAGCATTTATCAAAAACAAAAAAATGAAATGTACATTAATTTCATCATTCAAATAAAATATATGACATATGTTTTTTTTTGTTTTCTTTTTGTTAGTCATTTACCAGTGAAAACGATTATGTTTTCACATGATGGTATCAAATATGCCTAAGTGAACGAGTTTTAAGAATATGTCATATTGTAGTTTGTCTCATAGTAGAAGATTGGCCTGAATCAGCATGTAGTCTAGAAACTTTGGAGCATGTAACTTTATCATTAGGATATTATTCAAGAATTTTGAATCCTTGCGGTATGGGTCTTCATTACTGTATTGTTGTCTATTTATTTTGAACCTTTGGTACAGGGGACTTTCACTTGGTTGTTCACTAATCCATGACCCTTGGAGTTGGAACTTTATCCCTGTTAAGTTGTCCACTTTAAACTTTGAACCCGTAGAAAGTTTAGAATTTTTGTCCCGTAAAATTGCTTTAAAACTGGGATCCATAGAAATTAATGCTTTGTCATTTTGAAATTGTCTATTTCAAAACTTGAACACATGGGAAACGGAACTTTATCACTGCAAAGCTGTCTGGTATTGAGTTTGAATCTATGGGAAATAAGACTATGAGTGTAAGTTTGTCTTATTTTAACCTGGACTCATGAGAAATGGGACATGATCACTGTAAAGTTGTCCACCTTTAAGCGTCTGTTAATGAGAAATGGGACCTTGTCACTATAAAGTGGTCTATCTTGGATCTGTTAGAAATGGTACTTTACCACAGGACCGCAAACTTGCAGTTTTGAACCAGTGAAAAATGGGACTTCATCACTATAAAGTTGTCCTCTTTAAAGCTTGAAACTGGGGGAAATAGGACTTTATCATTGTAGAGCCCACTTCGTATCTTGAACCTGTGGGAAATTGGATTTTATCACTGTAACCTTGTCCACTTCATAGCTTGACCCTGTGGGACATAGGATTTTATCACTGTAACCTTGTCCACTTCTTAGCTTGACCCTGTGGGACATAGGATTTTATCACTGTAACCTTGTCCACTTCATAGCTTGACCCTGTGGGACATAGGATTTTATCACTGTAACCTTGTCCACTTCATAGCTTGACCCTGTGGGACATAGGATTTTATCACTGTAAACTTGTCCACTTATTGCTTGACCCTGTGGGACATAGGATTTTATCACTGTAAACTTGTCCACTTAATTCCTTGAACCTGTGGGAACTTGGACTTTATCATTGTTTACCTGTCCATTTTTTTTTTAATTTGAACTAGCTAGAGATGTATTGTTTGTGGGCTCTCTGGTATGAAACATCTTGGCACTGTGCCTGGGCATTTGTACAGAAATGTTTGCCCACCACTCCCATCATTGAAACATCTCTGAAATTTTTAACTTTTGAAAAGTCATGTGTAAAGAATTAGCTAGAGAATAATGTGACAAATATACAGATGTAAACTTGGCATAACACGGTATCATATACATATGTGTGTTACCTGCTACAGTGTATTGCTGATAAACAGGGTATGGTTATTTCAAATCGTCACTAAAAACTGCTGAGGGGCATGGAATATCATTGTGTGCTAATACCAGTGCTTGAAGTACCTTCATCTGCATAATCTGCTTGAAATTCCCACAAGTTTTTGCATGTTTGAGGTAATTGCTGGTTGCATATAGCTGAAAAGAGAAGAAAATTTCAAAATGGAAGGAAACTTACTGAATCCAGCTAATCGTCTACCCTTGCTCTGTTTCACGTGTGTTCCCCATGTACGTCCTCCCAGAGTGATGAGGTACTGACACAGCTAACAGCTGGATGCATGCTTGTAATCATGTTCACAGCATGGGGGTTGACAGGTAGAGGAAGCAGTATAATGGGCACGATGAATCCCTGGCCTCACTGTTCCTTTTACATCTTGATTGCAGTTTTACATTCCTCAGTCTCAGGAGGAAGAAGCGCTAAAAAGTATCCAGAAGACGAGAAAAAAGTCACTTGCAGCCAGACATACCGTAATCCCAACCAAGGGAAAATGGATGACCTTGTACTTGAGGGCCCAGAGCTGGAGCAAGTGGACGTGAAGGAAGAGTCAGAAGTGCTGCCTGACGGCACAGTTCACTCCACTCAACGCGTCTCGCATCACAAGGTCAAGCATGTTCGCCGCACCCATACATCTCCGACTGGCAAGGAAGAGGTCTTTGAAGAAGATGTAGAGGTGCCAGGCACAAGCAAAGAAGATGTCTATGAGTTATTTGAGCAGCCCCCTAAAGTAGTGCACGAAGAAGAAGATATAGAACAGGAGCTTGATGATGGTACAAAAGTGAAAAAGCATGTCGTGATGAGCCGCATGGTTCATCTCGTCAAGATGCATCATGAATCATTTGACAAGGACCATCACAAAACTGAAGAAGACTATGAGATCGAAGAGGTGATCCCGGGCACTGAATCTGCTTTTGTAACTGGCATGGATTCTGACTCTGATGAAGATGGGAAAAGTGAGCCAAAGAGGAACCAGAAGCAAGTTTCTTCAGGGGCTGGAGCAAAACGTAGCTCTGGTCCTGGGGTAGGGCCAGTCTGTGCGGATGACAACAGTGACACAGCCTACCCCAAACTGGTGTCCTATCTACATGGCAGTGATGTTGATGGTGGCAGCCAGTCTGTACGCTATGGCCCCAGGGAGTCGGCGCTGGACGTGGTTGAGGACATGCTGGCCAAAGGACAGCTGACTCTGGAAGACACAGAAGGTAACGCTCTGATCTTGTTTCCCGGTTTGGCATGGTGCTAGAGCAAGCTTTAGAG
>CM031596.1:103600463-103635463 GCA_018398815.1 Conus ventricosus
TGTGTGTGTGTTTACATATCTGTATGAATTAATCTGTGTATGTGTGTGCTTGTAGACGTGTGTGTCTGTGTGTGTATGTATGTATGTTGACTGGGGTTTTTTTGTACCGTTCATGCTCATTTTGTGTGTGTCTGTGTATAATATAAAGATTCTCTCACAGGGAGATTTCTAGTCATAGCACTATGAAATCTGATGTCCATGTTTTTGTTCCAGTCAGTCAATCAGATGATAATGGGAAAACAACAATGTAGATGTTCATCACATTTCATATTTAGCGTCACCATCAGGTGGTTCGGCGTTGAGATCTGTGGACGTACATGCCACTAAATGCTGTAGGAAAGTAGTGCATGCTATATAGTTGGCTGTATTTTCATTGGATCTGGGGATGACAGAAGTGCAAGCAGGGTTTTCTCCTCCTTTTGGGTGCTGTCTTTATTTCTGCATGGAGTTTGTCTGTCTCCAGTATGCTGATTTGTCTTATTCGGTCCATATGTCTGCACGTATGGGTGCTTGTGTGAGTGCGTGCGTTGGTGTCCTTGTTCCTGTCTGTTTGTATGAAAAAGAGGTGGGGGGGGGGGGGGGGGGGTACTTTTTTTTCAGTCAGTTTTAGTTACAGATGCACTTTCCCACTTTGATATGGTCATGAGGTCATCAGTCAGTTGTGTGTCTTAGTCATGCTTTTGTTGTAATGTAGAAGAGCCACATACCCCTTCCTGTGTGGGTGTTGTCTCCCCTCCCCCCCACCTCCATCCTCCACCCCTGTCCTCACATACTCCCCTTTTGTCTCTATTACTCCACCCCCCACACCCCACCCCCAACCCCCATTTGTAGTATGAATGATAGTCCCCATTTTGCTGTTGTTTCCCTGGTTCTGTCTGACCCTAAAATTCTTTCTGCTTTTTTTTTTTCTTTTATTATTTTTTTTTTCCTTACAGTTCTTGCCTTCTTTCATGTGCATTCACATTCCAACCACCATTCTTCCCAAGTTCTCCTCCACCTCCTGTTCTTTTTCCTCCACCCTCCTCCCCCTTCTCTCCTCCCGTAGCAGCATGGCTGGTTTGCATAGTCTGTGTTGACTTTTGTTTGCGCTGCAGTAGCTTCTACGCAGCAGCAGTGTGGCAAGGAAGCTGCAGCAGCAGCAGCAGCAGCTGCAGTAGCAGCAGACACTGACACTGACACGCCAGTCATAGTTATCACTGAGGACTACAGTGCCCCTCCTGATGAGGATGAGGACGTGCTTGCATATTTCGGAGTGAAGTATGAGGTGTCCTCAGAAGGTTAGAGAAGCTGGATGAGCAACGCTGATGCTGTACTGTGCTGTGCTGTGCTGTGTGTGTTCATTTGTCTGGGCAAGCTCACTAGTGTGTTGTTGGGTACGTGTATAGACAGGTAAT
Source organism: Conus ventricosus (assembly GCA_018398815.1). NCBI lineage: Eukaryota > Metazoa > Mollusca > Gastropoda > Neogastropoda > Conidae > Conus > Conus ventricosus. The sequence continues at coordinate 103,601,858 of CM031596.1, forward strand.
ACTCCTGCTCTCTGTGTGTTGCTCTGTTGAAGGGGAGTTGATTGTTGGGCAGTGTTATTTTTTTTGTCATTGATGACGAGGAGGTGCGGAGGGGAAAAGGAGAGGGAGGGTGGAGGACATGGGTTTGTGAGGTGTTTTTTTTTTGTTGTTTTTTTTTTTTTGGGGGGGGGGGGGTAATTATGTATTATGACTGCAATATGATTATGACACTTATCTCTTCGCCATGACGGTCTCTATGCTTGCTTGTTTTCCTTTAAAAAAGCAACAACAACAGCTACAGAACTACATGTTGACCAAATTTGAAGTATGTCTGTGTCGTCGTTGGCACTTATGTCTGTGAGTGTGTGCGTGCATGTGAAAGAGCGAGCATGTGCTGTGTGTTGAATTGACTCTCTTCAGTGCAGTCATGAGCTCACGTACAGTTTTCTAGTTCAACCCATTATTTCTTATATTATCGTCTTGCTGGGATGGAACACCGCTTAAGGCCTGTGCTACAAGGGATTTATTCTTGTGCACAACACTTGAGTCAGCTGATGTTGTGTATTGTAATACCGAATGTTACAATTCACTCTTGATCAAAGGAATACACCAGTCCACAAACGTAGACATACTTCAGCAGTTTAGAAAAATATAACCGAACAAAGCTGTTGCTTTTTCTGAGGCTGCTGCCCACCATCAATTTGAAAGGGGTGGGATGGAGGAGGGGAGAGGGGAAATAGATGACTGGAGTCTTTAACTGATCACTTCCCTCTCACAATATCTCTTTTATGGACATCACCCCCAACCTCCTGCCCTACCTTTCCCCACCTCTCCTCCACCCCACCCCCACCCCCACCCCATCAACCACACCACCGTCCAGCATTTAGTGAAGACTGTCGGTTGTCATGATCAAAAAGAAGACGGGCTTGGAGACATCACTTTCATGTGCTTCCTCAGTGCACCTTCAGATGAAGTTTTGTAGCTGATTGATCAGAACTTGGTTGTTCAGTGAGATTTACGTCCTATTAGGCAGGGGCAGTTAGGGAAAAGACATTCACATTTTAAGACCTGTATTAGGGGCTCGTGAACAAATAGCTGGACAGAGTTGACTACCGCAAAAGAAATGTGTCAGGTAACTTCACACACACACAACACATACACACACACACACACACAACACACACACACACACACACACACACACACACACACACACACACACACACATACACACACGCACACTTACCCTGAAACATCTACGTGATATAGCAGAATATAGAGAACAAGTTTGATTTCAGTTACTACACATAAGCTTTTGTGTGTGTGAGAGAGTGCGTGCGTGTGTGTGTGTGTGCATGTGTGTGTGTGTGGGTGTGTGTGTGTGCATGCAGTTTATGGAAGACCTGATCTGTGCGTCCCCCCTGACCCGTCCCTGCTCCCTACACACCATTCTTATCTTAGCCACTGTCTATGTACTTGCTCAAACATGTCGGATCCAAGAGGAGAACTTGAACCCCATCCTGACTCATCTCTTTCTTGTTCACATGAAATTGTCAAATTAACTTTCAGTCACACAGACCAGCTGTTGGCCTATCTTTCCTGCCTGGGCTGACGTTTCCTTTGGGTATATGTCAATCTTCATGTGTGGCTTGAACAAATAATCATTTGTTTGACTTTCCTCCCTTGCAGGTTTACATTTAAACAACAGACCACCTGTTGACTGATATTCATGCTTTCTTTCAGCATGGCTATTGTGTCACAGCACCGTTTTTCTTTCTTCTTGCAGCTATGCATGAATCGTCATCATCATCAGAGGAGGAGGAGAAAGGTACACTTTCCTCACTGTTGTTGGTGCCCTGTACTTATTGATGTCTTCATATTATATATTGGCTGAATACTTTCGGCCGGGTTGTTTTTGCCATGGCATTATTATTTGTTTATTTTCAGTACTATTACATCTTGTGTCTGGTACATTTAGTTCAGCCGTCATCACATCTAAATTCTTTGAGTGGACATGTATGTGTACATATGTGTGTATTTCTGTACTGTATGTTCTTGTGAGTGTATGTATACAGTGTACATTGCATTTGTTATATGTTTTAACCCACTTACTAATGTGCATCATGTACATGTGTCATGTCCCTCCGTCTTTGATAGACTATCACCTGTGACTATCATGTTTCATTTGATGTGATAGAATATCATCTCTGTCATGTCGTATTCAATGTGGCGGAATATCATCACTCACTGTCATGTATCTTCTGGTGTGATAGAATGTCACCACTTAAACATCATTCTCATCTGGTGTTACAGAATATCACCACTCACTGTCACGTCTGTTCTGGTGTGACAGAATGCCATCACTCATGGTCATATCTGTCCTGATACGATAGTATGACACCATTCTCTGTGATATGTACCCTAGTATGATAGAATGTCACCATTCGCTGCCATGTCTCATCCGGTGTGAAAGAATATCATGACATACTGTCATGTCTCATATGTCGTGATGGAATATCACCGCTCGCTGTCATGTCTCTCCCGGTGTTAAAGAATGCCATCACCTACTCTCTGGTCTCACCTTGTGTGATAGGACATTACCAGTACTTCAACATTCTCATTTCTGTGGCACATTCATTTTGCTTCCTACACCCACGGAAGGTGACACGAGTGTGTCGCTCGAGATTCTGTACGTGCTCATTTTAAGTTTACTGCTTTGCACTGTTCTGCTGTGCCCACCTCTGCAACCCCCACCCCATCCCATCCACCCCCTCCTCCTCCTCCTTCCCCTGGACTTCATGCTCCTCTTCTCGGCCCATGCTTCGTACTCATGCATAATTTTGTAAGCCTTATTTCCATTACTCTGTCAGGACAGAATAAGTTTTACTAAGGTGTTCTTCTGTGCAAAAGCATTGAAGTGACAGATTGGGTAGGGTGCATGCATGCGCATCCATATATTTGATCAATGTCCAGTTTGATTGACTTATTGGCTTTTCTTTTTATGGAATTCAGAGTCATGTTGACAGTTTGCGGTGAGCAGATTTAAGAAAAGAGTTTCACAGATATCAAGTTCTGAAGGTAGCTGATCCTTTTGGATCTTATAGGGTTCTTAGTTGATTATGAGCTTCGCTCTTGTTGTACCTCTCTCTCCTCTCTCTCTCTCTCTCTCTCTCTCTCTCTCTCTCTCTCTCTCTCTCTCTCTCTCTCTGTCTTTGTCTTTTCTCTTTCTCTCTACCACCCACACTATTTGCAAATGTGCATTATTGTTTTGTGCAGTTTTCAGTCAGATATTCGGTTCATTCTTCTGTTCAGACATTTATCTAGAAAATAGCGGAAAGTTAAAGTGATTTATGTTGTGTCGATGTGTGCAAAATATGTAGCAGGCTTTTCCTTTCAGATGTGGTATGAAAGAAATTAGGTTAGGTCATCTTTGTATGTCTGAATACAATATCATTGTCTGGGATTGCTCAGGCATGTTCCCATGTACCATTGTACATCTCATGGGCTTTTTTTCTTAACAGTGTCATAGATGTGTTCAATGTCTCAGTATACCTCTAACTGACATCTTGTACCATATCTGTCATTTGATTTGAGATACACACTTTTCGTCTTTTGTGTGAAAAACTTTTTATTTGCGATCATATTACTGGCCAAAATGCTTGTGAGTAGATGCTAGATAATAGTGTACTAATATTGTGGCCCTCTCACTCTCTCAATGCCTTCCACTGGATCGGCTCTGGGCTGGTACACAACAGATAAACACCAGAAGCAGGAGACAGCTGCAGGGACAGCAGCGGAGTCCACCCAGCCTCCAGTCCTTTTTTCCTTAGACAGTGATGCTGTTGAATTAGAACCCTTAGAGTCTGCCCCTGTTAGCGCCCCCAAGGTAACTCCCGGCAGCTTGGTAGATCATAAAGAAGTGTCTCCTGACACCGAGGTCATCACAGAAGCAACCGTGCAGTCTGTTTCACAGACAGTTCAGAGATCAGCTTTTGGTGATGAATTTCACAGAACTGAGATTGAAATCAGGGGGAAGGAAACGGTTTTCACAGATAGGCTCATCCGCACGGAAGAGAGTACAACTGCAGGTGCTTTACCCCTAGACAGTGATGGAATGAGAACCTCGGCCAAGCAAGAAGAGGACCATGCAGACATGGTATACCCTGAAGATAGTCTCCTCCCATCTTTCGATAACAGGGAAGAGATTCCAGTGCTAGAAACGCAAGAACAACACACAGCAGGAAAATATTTCGATCAGTTGCCAGCAGATGAGAGTGAACAGCAGGGGACATGTCTGCATGATGATGAAGAAGAAGATTTCATCGAAGCACCTGAAGAACTGCCTGAGGAAGTGGCTTCAGAGCAAGCAACAGGGACTGTTGTTGATACAGGTTCTTACAAGGAAGAGCTGTCAATAACTGATGTTCACAAACCAATGGAAGAGGTTGCAACTTACGAAACTGCCCCCGAACACTTTGAACAACAGGAAGAGTACAGGGAGGCAGAAGATGACATCTCAGAGAAAAGTACAGGATTCGATGCTGCAGAAGAAGAACCAGATGTAGAAGTAACCACAGCAGCTGAGATACTACAGTCTGACGCAAATGCACGCTTCTTCACAGAAGAAGAAAAGACAGCTGAAGTGACTGAAGCTGACCAAGATGTACTTTATATCCATGCAGAGGGAAAGGTTGAAAAGAAAACTGAAGATCACGCTGAATCAGAGACTGAAGAGCATGTGGATAGAGACTTACAACATGGTCAGTTAGCATTTGATCATGAACAGGTGCACGATCAGCTTGAAAAGGTGGATGGATCAGAGGAGCTTCAAACAGATGAATCTCCAGAAACTGAAGATTTCATGGAGGCCAGTGAAGAAATTCCAGCAAGAGCATCAGAAGTTTTGGCAGAAGGCAGACAACCGTATGCAGTTCAGGAGACTGTTGGGCCTGTTGAACAAAAGGAAACCACAGAGGATGATGAAGGAAAGCCTTTGGAAGACACAAAGAAAGCTGTTGATGAAACATCCTCTCCTTTGACCACAGGATCTGTAGAAGCTGCAGGTGATGCATCAGCAGGGGAATTTGAAACAGACCAACCAGTGAGTCTGTATTTTAATGCTAAAGAAAAACCTGCAGAGGAAGCTGATGAGGAATCTGATGAAGAGTGGGAAATACTGGACAAGACAGAGCTTACTGAAGAAGAGAAAATAGCTGCTATGGATGAAACTCTGATGCATACCACTTCTTCAGAAGATGAACAAATTGCTGCTGAAGCACAAAAAGAAGCAAGGGATCAAGAAGCTACCCAGTCCCTCATGACCAATGACTTTGCTCCCCAAATAGAGTTTGAGTATGAGCAGACAGCAGCACTTGACTCTGAAATTACATCAGAGGAACTACAAGAACAGTCAGAATCTGCAGCTGAGGTAAAGCAAATCATGCTGGAAGAAAGAGATGTTCGAACTGAAGATGGACAGTGTGTAAGAGAAGAAGAAATGTCGCAACAGATTGAGGAAAAATGGAAAGTATCAACGGAACATGACGAGACCAAGGCAGAATACCTACAAAATGACTATGATACTGGTGTCTCTCCGTTGCAAGGGGCTGAGACTGAAACCTTTGCAGGTACAAAATGTACAGAAGCAGTACAGGAAGAAGCTGAATCAGTTGAAGAATTCTTTACAGAGAAAATGTACCACAAGCAGAGTTTGTGTTCAGCCAGAACATTATTCTGTTTCAAGCAGATCTACCAGGAAACAGTAGAACATGAGGAGTGTCTGTGACTGCAGAAGAGACCGGTGATATGCCATCTGATCAAGCGATTTGCTTGCCAAAGATCTGACTGAAAATGTAGTTCTGAACTTCCAGAAGAAACATCTGACAAACAGTTTGCTGATGATACTCAGTCAGCTATGAAACAAGAAATGTTTGAAGGAAAGAGCGATCAGAAACACACTTCATTACCGGATACCACCAGCAAGAATCACACACGGTGGTCTTCCAATCACATTCAACAAAAGCCTTTGGAGGCAGAGGGCTTTATACAGGAGACAGATGACATGCATGCAAGTCCTGTGATGTCTCAATGTACTGAAAGTACAGAAGCTGAAATGGCCAGTTCTGGGGAAGGTTTGTTTGCTGATCAAATGACTATTCCAGTTACAACAAAAGCAGAACAGCCACAAGAAGCAGAACATTCAGATGCCGCAGAAGAGGATGGTATGAACAGTACTCAGATGTGAGTGAAGAGGAGCTCAAGCCTCGAAGACAGCTGCTGCAGACAGTCCGACAGAACAACCGACATGTGACTTCCTTCAAGACGCTGTGGATCAGACTGAGAGCACTGAGCTAGAAGCACGAGAATCGAGACCATCACCACCATTTACAAGATCACCAGACGAACAAGTCTGCCGCTCACCATCAGAAGAACAAGGAGAGAACAGCACTCTGAGTCTGTTCTCAAAGATGACATTGCTGAAGAAGAGAGAGCAGGGTTCCTCTTGCCAGGACAGCAAACAGAGATATTTGAGGAAGAAACAGAAATTGAACAAGTTGCAGTTTTGCGGCATCCTTGCTGAAATACAAGACATGGAACAACACGCAGCGCATGAAGAATCAGAAGAAGAGGCTGAAGATGGCCTTGAGCAGTATGAAGGAGAGACATGTCAGAGCAGACTGGTGCATCAGAACAACAGTTTGAAACACAGTATGGACATCAGGAAAGCCTCTCGGCATCTCCAGATAAATCGCGGCCCCAGAATATGATAGAGATGAAACATTGGTCTCTGAAAAAGATGATATTGAGACTCACCAGATAATGGATGTTGGTTATTCTGCTGACTCTGAAAACTTCACAGACAGAACAGAATCATTTTGTTTGGAGGAGAGGATTGTCAGTGCAGCAGAAAGACTTCACAGAAACACGGGAAGATGAAGCAGATCTATACACTGATAGACCCAGAGAGCTTCCTGCGAGAAGCGATAGAAACTCAGATTGAATGAAGAGGAAAAGAAGCAGAGGGATATGAGCATGCGTGAAGAGTTGTATACAGACAGATTTGAGAGCTTTCTGAGAGACACACTTGAAACCACAAGCATAGACGAGGAAGATGAAGACAAGGAAAGGGAACCTTTACTGCAGACTCTTATGTTGATAGAACCGAGCGTTTCATGGAAGAACCTGAAAAAAGTGTCACAGAAAATGCCAATCCAGAGCAGATCATTCAGTTGGCCCAACCGATGGCCCAACAGAAGAGTCGGGTGACCGTATGTTGGTGACCAGCAGTTTTCGGTCAGAAGGACACCACCAGACAAGACCATAGTTTCCAGAGTCTGTGCACCATCCACTGCACCCATCATCTTCTCCCGAAGGGCAGGATCATTTTGAAGAACCATCCAACCTGGAGACTGAGGGACTTGACCAGAATGGAGCTGCCCCTGCTGACATGATACCTGCTTCCTCTTCACAGGTCACTCAGAATGACTTGTCCGAAGGCACAGCCTCTTGCAGGTCAGAGTCGGACGTCACCTCATGCACTGAGACATGGGCAACCTTAGAATATACTCAGAGTGAATCAGAGTTTGAATCGAAAAACGGAATGCCAGTTTATGAACAAAAGTTTGAGCAAACAATTGAGGAAAGATACGAAGAGCGCAGAGAAACACAATACCCTGCTGAGGATATGTCAGACCGACCAATGTCACCTTCAGAATATACCTTGATTACATCTCATGCTGAAGAACCTGTTGTGCACCCAGAAGAAACTATAGAGGAGGTGGAGGAGGAGGAGATGGACAAAGATAATCTTCCATCGAATGAGCAGAGCTCAGAGCGGCCCCCGTCTCCCACAGAGTACACCCTGGTCTCTTCTCAGGAACAGGAGTCTTTGACAGAGGTGCTGGGGCTGCAGACTGCTTCCACGCCAGCTCCACAGGATGTCAGTGCCCAAGGTACAGACCACAGTTAATATGCTTTTTTACATGCAAAAGAGATCTTTATGACAATAACAAACAGTTACCTTTGAATTAACTTATTTCTAGTGAAACAGAAACCTTGATTGATAAAGTGTGGTTTCATTTGATTTTTTCCATGTTCAGTCTCATTTATGATGTTTAACAGCCAAATCAATGAAACCAATCGTTCCAGATATATTTCCTAATTTTAATTCAGTCATGTTCAGTTTACAGTATTTATGAAAATCATATCAGATCTAAAGATCTTTCGGACAACAAAAGTCAGCAGCCATTATTAAATAGGGAGATGATCAGGGTGATAGCGGTCATGGACAGTGTGAAACAACTACACAGAAAGTGTGGTCAACTGCTCTGTCTTCAGAATCAGGTGAAGAAGCCCTTATCCAATTTCCGGAGTCTGCCGACGACACAGCTACACCAGACAGGATTTCTGATCCACTCTTAGCGAAAGAATATGACCGAAAAGACGAACTTGCCTCTCAGAGTGAGCCCTCCGCTCCATACACACCCCTTGCCCCCAAAACAGAGGACATTGTCCGTTCGTCCAGCTATGAAAACTTGTACCAAAACATCCCAGTCATGCCTGAACCTCCCCTGCAGCCTGCATCTGCAGAAGATCTAGACATCGGGGATCGGTTTGACAGTCGTCACACAGAGCCTCACCTGAAAGGGGTGGGGCGGACATCCAGTTTTGAGGGGCTTTACGCTGTAGACAATACTCTGGAGGCCACTGCCTTCACTCAGGAAGGTGAGTTGGCTTGTTCTGCTGCTTCTTCGATCGTTTGCTGCACGAAAGTGTCTTCGTCAGTTGCCAGGCATAATGTAATCCGCTTTGATGCCTGTTCTGTTGTAGTGTATACTGCCATCTCATTGATGCCTGTGCATATGTCAGTGGCAGGCCTGCCATGAAAATAAGAAACCCGTAAGTCATATTTGTGAAAGAGGGGGCCATGGGGCAGATAAACTAATGAATAAATAAAAATAAGCCAAACTCATTCAGGCGGCCTGCTGTGTGACATGCCTGATGTTCAGTTCAGTAATGCTTTTAGTCTGAATCCATTTTGGACACAGTCTGGTTTAGCAGACTGCTCTGGCTGTTGGAGAATCAGAGTGACTGCATGTTGATGTTCACCTGCAGAGTCCAGTCTGTCACTGTACAATCATGTCTGTCTGCTTATGTCAGCCTACAGCCAGCCATTGTCTTGTTTCCGCCAAACCCTTTTCTTCTGTTGTGCTGTGTATGGTCCTTAATGTCCAGAGGATCTACACACTTTGATTTGCACAGCAAACACTTGGTTAACTACTGCAGTCATGCTGGTTTTGTACTTTGTCATTGAATTGATATATTGTCCTTGAATTGTTGTAGTAGTTGGTATATGAAACTGATATGCGTGTGTTTTTGTTTTTATTAGTACTTGATGGGAAGTGAAATGTTTGTGGTACGGTGGCATGGTGATGTATATGTTTTAGCATTTGTTTATTACCATTTTTTTTAATGTTTCTTGAATACTTTTTATCAGATTTCTTGGAAAGAATACACTGTTCTGATTCTTTGTTTTACTAGAGAATGTTTGGTTATATTCAGTTGACAGGCTGTAAATGTCAGTGGCCTTCTGTCATTGAGTTATGACATATATCCTGAGCAGTTGGAATTGTCCATTTTGTTGGAAACGCATGAAGTTTCTACATATGTTATTTTCGTGTCAATGAAAAGACAAATTTGCTGTTCTGTTATCTTCCTTTCCTGTGGAGCATGACCTTTTTTTTTTTTTTTATTAGAGAGTGCATGGATATAACAATGTCTTTATGAACTTCAACTGTGATCACATGCAGGCATTTTTCTTGCATGCTTTTATGAACACAGGGGAAAAAAATTTCTCCACATTTGGCCACGCATTATTGCCTACAGCTAGGGAAAAAAATGGTGACAGCTAGAAAAAATTTACACATGTTGAACAGCAAACAATGTTTTAAGAATGGAGAATAGCCATATACAATGAATAACTAGTCATAGTCTGTAGTACATAAGATCATCCATTTTCAAGAATATTGATGAAAAGTACATGTGTCTGTTTTAGAAATAAAAAATAAAAAAACAACTCCACAAGTCCGTGAGTCAAGTATTACTACTTAAAGGCAGCTCAATGAACAAACCTGGAGCAAACAAGCAGAACATGTTGTGTTGGTTTGATGGTGGACTTTAGTAAAGATTTCCTGTGAGAACTGCTGAACGTATGATTACAGACAACTGAAACTGAAGAAATAAAGGAGAAGGTGGAGGTGTGAGGTGGGATAGCTGACTGTTTAACTGAAATCCTATTCTTATAGCAATACTCAAAAACAATGCTCTGAGGTCACTTGCTTTAAGCAAAAAGTTATAGTGTGTAATAACCTCTCTCTCTCTCTCTCTCTCTCTCTCTCTCTCTCTTCTCTCTCTCTCTCTCTCTCTCTCATGTACTTAACAAGGCAGGGAATTTCCTGCACTTGTGTATCAGGCTTATCATTACCAATCTTGAAGGATTGCAGTAACACACAATCCAGTGCCATTGCATAATTCAGTATAGGATGCTAACCGAGGACTTTCAACAGGGAGAGAAGTGCTAGGGGCAGAAGCTACACATCAGGCCACGTACCAGGCTGGCCGTGACGATGACAGACCGAGCTCCGCCAGTTCAGACGCTGCCCGCTTGGAAGACATGGAGGATGGAGGTAGTTAGGTGTTGTGGACAGCACTTCCATCACCGTCAGACCTCACCTTTCCTTTGGTTTTTGTGCATCTCTCATGTCTTTGTACTCATTCTCTTTGTTCTCATGAATCAAAAGCCAACGGTAAAGAAAGCCCTCCGTCCTCTTCACTCAGGAGAATAATCACTGTGTCAGATTTCTCTTTCGGACTCGTTTATATTTCAGTTGCGTGGTTTGTTCTTTGCCTTAAGTGCATCTTACGTTGCCTCTCTGAACTTGTGTGTTATTGATAATTTGTGTCTCTTACCTACAATACATGGCTTTTGCATTTGTGTACAAGTTGTTGGATTATTTCTTAAGTTCCTTTTTTTTTTTTTAATCTGAATCTCAGCTTTAAGCACTAACTGTGATCAATGTTCTTAAGCTTTAGACAGATGATTGGTCCTTCCTGACCTGATGCTGACGCTTCTTTTGTAGATGCAGAAGTTCTTGAGAGGAAGGAAGCAAAAAGCAAAGAAACAAAGGCAAAGAAGCAGTTTTCTCCCCTGTTCAAGGGCTCTCCTTCAAGGCATGTACTCTGTACTGGCACCTCACAACTGGAGCAGCACACACACACAGTAATCTCAGAAAGCGACTCATACACAGCAGGTCAGTCAGTGAAAGAACTGGACTCACAGATCAAATCCTCTGTAATTCAGGTCATTCCAAAAGACAGCCATATTGCAGGTAAATCAAATCAGGATTCCATACTATTCAAGTTTGCCACAGATCCATTAGAAAAACGTTCAGAAAAAATGGGTGATTTGACAGAGAAATTGCAGATTACTAGAGAAACAGATGGATTTCAGTTGACAGAAGGTGAAACAGCAACACCAGTGTTACCTGAAATTTCAGAGACCAAGGACGCCACTCAGTCTTCAACAGGTGACCGTTTTGTAGATGAACATATGTTTGAACACAGACAAACAGAATCTGGAGCATCATATTTTGAAGACAGTACAACCAGTCATGAGACATCCAGGAACAAACAAGAGGACGCAGTGCTTCATCAGCAACCAAATGACATTGTTTTAAGTTACGAGGAGCGTGAGGAGGATTTGGACACATATTTGATTGAAGTGGAAGAAAATGATGAAGAATTTCTAGAAACTGATGGGTTTCTTACTGGGAAAACACAAGAAGCACAAAACATGTCCTTTGAATTTGCAGCAACTGACACTTTTAATTTTGCGACGAGTTCTTCTTCAGGAGGGAGACTTGAACAACAGGAAATTCTGCAGGAGGAAGCTGACGACTCTGATAGTGTCGTGCCTTCTGTGAAAAGTGAGGAACTTTCAGCACAATCGCAGCCTCATGTCACAGTGCAGGTTGCTACAGCTAGGGAACAAGAACTGGAGTGCCAGTCATTTCAACATCATCAACCATCATTTCCAGTGGCTGTTCCTGCACAAGACAAATCTCTTGATGACAGTGAAGTGTATGAATCGTCTGAAAATGAAAGAGACCTTAGCGATGAAAAATTCTTCCCTTCCAGTGAAACTGCTGCTGTCGATGGATTAGAAGATGAGGACATCCCAGCAAAGTTCCTTCATTCAGAGAAGAAAGTAACCTTTCTAACAGATAAGCTGAGCACACCCCGTTCTTCCGAACAGTCAAGTGATGAGCATAAAATGTCTACATCCTCTTCAGAGATTTCTGTGGAGCCCACTCTTTTAGCAGCTTCGTATGATCTGGACTCGGGGCAAGTCACTCACGTAGTCTCAGCCCTTGACATCTCCCCAGATTCTGTTGAAAAGAAACAAATACCCAGTGCGCCTGCAAAATCAGTTCTGTCCAGTCCTGAGGATGATGTTTTTGAGGCTGGTCCAGCTTTCATGTTTTCACCAGAAGTGGTCGACACATTCACAGGAGACACTGTTGAAGATGATTCTAGCACTAGGCAATCGTCACCTCCATCCTGTACAGCAATGGTTGGCCAGGAACCAGAAATCATCGGGGATTTAGTTGAGCCTGACATTACATTAGGACCCACAAACACTAATCAAAGTCCCGGTGAGTCCATTGTTTGTGAAGAACAACAGCTGAGCTCACCATCTGAAATAAAATCTCCCAGTGACATGTCCTGTCCGACTGAGTTCAGTTTACATGAGACGGAAGGAAAGGAATATTTTCTTCAAACGGACAACATCCAACATTTGATTAAGGAAGATACTGGAGATCGAAGGAACAAGACAGATCATGAGGATTCATCTTGTTTGAAAAGAACTGACCTATATTTAGATATGAAAAATGAATCGCCAAGTGAAGCTGTACCTGGAGACAAGTTCACAGAACAAAAAACAAGCATGATTCAATTTACTGGAAAAGCAGAAAAGGAATTGTTAGATTTAAAAGAGAGTACACCAGAAGATGAAAGTGAACAGATTCAAAGTTACACCGAAACGGACCAACAGGTAGCTCTGGAAACTGTTGTAGGTAATTACCGGGAAATCACAACAGCAGAATCAGAAAATCTGTCGGAAGAATTCAGGACACCTGATGACTCAGTATCGTCTTTGAGGCAAATTTCTTCAGCTTTTGACATGACCGTTCAAAAACTTTTGTCAGAAACTAACACCAGAGACGGTGACATGATTGATGGCACAGAGTTTTATGATTCTTCCGATCCAGATCCAGATTGTCAACATGCTTTGGAAGAAAAGGAAGAAGGCAAAACAGTAGATCATCCAGCTGACCACGTTGATAGTCTTAGTAAAGAAGGTCTGTGTTGTGCAGAATCATCTTCACATGTGGAAGTACAGTCGGAGAGTACTACACGACAAGCCTATGAGAAGCAAGACACCAACAAATCCATCACAAAGGAATCTGTACTGATGGAGACTGATCCAGCTTCACTTTATTCAGTCTCATCAGAGTTTTCTTTGCCTCTAACAGGTCTGTCATCAACACCATCAATCAAAGTGGAAGATCGCACTGAGGCAGGCAATGAACATGTAGAAGCAGATGTGGAAATGTATGACTGTGTGGAGTTCGTCAGTCCTGATGACCATGGTGACTCCTCTGGTGCTGACAGTTTTGCCACAGTAGTGGCTGCTGATGCAGAGCATGATGATGACGAAGATATGAAAGACAGAATCGCAGAAATCGCTTCCATGTCTTCTTCCATTCATTCTGACATTTTCCTAACACAAAGTGATTTAGATGAGTGTTTTGAGGAACATGAATATGAGGCAAAAATGTTGAGCATGCAGGATTCATCCAGCCAAAATGACATTCTGAGAGAACCTGATTCACCTTCATCAACAGAGGGTAACGGGTATGATTCTAAAGATAATGAACTCTCATCATCCGGTGAAAGTGACCAGTACATAGGCAAGGAATATGAGATGTGTTCTGCTGAGAATGACAGATATGGAAGTTATTTGGAGTTATCATCCTCCATTGAATTTCTTGACAGAGCCGCATTGTCCGTTATCACTGAACTGTCAGAGGAAGAACAGTTTGAGATGACTGACACTGGAAATGACACTGGACCTGATTCTGATCCACCAGACCAGTTTCATTGTTCACCACCAGATGGCTCATCTTTTTCACCTGCGTTTGGTAGTACAAAGCATTTTACGAAATATTTGAATGACACAGAAGACACATCAGCATCGCCATCCTTACAAGAATTCGAAAGACTTGAGAAACAGATGGGTAGTTCAGGATCAAGCTCTGTTGACACATCAGACAAAGAGAGTTACTGTGGTTCATATGATGAACGAAAGCATTTTCATTTCACAGTGTCTTCCTGTGAAGAAAAGAAACTTGAATGTGGGTCATTTGATGAAAAGAAACTGTTGCATTATAGACGCGAGATGGAAAGAGATGATGCTTCAACAACTTCATCTCTGGCAGAATTTGAAAAGCTTGAACGTCAGATTGACCAGCAGAGCTCCAATAGTTCAATGGAAGACAAATCTGCACATGAGAGCAAGAGCCTTGAGAGGAAATCCGGATCTGGATCAGGGTCTGGGTCGGTGGCTGGTTCTGCTTCCTCACTTGCAGAATTCGAAATACTTGAAGCTGAGCTTGCAACTGAGCTGGGAGATCGTCGTAGTTCCCTAGAATATTCACGCCATCAACGAAGTGAAACTTCCTCATCATCTTCACTGAACGACTTCGAGAAACTGGAAAAGGATGCAGTGGCAAAGAGTGAATTAGAAGCAGAGGCTCAGAAAATTGTGTCCTATCTGAAAACAGGCAGTCTTGTACCAAGTCACATGCTGTACATTGGCAGCTCTGTTGGCTGCAGCAGCTTGGATGGGGCTGGAGGTCAGTCTGTGAAACAAGAAGATAAAAAACATTCCATGGAGACTGAAGGCGTGATCGACGAGGATTCCCTTAGTGCAGAGGATAACAAAGATATGGATTCTGATTCTCTGGAGGGAGATACTTCAGAAAAGACTGACATGACCTCCAGTGTGATCTTTGCTGGTGGTGAACCATCTGCGGTCCAAACAGGACCTTCCCACGACATGGATACTGGTTCCCTTGCTGGAGAAGAAGTCATGCAAATGTCTGGAGATTCTCTTTCTCTTAGCCAACAGCTGCGCTCTTCCGATTCCAGCAAAGTTGACGCAGATGTTTCCAAAGAGCAGGAAGACAGCATGGTGAGATCTTTGGACTCTCTTGAACAGGACAAACCGTCGGATAAATTTGATCCAGATTCTCTGCAAGAAGATGTCATGCAATCTTCGGCAGATTCACTAGACATCATGCAAGTTGAGGACCAAATGCCTGAAAACCTGATGTTGATATCGGTTGAGTCGGCTCACTGGAGTATGGGTAGTTCAGGTGGAATAATGTGCAGATCTGATGATTCCCATACCGACTCCCATGATTTCATGCAAGTCTCGGCTGAATCCATGGAGGACCTCAAATCTTCTCACACAGAGAAAATACTCACAGTTGAACAGAAACATGCTGAGGTTATTCAAGAACAGCCTTCTGTTGAACTTCAGTTTTGTACCAGCTCAGGCAGCGCTGCCCGAGAAATCAAACATGATGGCACAAACCCGTTTCTTGACGATGAAGGCAACCTGATAGAATCCAGTGGTTATTGTGAAGAGGATGAAGATGAGAAGGAGAGCCCTTTCGTATACTGGGGACCAAACAAAGAGCGGAAAAAAGGGCTCACAGTGGCCGAGTGGGAAGCAATCAAGAAGGAAAAACAGCGTGAGAGACAGGAGTTGGCGGGCTCCAACCCCCCAGGGCCAGCTGAAGACGAGCCTGGAGGTACTTTGAACATTGTGCTGACGTGATTATGACTGTGACCTTTACCATTCCTTACATCATCAACCTCCTGCTAATGTGCACTTCGGTCTTTCTTTCCTGCATGGCTGTCGCTTTACAAAGTTCTAGTGTTTCCTTGGTTATGTGCATCGATTTCTTTGGTATGGTTGTGTCCGTCACGAAGCTGGATATTCCCTTTTTTTGTTTAAAATGGATTTCTTTTTCCTTCTTTCATTTCGAGGTCTGTCGTGTGATTTTATCAATGGATCATCTTCTACTTAAATTATTAGGGGGTAGGCATATAGCACAGCACTTCTACAGTTGAGCAAGATAGTGCATGGGTTACACCTTGTTAATCCTTACACATTTTTGATAGTGACATATATTTCCTCAAACTGCCGCTTGTAATACAATAAAAATGTTTTATTCAACTATACAATGTTTTGTAATTTTTTTTGTTTCGAAGATTTGTTTGTTGGTGGTTTTTTTTCATCTTTAGTCATCAATTTTTTTTCATTCATTTCTTTTATTTTGTGCTGTTTAGTCTTTAGGTTGTGTTGTGTTTTGTGCTGTTTAGTCTTTAGGTTGTGTTGTGTTTTGTGCTGTTTAGTCTTTTGTGGTTGTGTTGTGTCTTTAGTTGTGTGGTTTGTCGTTAGTCTTTAGGTTGTGTTGTGTTTTGTGCTGTTTAGTCTTTAGGTTGTGTTGTGTTTTGTGCTGTTTAGTCTTTAGGTTGTGTTGTGTTTTGTGCTGTTTAGTCTTTAGGTTGTGTTGTGTTTTGTGCTGTTTAGTCTTTAGGTTGTGTTGTGTTTTGTGCTGTTTAGTCTTTAGGTTGTGTTGTGTTTTGTGCTGTTTAGTCTTTAGGTTGTGTTGTGTTTGTGCTGTTTAGTCTTTAGTGTGTTGTGTTTTGTGCTGTTTAGTCTTTAGGTTGTGTTGTGTTTTGTTCTGTTTAGTCTTTAGGTTGTGTTGTGTTTTGTGCTGTTTAGTCTTTAGGTTGTGTTGTGTTTTGTGCTGTTTAGTCTTTAGGTTGTGTTGTGTTTTGTGCTGTTTAGTCTTTAGGTTGTGTTGTGTTTTGTGCTGTTTAGTCTTTAGGTTGTGTTGTGTTTTGTTCTGATGCATTAACTGTAATGTTTGTGTTTTCAGTCTTATGTTTAGTTGAATATATGAATTACTTGAGTAAACTCAGGTAGTCCTTGCTCCTTTTGTTGTGTATGTTTTTGATGCATAGGTTTTTTTTTTTTTCAGTTGTTAAAGTGATTTGTATTTTTTGTGTGTGATACAGACCATTGAAGCTGACCATGGAATATTTTTTCTTGTTTGTTTTTAACCTGATATAGTAGCTCTGTACTTTTGCAACATAGTCAGTGTGTGTGTTTGTTCAGCTTTTCGGATGCATGATTGCTTTTATTTTCCAAAGGAAAGATTGGAAAATGATTTTTTTTCATATTAGGGAGTAGTGCTTTATGTATTTTTGAAGAAAGGGTTTGTGGCTGTACATCAGTGGACAATGACTTGTTGCCAGTTGCTGGGTCAGTTTTGAATCATCTGTTTGTACTAACAATTGCAGAAGTTAGAAACTTAATTATAAGGTTTTTTTAACATTCATCTGATCTTTTCTTTTATGAAAAAAATGTGTGCTCATATGCACTCACACACACACACACACACACACACACACAACACACACACACACACACACACACACACACACACACACACACACACAACACACACTTGTTCTTAACCCCAGTTTTTGATAGTGCCTGTACACCGAGATCTTGAATCAGTGTCCATGGTTAGTGTCACTGGGTAATGGGTCAACTTAAGGGTGTGTGTGTGTACACAGAGTACGTCCATGTCATGTAGTCCTAAACCAGAATGAAACTCCCCAGTATTATCATCATCATCCTGATTTTCAATGATCAGAACAAAAATAAAGTACATTCTGCTGTCTTTCATGGTGTTTTCTCATGGTAACATCGGGTTTGTACTCCTCACGATTTCTATGCCCATGATCAGTTTGTGTCAAAAGTCATTCAGTATCTGCAAGTTTATGGGGACTGTTGTTGGATGGACATGGTGGCGCCCTCTGGAGGAGAATGGTCACTCATGCTCGCTCCATGACCAAGGAATCATTCTTATCACAAGGGGGTATACATAGTAGGTGCATGTGTTGGATCAGAATGGGTCCCACTGAACACCGCTCCAGTGACTCAGCAGCAGTGCTGTGTCTCCTCTGGTGGGTGGCCACATTGCAACCTCGTTGGTTGGTCCACTAGACTGGTACTTGAGTCAGGGAAGGATATCTAGGTGTGGCTGTGTACTTGGTGCGTAGACTGGTACTTGAGTCAGGAAAGAATATCTGGGTGTGGCTGTGTACTTGGTGCGTAGACTGGTACTTGAGTCAGGAAAGGATATCTGGGTGTGGCTGTGTACTTGGTGCGTAGACTGGTACTTGAGTCAGGGAAGGATATCTGGGTGTGACTGTGTACTTGGTGCGTAGACTGGTACTTGAGTCAGGAAGGATATCTGGGTGTGGCTGTGTACTTGGTGCGTAGACTGGTACTTGAGTCAGGAAAGGATATCTGGGTGTGCTGTGTACTTGGTGCGTAGACTGTACTTGAGTCAGGAAAGGATATCGGGTGTGGCTGTGTACTTGGCGGCCAGAATGAGCTCAGTGAAAATAAGGAGCAAGGGAGAGAAGGAGGTGTGGAGGGGCAAGAGAGATGAAACAGCAAAGAGAAAACGAAGGGTTCCATGGACAAGGGTTATTTGGTCACAGATATGTGCTTCAGGTAACGTATGCGTGTTCTGGATGGGTAAAATTAGAAAGCTGAGCGATGATCCATAACCCAGTGTAAATGAATCAAGCTCTAGGGCTGACAATGGTACGTTTGAGCTAGCAGCCATATAGTTCAGCTCATATGTTCTTTATATGGCAGTAGATCAGCATTGCAGTTTGCTTCTTCGATGGATTGAAGTGAATTTATTTCAGTAAGAAACGGTGTTCACCAGGGTATCGTGGCAATGAACATGGCTGTACACCATGACTGTGGGCTGCTATTAAAGTAGGCTGTTGATTTTTGTCCTGCCTGGTAAACCTCATGAAACAGTGTTTGGTTCTTGCATTTTCTCCAAGCTGTAGCCTTTAATCATGTTCAACAGAAAATAACCATCCAAACAAAATATGTAAATATTTCTTTCCCAAATGCAAAACTGTTGTTATTTGCCACTCGTTTTTTTACAGTCCCAATCCTGCTATTGGGTGAAAAGTAGATTTGTAGGCCAATTTTATGCAACATGGATTCCTTTGCTGCTGTTTTTCTCTCATCAGTCTCTGTCTCTGTGTCTTTCTATCTGTCTGTGTGCCTCTCTCTCACACGCGCGCGCGCACACACACACACACACACAACACACACACACACACACACACACACACACACACACACACTCCCCCTCCACACTCTCTCTCTCTCTCTCTCTCTCTCCTCTCTCTCTCTCTCTCTCTCCTCTCTCTCTCCATGTACTTGTGTTTGTGTACAATTACCAGATAAATAAGCGACAGGTACATGCAGTCTGCCATGAGTGAATTACCTGTGACGTCATGTCCAAAACCTGTTGTGCACGCAGCTGGTGGACCTGAGGATCGTAGCATCCGTACAGACGAGGAGGAGTCAGGTGCTGTGTCTCATGTTGTCATGCTCATGTCTGTCCAGATGGCTAGAAATGGACTACATTTCATGCCGTTGTGTGGGGGGTTTGTGTGTGTGTGTGTGTTTTTGTTTTTCGTTGGTTTTTTTGTGTGTTTTCCCACCATACAAAATATGTTGTTTGCCCACAGTGTTTTCTCTTTTTTCTGCTCAGTGTTTCTTGCTTACGGATTTAAAAAAAAAAAAAAAATTCGCAAAACTTCCAGAGAGGCCAGTCAAGACATAAAGGAGTTATCATTCCTGGCTTTCAGTGAAGAGGCTTGCATGCTGTGAAAACATCTTCGTACTCAGACACTGACAGTGTCTGTCCGCGTTCAATTCCAGCTTCTTGGTCTGTTGTGTCATGCATTTGAGTTATGTGTAGTAGCAGCAGGTGTTGTGATGTGGATATGATCATGTTGGTTATTTTCTCTAGTTCTCTTCAGATTTTGGAGTCCTGCATCCAACGTTTGTTGAGGGTGATTTACACTTAACTGCCACTGATCAGTGTCTTGGTCTTCCCACTGATTTCAAAACCACCAACAAAGAAAGTTCTTATTATTGCAACTGCTGGCACCTGAAATCTAAGGAAAATTGGATTTTGTGAAAATTAAGATGATTGCAAAACACTTTGCAAAAAAAAAAAAAAAAAAATAAAAAATTGTGACTTTGTAGATTTTAATACTGAAAATAAAATCATCAGATATATTGATCATTTTGGTCACCAACATGTTATACTAGATGTAAGCAGCAGATCTTTTCTTTTCCTTTTTTTCTTGCAGTTTTGTTTGGCTGACTTCTTTATTTGCCTTTTACATTTATCTATCTGCCCATTAATTTTATGGATCTCTCCAGAATCAGACTAAAAGACTGTTCATTAATCAGTGGCTAATGATGAAAATTCATATGAATTTGAAAACAGGCTTATCGACCCAGGCATTTGACTTACTTTCTTTTTTTTTAACCTATTTTCTCTCTCTTTTTGTTGTTGTTGTGTTTGTTTAAAGTAGATCACATGTTTTCTACGTTTCACATGCAGTACTGCATGAGACTTTTGTTTCTTCAGGGCGGACTCAAGTTCACACAACTATCTTGATTCTTTTATAATTTGTTTCTGTTGATGTATAGTCTGCTGTTTGAAGGCATGCATTGATGCTTATCATCCATCCTTTGGTGTGTGCACAGGTTTCACAGCTTTCTTCTTCTCTCATTTTCAGTCCTCCCCCCCTCCCCCCCCCCCCCAACTCCCTCACACAAAGTCTGCCTCCACTATCCCTCCCTCAACCCACCCACCCCTTGCCCCAATCCTTATGCCCTCCACCTCACTCTTGGTGCTGTGTAGTTATTGTCATTGTGTAGACTGTTTGAATCCATCTACACTGGCTACAGACCGCAGAGATTATTTTAGGATAATTACTCTCCCACAGTAACAGACCGTATTTGTAAACAGACTGTTCATCCCTACATTCCCTGCACGCACAGCACTGTCCTGTTGACGACACATTTGACAGTCCATCAAGTCCAACAGTGAAATCCCTTCAAAAGCAACGTCACTTCGCTTTCTAATGCTGTGGGGCCAGACTAAAACTAGATTGGTTTTGCTGGATCTGTATTGTAAACATGATGTCTGCTTGTTGTTCTAGATGTTTTTGCTTAAACATATCACTGTTCATTGTTGGCCAAGTTGATCACTGTAAATTGTTACAGTTGGTTGTTTCGTGTGTACAAGAAGAAAGTTAGCTGACAGCTGCTACCAACATGTGACTGACCATTCACTTTGTTTTCAGCTTTCAGTTCAGATGTTACCATTTGTTTCACTTTTTTTCATTTCAGACGTTACCATTTATATTTTCAGTGCATTGCTGCCATTTCTTATACTGCTTTCAGTTCAGACATGAGTATAAATTTCATTGCTCTTTTGTTCTGGCAACACCATTTATTTATTCAGACATTATCATTTGTTTTACGTAATCATTTCAGTTCAGCCATTGACATTCATTTTTACTGTCTGTTCAATCATTACCATTTATCTCACTGCTTTTAGTTCAGACATCAACATTTCTTTTACTGCTTTCGGTTCAAACATTCATTGTACTGCTTTCTATTCATACATTACACTTTTTACTCTTTCTATTCACACAATATTATTTATTTTGACTGGTTTCATTTCGGACATTATATGATTTTCACATTTTCGGCACATGCATTGAAATTCATCTTACTGCTTTCATTTCAGATAGTAACATTGATTTTTACAGTTTTTGTTTCTTACATTGCCATTCATTTACAGCTTTCAGTTCAAACTTCATCATTCATTTTACTGCTTATAGTTCAGACATTGCCTTTCATATTACTGCCTTCAGTTCAGACATTGCCTTCTATTTTACTGCTTTTAGTTCAGACATTCCCATTCATTTTACTGCTTTTAGTTCAGACATTGTCATTCTTTTTTGTGCTTTTTTTGCTTTTAGTTCAGACATTGCCACTCATTTTACTGCTTTTAGTTCAGATATTGTCATTCTTTTTTGTGCTTTTTTTGCTTTTAGTTCAGACATTGCCATTCATTTCACTGCTTTTAGTTCAGACATTGTCATTCATTTTGGTTTGAGTTTTTGTGGGGTTTTTTGCTTTTAGTTCAGACATTTCCATTCATTTTACTGCTTTTAGTTCAGACAGTGTCATTCATTTTGGTTTGAGTTTAGACATTGCCATTCATTTTACTGCTTTCAATACAGACATTGCCATTCATTTTACTGCTTTCAATACAGACATTGCCATTCATTTTACTGCTTTTAATACAGACATCGCCATTCATTTTACTAACATTGCCATTCACTTGACTGCTTTTAGGTCAGACATTATCCTTTGTTTTACTGCTTTTAGTTACGACATTGCCATTGAGACAGCTTTCAGTTCAGACACTGCCATTTATTTCATTGCTTTCTGCTCATGGTTATTTGTTTTACAGCTTTAACTCAAACATTATCTTTGATTTTTACTTTTTCAGACAGGTTTTGTATTTCAACCACGGATTATACCTTTTTTTTTTTTTTTTTACATGTTTTCAACCATGGTACGTGTGATCATTTTGATCAGTTAAAATGTGAACAAGATAACTTGACTCAGTTCTGACATAATTGTTATTTGCTGTTTTTATTTCAGACATATCGAGCCATTCACAGCTTTCAGTTAAAATACGTCACAATTTATTGGCCTAGAAATAGCATCAGTGGTTGACTAGATTATGAACAGCATAACTTGACCATTTATTACTTTCAGTTCAGACATATATGACCATTCCTTGCTTTCAATTTTTTTTTAGTTCAGTACGATTATTTGTTGCTTTCAGTTCAAAAGTATAGGACCATTCATCGCTTTCAGTTCAGATTTATTTGACCATGTATTGCTTTCAGTTCATTTATATATCCATTCATTGCTTTCAGTTCATTTACATATCCATTCATTGCTTTCAGTTCATTCATACATCCATTCATTGCTTTCAGTTCATTCATACATCCATTCATTGCTTTCAGTTCATTCATACATCCATTCATTGCTTTCAGTTCATTTACATATCCATTCATTGCTTTCAGTTCATTCATACATCCATTCATTGCTTTCAGTTCATTCATACATCTATTCATTGCTTTCAGTTCATTTACATATCCATTCATTGCTTTCGGTTCATTTACATATCCATTCATTGCTTTCAGTTCATTTACATATCCATTCATTGCTTTCGGTTCATTTACATATCCATTCATTGCTTTCGGTTCATTCATACATCCATTCATTGCTTTCAGTTCATTTACATATCCATTCATTGCTTTCAGTTCATTTACATATCCATTCATTGCTTTCAGTTCATTCATACATCCATTCATTGCTTTCAGTTCATTTACATATCCATTCATTGCTTTCAGATCATTCATACATCCATTCATTGCTTTCAGTTCATTCATACATCATTATTTGCTTTCACGTTCATTCATACATCCTTTCATTGCTTTCACTTCATTCATACATCCATTATGCCATCATCGTGCCATTCCTTGCTTGCTGTTCAGACATTCATCACCATTCATTGCTTTCTGTTCAGACATTCATCACCATTCATGGCTTTCTGTTCAGACATTCATCACCATTCATTGCTTTCTGTTCAACATTCATCACCATTCATTGCTTTCTGTTCAGACATTCATCACCATTCATGGCTTTCTGTTCAGACATTCATCACTGTTGATTGCTTTCTGTTCAGACATTCATCACCATTCATTGCTTTCTGTTCATACATTCATCACCATTCATTGCTTTCTGTTCAGACATTCATCACCATTCATTGCTTTCTGTTCAGACATTCGTCACCATTCATTGCTTTCTGTTCAGACATTCATCACTGTTGATTGCTTTCTGTTCAGAGAAAAACTGCCATTCATTGTTCTCCATTCAGACGTTTGTTGCCATTCATTGTTCTCCATTCGGACGTGTGTTACCATTCATTGTTCTCCATTCAGAGTTTGTTACCATTCATTGTTCTCCATTCGGACGTGTGTTACTATTCATTGTTCTCCATTCAGACATGTGTTACCATTCATTGCACAACAACAATAATGGATGGGAGTGAAGTGTAAGCGATAGGTGTCTGATGTGTGTATGTGAGTGAGTGTTCCCTTTTTTTTTCTTTTTTTCTTTTTTTTTGGGGGGGGGGGGGGGGGGGAATAATGGGGGGTGGGAAGGACTTTTATTGGGGAAGAGCTGCATACCAGGAACAGTTTTTTCCCCAGTCGGGATTCGCCAGTAATGATATTTAAGTGGGGAGGGGAGGTGGGACACCATTCAAACTGGTACAGCCAGGTGAATACCTACAGCTGCTCGGTGAAATCCTGAGAATTAACAGAACTTGGAATACTCCCATTTTAGATGGTTGTGTATAGTATGAGGGCTGTTACTCATAGTTTAACAAAGACTAGGACAGTTGTATTGATAGTATTCTGCTCCACTGGCAGTAAACTGGTGTTTACATTAAGTCCTGCTGACATGTCTTGACTTACGGAGATAGTGGACTCTGATGAGAGAAGCTGAGGTTTGGTCTTATATTATGTTGTATTGATTTTGTCTGCAGAATCCATCTGTGTGTATGTATGTGTCTGAATATTGGTCTGTGTGGAAGTGTTTGTGTGATTACTAATTTGTCTGAGCAAGTGTACATTTTTGTCTCGCTAAGTGTGTGATTGTACGTGTTGATGTCTTTGTGTGCAAGAGTGTGTGTGAAAGATAAAAGAGCGCACTAATTAGCTGGAGTGGGAGGGAAACGGGGGTGGAATCAGTCGACCAGTATCAGTTTTCTGATGCCATGAACATGCACCTCTGTTCAGCACTGATCCTGTTATTGACTGACAAACAAATAAGTGTTTGTCCTTCCTAATAGATATGCATCATGAGATGAGCTAAGAACACACATACACATACGCACACACATGCGCAAGAACACGCACGCACGCGCACGCACACACACACACACACACACACGTGTGTGTGTGTGTGCGCCTGCACGCTTATATATGTACATACACACATGCAAGTGTGTGCATGCATACATATGCATATGAACACACACACATGCATGCAAGTTGGTGTGACTTGACCCTTAGTTCCACCCTATGAAAAGGGGGAAAAAACTGTGGCAAGTTTGGGTCAGAAGGGCTAACCTGTCAACATCACGGCTTGAGCTTCAGCTAAACATCAATGGAAATGTCTGCCTCCAGATGTCGGTGAAAGCTTGCTGAAGAATCGGTTGTTACGATGGTAACAGTATTGCCATTATTAATATTTGATTATCATTATTGTTATTCCACATTATAACACTGATATATCAGTGTCTTTTGTCAGAAATGTAGCAGCTCCATGCCATGCCAGTCAAAATAAACCTTTAGCAGTTGTGTTACAAAATGTGTATATGTACAGAGGCCCTCTTGTGACTGATCCATTTTCGCATTTGCTGTTAAAGCCACCTGTCTCATAGTCAGTTTGAGATGATTTAGTGATCGCATCAGTTGCAACAAATTTTAGGGGGGGACGGGTGGGGGCAGCGGAAGGGTTTATAAAGAAAGAGAACAGCGGATGTCTGTAGGTGTTCTAGGACATGTTGAAAGTAGCTGTAGCAATGGCAATTTTCATCAAGATCAAATGTAAGTCATCAATTTATTGAATTACGAATGCCAATGGGTTTTGTATTTTTATATTGGGCCAGTTCATAAATGAAGTTTCCTAATTGTAAGGGATGATGTCGAGGAGGCAACAGCTGAACTAGGTTTAACATGCTGATCAGAAATGTGTTGCATGGTTGTTGTGATGATACTAATGCCAGTGGTTGTATTATAGGCGATGATAACAATGACATCATTGGCGCCCCTGGTGACGAAGATTACGGCTATACACATAGGTATGTGGGTTGTGCGTTGTTTTCATTAAGAAATATAATCTTCTCTCTGTCTCTGTCTCTCTCTCTCTCTCTCTCTCTCTCTCTTATATATATATATATATATATATATATATATATATATATATATATATATATATATATTTGTATATATATATATATTGTGTATATATACATATACAGCCCTGATGTGGCCCTTTGCGGTCGGCTGGGCTATAAACAACATTATCTTATCTTATCTTATATATACATATGTGTGTATATATACATAAGATAAGATAAGTATAAATGTTGTTTATATATATATATATATATATATATATATATATATATATATATATATATAATGTATATATACATATATAATATCATATATCAATATATATACATACAAACATGTATACAGATAAAGAAATTGAAAATTAGTGGGAAAAAAATGTTGGCAATCATTTTTGGAATGACATTACATGCAGTCCACTTGCTTTAGATGCACTTGATCCGTTCCTCGTATCTCATTCTAAGTGCAAGAATGGCATTGCTATGGTGAGTTTCAGGTCATCTACATTACCATTTTCTTCATAAAAAGAGAATCTTTTGGGACAGAAGAACAAAATATACACCTTACAATTTTTTATGATGAATAATTGTCTGTGGAGTGTAAAGCTGACATTAATTTGAGAAAAACGTTTGATTGCTTCCGACTTGACTAGTCCATTAACACAGTCTGTCAGAAGGTACAAAGTAATTATTATGAATCATTAGACACCAGAAAGACTTGTACAGTGAAAAACAATAATGATAGAAATACACAATGTTTGGAAATGCTTACAACGATGGGATAAACAAACTGCTTTGGGCACTGTAGAGACAATTCAAGTGAACACGCCTACAGTCTGGGAGATGTCTGTTATTGTCTTACTGAGACTGCCAAACTTCAACATGAGAATGACGGTCAGAGCGTCAGAAACATGGATTACTGCACTAGCTTTTGTTCGATCATGCCATCTCACTCTGTTACCAGTCAAACGGGTTCTCTCCCTTTAGGCACAGGGTCTGATAAGACGGTAAACAGCCAGCCTGCAATGCAGCAGGAAAAGACACCCTACATGGGGGTGGATGATGTTCTGTTGCAATAAAGATCAGAAACAGCAGTTTGCTTGTCCCGAATCATTTAAACTTACCCGCAGTCTCTCTAGCACTCACACATGTCAGAATAACTGATTTCACACTTCATTACATTTGTCGTATAATATGAGCGCTAAAGGCAAGAAAATTGTTTATATTGAGCAAAAGTAAATTGTTTATATCAAGCAAAAATAAATTATATGCCTTGCAATTAGTCCAAAAAGTGAGATTTTTCCTTTAGACTAGAAGAATGTACAGTTCATGAGTCTAGTACCACCCCCTGCCGTCCTCTCTCCCATCACGCATCATTAACTTGTATGATTGTCATGTGTGCCTTCAGGGTGGTGATGAAGAAGGAGGTTCACCAGAGGACCACCATCCGGCCTGACGGGCAGGAGGACACGGTCATCACGGAGGACAGCCAGGTCCACCAGGACTCGGATCCCCCGGCGGAGCTGCGTCAGTCCATGGAGCAGATCATCCAGCAGTTCATGCATGACTCGCCCCGCATGCAGCGCCAGGAGGACGAACCGGACGAGGGCACTGAGGTGTAGACAGATATGGAGTGTGCCCACTCCACCCCCCTTCTTTACGTTGATCTGAGATGGCACGGCACCTGGTGCCTACATCTGTCACTGAGGAGGGGTCTGTTTTCCTCTGCTGTTTGAAGTTCTTTCATAGATTTCGGTGGGCTTCTATTCAAAATTATTGAAGACTTCTGGGCAAGTTTGTTGCGAGAAGAAATTATATGAAGAAAAAGGTGGATGGAAAGTCATATTGGTTGTTACAAACATCTTGTATTCTTGTAAATATTACATTTTTTTCTGAATGTATAGAATAGAAACTTTCTTGAAATTGAAAAAAAAAAAAAAAAACAACCATGAACAAAGAAATTCTTGTTCCATTGACATGGTGAGCAAAAGTGAATATCTGACAAGCTGTTGTCCTATGGATCTCTCAGTATCATGAATCTAAAATCTTTTAAAGTTAGTTTTCTAATAATGGTGATGATGTTAGAAAATGAATAAAAAGGTGGTGTACCTAAAAAAAATTAGTCTCTTTTTATTTAGAATCACCAAACTGTCATTTGGAAACGCCAATTTTCTTCTTTTGAACATCAGTGGTGATAAGCAAATTCACGATACTCTGCTTCAGTGATTTGATGTGATTTGCTTCTTAAATACTATTCATCTTGTCTCAGGCTGATTCCCAGAGTAGCTGTTGTTGAAAATAATGGTCAATTTGCAAATGCAGTTCTTGAGGAATGATGCATTTTGTGATTTCTGTTTGTTTCCAAGATGTGGGGTTTTGTTATGTTTGTCAGTTCAGATCGTGGAGTGTGTATGCCCTGGCACACCACAGTTTGTTCTCAAACATTTACAAAATGTTGCCCTCATTACTGAGAAGAACATCTGAAATGTAACTTGGAAAGATTTGAACCATTTTTCTCAATCTTAGCTGCTTTTTTTTTTTTTTTAATAAACTTTGTCTTCATCCTCCAATTTTCAGCTTAACTGGCATGTATGTCTTTTATCGATCGGATCTGAAAGTATGTCACCTCAGTCAGTCCCAGTGATCTGTCGGTGCAAAACATGAAAAGTATTGCCTTGTAGTTTGGGTGTGGAACCAGTTCTTTGGGTGACTGCCTCAGCAGACACACATCTGATTATCTGAAATCAAAGTAACTGTTTACCATTCTTTTCTTTTTTTTTTTTTTTCCCTTTCTTTCTTGCTGTCTTCATCATCATTCTCTACTTCTTCTTCTTCTTTTCCTTTTTCTTCTTCTTCTTTGTGTGTGTGTTTGTTTGTTTTTTCACATGAAGCATTTCATCTTTTCTCATATTCATCCCAGCCTGTACAAGTGGAGAGTTTAGCGAGTCCCCGGCCAGAAAACAGTGTCATGGCTTAGCTCCTGCAGAGGGTGGTGTGTAGACGGTTCCAGAATTAATCAGCTGTTACCATTCAACATGTCAACCTGGAAGTTAGACCTTTGAGATAATAACAGATCCAGTACCCCATTGCCATGAATCTTATATCGAATACTATTACTGTTCATTGTGTCTTTAAAACGTAGTCCATGCGTCAAGATTCCATTGACATGTTAGACGTGGAACATAGTTCATCTTCAGGAAAGACATCCTTTGTAGGGTTTATTTGTTTTGTTTTGAATTTCAGTGTTTTGGCATTTCTTCTTTAGTTTAGTGGGAAAAAAGGAAAAATCCAACATTCTGTGTTTCTTGATAATTTACTCCTGTTTTTATCTTTTTATAAACCATTAGCTGTAGCTGTCAGGTTGTGCAAGGCTAGCTTTTCATATTAAGTGTGATAGACTGTTTACATGGATTTGTCATTCCGTCTGCAAAGTGATTGTTCAGAGATCTTGCACTGTTCATGCTGTTTTGAACATGTATTTTTTTCCTGCATTCCACATATTGATGAAAATATCGGCTGGTGATGAATATTATTAGCTAGAGTAGCTTTTGAAGCTTTTGTATGTGTTCACCATCACTTCAAGCTTCATGCAATTGATTGTTGTGACTGAGGGTTTAGATTGAGTCTTCTTCAATCTGGAACAGGTACTATACCACACTGCCTCACCCTAAATCAGTGCGTCTGCTTTGCTGGCTTCATGTGTCTGATGTTAGCACCATACAATAGGCATGAAACGTCCGTGCTTGTTTTCCAGTTTTGCTTCAGCTGAAAGCAGAATCAGTGTGTAGTTAAGTCTGTCTGTTGTGTGTTTGGAATTAGAAAGAGGCTTCTCTGATAGATCTAGTTTATGGTCGCCCCAACGTAAACCCGGATCAGGTTTAAGAACCTTCTTTTCGTACAGGATTAGAATGTAATTTGTAGATACATTTTTGGTGGATTTGAAATGACATGTGCAAGAGATGTTCATGCTTAGATTCACATTCTTTGGGGAAAAAAATGCTGTTCACTTTCTTGGGAGTGATGCTTTGTTTTCTTTAATACAACAGTGTCAGTGTTGTACAAAAGTGCCAGCAACTTTTCAGCCTCTAGAAAATGTTCATGTGTACTGAGTTTATCCTACAGGCCTGCTTGCTTACTGAGAATCACCACTTTGTCATCCTGGTATTGTCTTTTGCTGTAAGTTAGAAGAGAAAGAAAAACAATTTTCGAAGAAAAAAAATATGAGAATGACTACTTCATCACTGTGTTATTGTTGTCTTTTCTGTGAATTAGAAGAGGGAAAAAAATTGTGAAAAAAAAAAAGATTGTGCTGACCGGCTAATTCGGTAAGTGTATGCGCTGACTGGCTGATTCAATAAAACCTACAGTGTTCGTCTAGTCTTTTGTATCTTTTTTTTTATCTTTACACTTGCATGTAGAGCACAGAGCTGACAGTCCCTGTATTACTGTTGTGGGGAAGAAGAAAAAAAAAAAACATGGAGAACTTGGAGGAGAATAATCTCACACGGACATTTATTTGTACATGTTGGCAAATGTCCTTGTAAAGTGAATGTACTGCAGTGTGGGCGTACGTTACCAAGTTGCAGTAGGCTATGCTTTGTTTGCCATATATGATTATACATTACTGTAATACCTGTCTGCCTCTCCCTTGGTCTGGCCTGCCTAGAGCTTCCTGTTGATTCATGGACTAGCAGCAGATTGGTTTTGCATACACTGATTCAGTACTTTTTATTTCATTTCTTGTATGAATAAACTGCTTTGGTACACATTATAAAGAGTTTGTTTTGTTTCTTACTCAACAAGAGGTGTGTATGTGTGTGAACTTGCACAAGGCAGTAGGCTCTGTGTGTGTGCGTGGTGTGTGAACCTGTCCCCCTGCTAAAGACCCTCTTTTTCTTTGCTGCAGCTTCAGCGATTTCTACAAGCATTGCCTATTATGCAAACAGGCAACTACACATAAACACATGCACACACACACACACACACATACATACTCACTCGCACACACATACACAAACACACACATACACACACACACACACGCTCACACACACGCTCACACACACACACACATTCATGAAACTTTATATTGCATACTTGTGTGTAAATATGGCTGTATAAACGTGTACTGTATACGGCAACACTTCGTATACTTCAATTATCTGCTAGTGTTCAACTGACAGAGGAGGTACTCACCTTCCTCAAGCACTAAACGTTTCAATTTGAGAAAGATGGCTTCAAACCATGGAGTACCCGTAAAGGAAAAGTGGCACCAGTTTTCCATATTCCCAGGTCAACCTGCACATCCCCTAGTCCTGATTACACTTCAGGTAAAGAAACATGCATATCCCAGGTCAACCTGCACATCCCCTAGTCCTGATTACACTTCAGGTAAAGAAACATGCATATCCCAGGTCAACCTGCACATCCCCTAGTCCTGATTACACTTCAGGTAAAGAAACATGCATATCCCAGGTCAACCTGCACATCCCCTAGTCCTGATTACACTTCAGTAAAGAAACATGCATATCCCAGGTCAACCTGCACATCCCCTAGTCCTGATTACACTTCAGGTAAAGAAACATGCATATCCCCAGGTCAACCTGCACATCCCCTAGTCCTGATTACACTTCAGGTAAAGAAACATGCATATCCCAGGTCAACCTGCACATCCCCTAGTCCTGATTACACTTCAGGTAAAGAAACATGCATATCCCCAGGTCAACCTGCACATCCCCTAGTCCTGATTACACTTCAGGTAAAGAAACATGCATATCCCAGGTCAACCTGCACATCCCCTAGTCCTGATTACACTTCAGGTAAAGAAACATGCATATCCCAGGTCAACCTGCACATCCCCTAGTCCTGATTACACTTCAGGTAAAGAAACATGCATATCCCAGGTCAACCTGCACATCCCCTAGTCCTGATTACACTTCAGGTAAAGAAACATGCATATCCCAGGTCAACCTGCACATCCCCTAGTCCTGATTACACTTCAGGTAAAGAAACATGCATATCCCCAGGTCAACCTGCACATCCCCTAGTCCTGATTACACTTCAGGTAAAGAAACATGCATATCCCCAGGTCAACCTGCACATCCCCTAGTCCTGATTACACTTCAGGTAAAGAAACATGCATATCCCAGGTCAACCTGCACATCCCCTAGTCCTGATTACACTTCAGGTAAAGAAACATGCATATCCCAGGTCAACCTGCACATCCCCTAGTCCTGATTACACTTCAGGTAAAGAAACATGCATATGCCCTGGTCAACCTGCACATCCCCAGTCCTGGATTACACTTCAGGTAAAGAAACATGCATATCCCAGGTCAACCTGCACATCCCCTAGTCCTGATTACACTTCAGGTAAAGAAACATGCATATCTTGGATGTGGTGTATTCGGATGTGTGTATTTGTAACTCAGTAATGTTTGGCTAAAAGCAAAAGTAATGACAATGAAAACAAGAGCCTGCAGTGGTAGGGTGGATGTGATGAGGGGGGGGGGGGGGGGGGGGGGGGGGGGGGAGCAAGGTGGAGGAATTAACTGGGCAAAGGGAGGAGACGGAGGTTGGTGGAAGGGACCAGAAAATTCAAATCAAAGCGGACAGGCTATCACCACCTTCCTGATATGAGTCTTGAGCTGTGCGCCTTTTATCGTTGTTTGTTTGGGTTTTAAAGATGTTTGGGTTTTTTTTTGTTTATTTGGTTGGTTACATATTCATTAATCCTATTTGTTTACTAATCTGTGTGGTTGTTTAACTATCGATTTATCTGAGTCACTCATTCACATTCATTTATTCAACTGTGATTTCAAGTCAGAGTGGATCAGGGTAGGGGTGCGTTGATCATGATGGGTAGGGGTGGGGTTGGGAAGGGAGTACACAGAACCCTGCCATCTTCCTCCCTCCCTACCAGCCATAACCACACCTGATCACGCATCTGTCTGAACACTGGGAACAACGATAATTGTTTCCAGGCAAATCATTACAAGACGTTAATAGTAATCACAAACAGAGACTTGAATGCACATGCAGAAGACTGTTAAGCATTCAAATCAATCATGTCATACCACCATGGAATGACCCTGCCCCCTTTCCCCGGCCTCATCTCTTTCTTCCCTCCCCTCTCTGTTTTTGGCCGGGTCCACTTATTACCACTGCCATCTTACTGGGCTGGGTGAGTGGGCGAAAGGATCATTCATTCACACGAAATAAGATTATGATTATGCATCAAGTGCCAAGAGGGCTGATCTCAAACCGCTTTTTCAGGGAAAGGGGCAATACTGTGTATGATCTAAAGTTGGCATCGAGGACAGTTATCTCCCACAATGATTTTACTACACTCACAAGTAGTCGCCTGCGTACACTTGCTCCTACTCCTGTCGCAGTGCTGCTGCTGTTACACACTATTATTGCCACTACAGTCACTGCTGCTACTACTACTGCGGCTGCTGTTGCTACTGCTATTACTCCCTATTAGTAGTACCAGAACAAGTAGAAGG
>CM031596.1:103640463-103655463 GCA_018398815.1 Conus ventricosus
ACTGAAACCAATTTATTGTCAGATTAACTCAACCCTCACAGATTGTCCCTCTCAACCCCAAGTCATCCTAAATGATATCGGGATGCAATCCATACTGGGTGAAGGCCTGTTTTGATTCCATCATCATTTATCATTCAAACACCACACACACACACACACACACACGCACACTAACGGATAGGCCGGGCATAAATAGTGTGTGCACACATAAACCCTCACAGATTGTCCCTCTCAACCCCAAGTCATCCTAAATGATATCGGGATGCAATCCATACTGGGTGAAGGCCTGTTTTGATTCCATCATCATTTATCTTCAAACAAACACGTAAGAATTCGTGTCGTCTCCGCAAACCTCACATTATCATGCAACAAACACGAAGAATTTTGTGTCGTCCCGCAAACCTCACATGAAGGCCTAGCATACAACCGCACACAGTTGCCCCAAGAGTGAAAGTGGTTCTGATTTGTTTCCCGCCCGCCCAATCACAAACGACTATGAAAACGCAAGTAGCATCTGTCATCCAATCGCATTCGTGCTGTTGATGGCGATGTCGTCACATCCGTTGCATAGAGAGTGATGCGGTCAAGGGAAAAGACTCTACAGACGAGGTGGATGGAATGGTATCACAAAGCAGACGAGTCGTGACTGCAGGTAGGCTCCCGAAATTTGTTGGTTTCTGCAATCAACTTTGCTGTCTTAGTTAACCAGCTTTGCAATGGTTATTTCATGTTATCACAATATTTAGATAAAAGTTATAACACAAGGTAAACCGAACTGTAGTGTCGCTGACACTCCGAACAAGGCTTAAAATTCCTTGTCAAGCGGACGTGCCTGACCAGGTGGCAAGTACAAGCTACTATCGATGGTATCGGCTGTCGCCAGCACGAATATCGGCTTCACTCTGCTGAGGATTCGATTTGCTCAGTAGCTGCACAATTACTGTCCTCTTGATTTATTAGACCTAGCAAATTCCTACTGGATTTTTTTTTCGTTGAAAAAAAAAAGTCGAACTACAAGTTTAGATTATCAAATCTAATGATGTGATGAAACTTTTTTTTGCTGTTGTGGTTTACGTTTTCTGTTTTTGTTTTTGTTTTTGCTTTTTTTCTTCCTCATTTGCTTTGATTACATAATAGTCTGTAGTCAGCAGGAGCTTTGTAAAGATCTATTTGATGAGCTGATGTACACCGTCATCTGAAGTAGTGTAGACAAGACAGCTGTGGCCTTCCTACAAATTGAGGAAGTGAAACGAATGGATTTCCTTGTGTGTTGTAGAACTCATTACTATCAGTTATGGAGTTTAACATGTGAATGTTTTCCAGATGTCCAGAGTTATCTTCATAATAGTTAAAACATATTATTTTATTGATTTCTTCTTTGAACACTTTGTTACTGGCATTCACACACACAGACACACACATCACACACTACACACACACACACACACACACACACACACACACACACACACAACACACTCACACACACACACACAGAATGACAATTTTTTTTCTTTTTTTAGGTAAATGAAATATATGTGCTTTATTGATATAAAAGAGCTTGCAACATTGACATTGAAATTTTTTTTAAACAAGTAATAATGACCTAAAATTTGTGTGTTATGAATTATATGGTACATTTAATCAACATGTCTATAAATTAATATTTCTTTTTTATCCCTGGGACAAAAAAAATCTGCAAGACTAACTGCTTACTAACTTAGTCCCCCAAAACTGAATTGAACTGAACTGAGAAAAACAACAACCAAGTATACATTTTTTTTCTCTCTCCAGTTAATACTAGTTTACCAAACCAAACTGTAAATTTAGACCAATGTTAGTGTCTTTGTGTTTGATTCTTCCATTCAATAATGCTGTTGCTATATATATATTATCTGTTATGATATGGCATGCATGAAAACATACACGTGTGCCGCGTGCACACACATACACACACGCACACACACACACACACACACACACACACACACACACACACACACACACACACACACAGAGCTAGTTTTCTTTTTGTTTCCTTTTTTTTTTTGGCTGGAGGAAGGGTGTGTGAGAAAACTAATAAGGAACAATGGTGTATATTTTATAATGTGTGTGTGTTGTGAATGAGTGAGTGTGTGTGTGTGCATGTGTGCGCCCATCAGTGTGTGTGCATGTGTGAAAATTTTAATGACCCAAACTATATTTTACCTCTAAAGTGTTGTAAGGTCTTAGTTTGATTCTTCTACACAATGTTTAAATGTTACACATACTCACGTTACTGTCACAGTTTTCAGTGAGCCAAGCTTTAGCATGTGGACCCATATGAGAGAGAACAAAGAAGAATTTTTTTAAATATTCAAACATTATGCCACATACCACCCAAGATCAAAAAAAAAAAAAATGAAGGAGATGACAAAGATCAAAAGAGAAAGAGCATGCCTATCATAATATCAGAGAGGAAGCCAGCCAGGCTTCATGCCCTAGCCTATTGCCTCAGTACAAAGCTGACTCAGTCTCATTTCCCTGTCTGACAAGCACACCCACTAGTTTCACTAGCAGACAGGCCTGCATAGCAAAGGGGCTGGGGACTGTGCTGCTCTGATAACATAGCTGCTGGACTAAAGGAACTGTTATGGTGTTGACAGAGCTGCGAAAGCGGAACAGATTAAAGTGTGTGACTTTGACCGTCAGTGTGGGTCAGGCATAGGTACGTGAAACAGAAAACCGGGCTGTATAATGTTATTGCCTCTGTTTTTTTTTCATTCAGGAAATGGATGAGAGGAAGGGGGGGGGGGGGGGGGGGGGGGTAGGAGCAATTGTACCCTGTGTTAAAAAATGGGTTTCAATGCCTTTAGGTGTATATGTTTGGAGAGGTTTTGTTTTTAAACTTTGTCATTTTGCCTTAAAATGTGATGTTTTGTTTGATTTGATTTTATATATGCAGGCAGTGTCTGCAAACACAAATTTCATGTTGTTTTCTGACAGTCTTGATCTAAAGCCCTCACCAATGAACGAACACTATCCTTCCTTATAATAGCACATTGAAAGGTACAACTCAGAAGTCAGTGTGAAAGTCAAACACTGGCCATTTGTTATGTCTCCTGTGTAGTTTATAATCAGGTCATGTTCACGTTTACAGTCTCAGCATTAAGGAAGGTATAGTCCATCCCTCTGTACTTCAGCTGCCATAATCTTCTGTGAATTGGATCAGGTTCACTGCTTGATGGAAGAGAGGGTTTTAAGCTGTGAAGACCAACTCCATGGTTGGTTCAAACCCATGGCCCATAAGCTCCACAGCTTAACTCTCTGTTCATTGTTTATTTGACTGTGGGCCAACATTTGCCTTCAACAACTTCAAGTGAATCCAGTTGTTAGGTAGAGACACACATTCATGCTGTTTCATGCTTTGCTTGAACAGGGGTGTAGATTTCATATACTTTTGAAAAACGATGTGATACTTCCATTTGTTTGGATTGCAAAACGTTTGCTCTTTTGTGGGTATGGACAAAAATGCATTATAAAATGTGTGTGTGTGTGTGTGTGTGTGCGCGCGCATGTGTGTGTGTGTGTGTGTGTATGCTAGTGTGCATTTATGGTTCAAATATGAAAACTCTTTGATACCGTGAGACTTGAGGTGGTTGTAGTGTTGGGGGTAGTAGTGTATGTGTGTGTGCGGGCGCTCGTGTGTGCATATGTGCGTGTGTGTGTGTGTGTGTGTGTGTGTGTGTGTGTGTGTGTGTGTGTGTGTGTGTGTGTGCAACTGTAACTCAGGAGCACACAGTTATATTTGAACTTTCATACATACATGTTGTGTGTGTGTGTGTGTGTGTGTGTGTGTGTGTGTGTGTACATTTAACTGAAAAGTGAAAGTATATATGTGGATCCATCTGTGTGTGTGTGTGTGTGTGTGTGTGTGTGTGTGTGTGTGTTGCACGACATGAACATAAATTTATGAGAGATCTGTATCTTTTAATAATCCTGAACCCCAAGTCATTTGCATACATATATGTTCTGTGTGTGTGTGTGTGTGTGTGTGTGTGTGTGTGTGTTCCTCCATCACCAGCCCCACTTTCCTTCACCCTTCCCTGCACTCCTTTCTTCTCCATTTCTGCCTCCCACCAACACATACTTAATTGAGTATTTCTGTGTTCATCTCTCTTTATCTCAACCTCATTGTCCATAGATTTTTGTGACTTTGTGTTGTTGTTGGAAATTAAATGTGTGTATTTGGTCTTTTTACTTCCAGTCTGTATATTTTTCATGACAGTATGTTTAATTCCTGGTCTAACTTGCTATGCTGTCACTTTTAATTTCCATCTGCAGAGGTGTGTGTGGTGTGGATGTGTGTGTGTGTGACATGTATGTGTGTATGTGCGCATGTGGGTTGCTTGTGCTTGTATTAGTCAGATTCCATCACTTTTTTTTCTCAATAGTGACATGCCTTGCATTGCTTTGTTCCTTTTTCCCCTTGCCTCAAACACTGTGTCAGTTTATTATCACGGTCTGTCCTTATAATAAGCTTCCCTCTCTCTGTCACTTGTTCATTCATGCAGTGATATTCTGTCCACTCTTCCACATGAAACTGGGTGGGTATGGGGGTGAGGGACTGCCACTGGCTACTTGTGAAGTACTGCGTATTTTCTCACTACCATCAGTCACCCGGGCAACAGTGTCACAGTAATTGATTTTGCCTAGAGGAAGATGGAAGAGGAGACCTTTGCTGTGCTGATGTTATATATTGGTGTGTGCATCGTGTAATGATAATCTTTGTACATGAGTTGTGATCTGTTGCACATCATCATTATGCTGATGAATGGGACAAGACCACTCCAGGGGAGGAAGAATTTGATTACCATTTTCTGTGCAGGAGCGCATAGAGTATCAATATGTCTCAGATCCTGTGTAAATTGTAACATTTGCTGTAACTTTTTAGGGTAAAAAAAGAAAAAAGAAATTGAAACAAATAAATTCAAATAAAGCAAGGATCTCTAGCCAGGTGGTTTTATTCTTATTTTCTTCCCACAGTTGTCTTAAACCATCAATTCTCTAGTTTCTGGAACTGGAGTTTGTCTCTGGAAAGATCATGAATGTGTGAGTGTGTGTGTGTGTGTGTGTGTGTGTGTGGTGTGTGTGTGTGTGTGTTGTGTGTGTGAGAGAGAGAGAGATAAGATAAGATAATGTTGCTTGTGGGAGAGAGAGAGAGAGAGAGAGAGAGAGAGAGAGTGTGTGTGTGTGTGTGTGTGTGTGTGTGTGTGTGTGTGTGTGTATGATGAGTGTGCATGTGTGCGTATGCATACATGATACATATATGCATGGAGGGGGGGGGGGGGGGATCAGCACTTCTCCAAACATTTAAAAAAAACAAAAAAACGAACAGAGTCTGATCAGGTATTTGAAAGTCAAGAAATCAAAGAAAAAGGTTATTTTGAAGGACTGGAAGTAACACTAACAGAAGTATGGTCCAAGTCATGGAAAAGTACTGGATTTAAAATAAGTTTTCAAGAAACACAAAAACTTGGTGTGGACGCATGTGTGTGTCAGTGTGTAAAATCAAACATGCATTCAACCCATTTCAGCCATCCCTGTAAATGTCCTTCTGATAACAGTAGGAATACATTTATTATTAGGTGTGAACATAGCTTATTTGCAGACATGAACATTTCTGAAAATGGCATAGAAAGGTCAGGGGAAGGTTGTGAGATGTTGAATTTGCCAACCTGTATGGACCCTGAATACAAATCAGTGGAGGTGTTTTTTTCAGATTATAGTGCATGTGAAGAACACAGTTCATCTTATGCATAAAGGCTGTCCTTGACTTGGAAGTGTCTATTACATAAGGCTGACTAGGGGTTTGTGATAATATAACATCAGAACTGCTGTGCCATTAGCCTGCAATTAAGTATGCATGTTCTTCACACTTTGGTCAAAAGCGAACTTCCCAATAGTGAACACACTCCAAACTAGAGTCATCATAGGTGTTAACCTATACAGTTTTCCCGTATTGCTGTATGGGAAACCTACGATTTCGGGTCTGTACGGCCGTATACAAGTTTCAATATGGGTAAAACTGATTTATGCGGGCAAATCTTAAATCACTGAGGCTAATTGCAAGGTGAACAAATTTTCATAGCAGACAGCACGGACTCTAAACACTGAAATGGGAACGAACTAAGTAGATGATCCGTCATGTTTTGAGATCAGCCCCCTTCAGCCCCCCTGTTGCAGGCAGCAAAGTCTGCCACCAAGCAGTACAATGATGAACATCAGTAATTCATTTACAAGTGCTAGTGTTGAACAGAACAATGGCTGTGTGTTCTTGGGAAATTGGTATGATTGGGAATAGAAACTTTGGGGATCACAGTAAGTAAAGATGTACTCCTGACTTCAGTGGACTCATGATGTTGGTAAAGTGGAAGAGTGTGTAAACAATGGGTTTATAAACGGTTTTAATTCTGCATCATAGTCAGTGTTTCACTATAGGGTGTGTGATTTGATCTACAAACTGTCTCAAGTGATGCATTCTTCTGGAATGGAAGAGGAGGTTCTGTTTGATGGGTAAGAGTTATTGTTATTCATAAACTGTCTTAAACTGCCATTTGTTTCAAGAAGTTCTGCCTGATACTGTATATTACATTGTATTCACAGCAATTTTTCTTTATGTTTTTGCGTTTTCCGTAATGTATACGGTTTTTGGGCTCGGAATAAGGGAAAAAAGTACTTTTCAATATGGGAAGTTGTAAAATGAGGAAAATTGGGTTGACACCTATGAGTCATCATCATCATCATCATCGCCTAGTACCCCTCCTGGAGTACAGGCCGCCAACCAAGGACCTCCAGGCATCTCTGTCCTGGGCTCTTTTCTCCAGCTGGTTCCAAGTCATCCCCATGTTCCTGATGTCTGCTTCCAGGTCCCTGCGCAAGGTGTTCCTTGGCCGACCTCTTTTTCGTTTTCCTTGGGGGTTCCATGTTAGGGCTTGTCTGGTTGTGTTGCTTGCAGGCTTCTGCAGCGTATGTCCAATCCAGCTCCAATGTCATTTCTTGATTTCCTGTTCTGCAGGCAGCTGGTTTGTTCTCTCCCAGAGCTCGTTGTTGTTGATTTTGTCTGGCCATCAGATGCGAAGAATCTTGCACAGGCAGTTGTTGATGAACACCTGCACTTTCTTCTCAGTCTTAATTCATTTGTAGTATCTAGAATTGCTGCACCACTCGCAGAAGACCTTACTGATAACTCGGGGCCCTTCAAGGGGTACCTGCTGCAAGAATGCTATCAGCGGACTGCTGCACTGCCACCATACCACACTATGCCCTTTTCCTTGCCCCCCCCCCCCTTCCCCTCCCCTCCTCCTGTCCAGTTGTCATGTTTTGTGCTGATCGGCTGTTTTTGTGGTCCCCACTCCCCTTCGTTCCCCTCCCCTCCACCACCTTTCACTTTTTCCATCTTCCCTGTCACTGTCTACTCTTGGCCCGTGCAGTTAATCTCTTCTGTCTCTGTCTTTGTCGCTCTCTCTCTGTTTGCCTTTCTCTCTCTCTCTGCCTTTGTCTCTCTGTCTTTACGTGTCTCTCTCACTTTGTCTCTGTCTGCGCATGTGTGTATGTGATCAGTACTCTTTTTTTTTTTCTTCACTTGTACAAATATAAATGTACTGCTGTCTCCAAGAAAATCCAAATTCACTTGTACAAATATAAATGTACTGCTGTCTCCAAGAAAATCCAAAATAAACTGATTTATGAAAAACAGCTTGACCATCTTAGATAAAGACCAGTTTTTTTCAGTTCTGGAAGTCAGTGTTTATGATGTTTTCAACTGTTGTATGTATGGCAGCCATCATTGCTGTCACCTCCTCTCTAAAGAAGATTCTTAATGGCACGAACTTTGAAACGGCAAAACCTAGTTACTATAGCTTGTGGACTTTGGCGATCTTGTCTTTGATCTTAGTTGCCCAATCTGTTTGTTTGCAGTCCAAGATCGATGAGGTTAGTGGTGGATGAAGTATCGCTTAGCATGGTCTGTGAACTGTTTGGGGTTTTCACAAAGGAGAGTGATCATGTAACATCTCTCTTGTAATATTATTCAGTTTGTGTCAACTCACTAGTGATTGAAATCAGTTTGTGGTTGGATGATGATTGATGTAATCATCTATTCTTAGCTCCTAAGTAAAGATTTTAATTCAGTACAACTGAAACTGCCAAGTTCACAATACTGTGGAAATAAACCGATTAGAATGCGGACACAGATACTGATTAAACTGAATCCACAGCTCATTCAAAACAGTTCCAAGTTCAGTAGGCCTGATAACATACCATAGTCAGTCACCAGAGGGAAACTATGGTTTGTCATAAGTCCATGATCTAGATTTGGGAATTTGTTCAGTTGCGACTGGCCTAGATATATACCATCCTTACTCTTCAGTTTATCCCAGGACTTTCATAAGATCTAGATCCCTCACTCCCTGACCCATGCCTTCTATTCCTCCCATCTCCTCTCTAGCCCCCCCTCCCCCCTCCCCAACCACCTTCCTGGCCTTGTTGATTGTCCTCATTCCTATGGTCATTTTTTTTTTCAACAGCTAAATGTTTGGGAGTGGTTATGACCACCACCTCCCTCTCCACTATCCTTCCTCCCTCCCTTCCCGTGTACTCTAATGGTCAAGTCTTGCTGTCATCCATCCTCCTCCCCTCGACCCAACATCCCCATATTTCCTTGCCTGTCACTGTTCTCTGTGACAGAGCCATGGGTTACTCCAGCCCCATGTCCACAACCCTCCCGTTTCCCTCCTCTGATCATCAGTACAGACTTTCACCATGTGGTGGATGGAGAGAGATGGACAGAAAGATGGAAAGGGAAGATAATTATATAAGGAGCAGGAGTTATGGACCCCTTGAAAGCGGGTTGAAATACTAGTAACCCAAGTTTCTGTCTGCAATTGTGTTTGAATAATAGTAAGGTAGTCAACTAAACATAACCGTTTTCTTAAACAGGAGAGCGGGAAGGGAATATTTGTTGTTTTAAGATGGTGATAAAAGCACAAGACAAAGGACATATCCATGGTCCATGTTTGAATTGGTTTCCTTATGGAACAAACACAAACAAACAAAGAGAAAAGATAGCGTATGAACTGTGATTCAAGTACGGTGTCACACTATAACCTTCCGCACTGACAGAAACCCCTTGTCATCTCACGATGGTGGGGAAACAGGAAGTAAGCTTGTCAGGGGACAGTTTGGGGGGTTGGAGTGAAAACCGATTCCCTGAGTCTTCCTGGCCATGTTTCCTAGATTGAATATTGCTCTTTTGCTTTTTCCTTAAACTAAAACGCTATTTTGAAACC
This sequence comes from Conus ventricosus, assembly GCA_018398815.1. Classification (NCBI taxonomy): domain Eukaryota; kingdom Metazoa; phylum Mollusca; class Gastropoda; order Neogastropoda; family Conidae; genus Conus; species Conus ventricosus. The sequence goes on from CM031596.1 coordinate 103,649,793, forward strand.
ATTTCCCTGATGTTTGAACATTCATCATAAAATAGTTCCGTTTTTAAATGTGTGTTTTTCCCATAAGAGTGTGACTGGGGTACCATCTTCCAAAACCCATGTCTCAGAGTGTATATATGTCCAGCAAACTTTTGCCATCAGAAGGAACATAAAAAGTTGATACAAATACTGCAAAAATTATATAATGTAAAAAAAATACCAATGGATAGCCAGTGATTCCATTGATTGGAGGGAAGTTCGCATGTATTGGAATAGATGTGGTCATGCCAAGAAGAAGAGGCACAACAAAACTTTTTTTTTAAAATCTAGATATAGATGATGAAGCTAATCTAATCATATCTGTGAAATTTTACAAATCGGAGAAGTATTATTAATTGTTACTTTTTTGATACCTTTGTGCTGTCATTATTAATGAATGTTACTTTTTTGTTAGCTTTGTGTATAAGTGTCCTTTGATAATTCTTAACCTGTATAAATATTAGGAATGCAACGGGGCATACAAAATCTAATAAGTAAAGTATCAATATCATCATCATTGTATCGTCATCCTTAGTGGACGAAATCGAGGTGCAGTCAATATTTAGAGTAAATTTGAAACTATGATGCACTGTCCATGTTCATTATATGAAGACATTATGTATGCACATGCACATACTCATGAACACATCATACTGCGGGTGCACATGGTTTAGACATACACGCTGTGTTATATTCAAATGGTGATAGTGTGGACCAGATCCATTTGTGGATTGGTAAAGATTTTTTTTTTTTAATGAAAGGCACTGTACAGATGCAAATGACAGCCCCAGGGTATGTTCAATCAATGGTGGTACTGGCAAGTACTGCACATAGTATGAGCTGCTTGTACATGGTGGTTTGTTGCCTTAGGCATCTTGCTGTCACTGAGGACCTTTATATTGATGCAGCCAGTTTTGTACCTGTTTTGCATGAACATTGGGACACGTTTCTTTGCGTTTCATTTTCTTATAATGCTTTGCTGTTCCTAATAATGTACAGGTTTTAATTATATATTTTTTCATCAGTTTTAAGCATTTCTGACGCTTGCATCTATGAAGTGCTTGTGAGTTCATGCTATGCATGTAAAATCCACATGAACATGGGCATGTACACACAAACACACTGATTTATACTCTCATAGGCTCAAATGCACACATTCTGACAGAACAAGACATTTTTCCCTTGGGCTGCAGTTTCAGAGAGTTTGTCATTGATCTGTTTGAATTGCTAATGCGTAACAGAGGTATACATATTTGAGTTTACTGTGACAAAGTACAATTACATACCCATGTAAGAAAGCTTCCGAGAACCAGCCTTGAAAGTACATAGATTGTGTATGAATTAATTAGTCTTCAACAGAGTTCAGTATTTTTAGGCTCAGAGACAGGTTTTTTCTTCTTTTTTTTTGGTGGGGGTAAAAGAGGAGGGGAGGGAGGGATTGGGGGCACCAGTGAGGTAAAAGCATAGCAACACAGAATGTGTATCTTGTGATCAATGATCCCATCCGTTTTCTCTTAATCTGTATCCCATCGATCTTTCCTGCTGACAACATGATTACATCTAATATCGGCGTCCATGAGTGTGGATGCACACATACTCCAGATTAAGGTGTGTGCATTACCTTCAACAGGGGCATCAAACCCACTCCTGTATCCACCACCTCACACACACACACACACACACAACCCTTTCCCCACAGCCTCATGTTTTGCACATAATCCGTAATTGATTGGGCGTTCACTCTTTCCATGGTGAATGATGAGAGTGGTATGTGTGACAGTGGAAAAGGAGAAGCCGCACGTTGGAGCTCAAGCAAAGATACAGACATGGTCGTGAGTTCAGTATTTCCTTGAGGCTTTTTAGGATGCGTGGGGAGCTGTGTGAGGAGTGGGCTGGGGTAGCGCAGTGAGAGGAATTGATCTACCGTTATCCTTGTCACCTGTCACCCCGCTTGAAGCATAGGCTGTCTGTCTGCCAGGGGCCTCTCTCCTGGACTTTCCTTTCCAGCTGTTCCCAAGTGTGTTCAGTTTGTTTGGTATCTGCCTGAAGGTTCTGACGCCAGGTGTTTCTTGATTGGCCTCTCTTCCACTTGCCGTGTGTTTGGGATTCCATTTCAAGACTTTTTCCTTGGTGGTGATGTGGGTTTACTGAGAATGTGTCCAGTCCCCCCCCCCCCCCTGTTCTCTTCTTGATCTCATTCCTTGCTGGTAGTTGGTGTGTACTCTGCCAGAGGTTGATGTTCAGTCATAGTGTCTGGCCTGTGGACCTGAAGTTTTCTGTTGCTGCTGTCCTGTAAAGTCTGTTGTTGTTTTTAATTTGTGCTGTTCTCCCTGTCAGTTGATACTCGACTTCCATTCTGAAAACAAAACATATTCTTCTGAAATAGTAACTCCAATTCGAAAGATACAACAACAACAGTAGTGATGATGATGATGATCATTGATGATAACAAAATGATGATGATGATAGTGATATTGATGGTAATAACAGCAGTAACAACAACAATGATAATGATGATAATAATAATACTGATAAGTAAAATAAATACAAATATGCATTTTTAGTAAAGTAATTGGTTTTGATGAGGAAATTTGATATTTTACAGTAGTCCTCAAAACTTGACGTTTTCAAGTGTGTGTTTTTTTAAAGGTCAGAGTGACATAAGGTATATATTTATATTCACTGCCTTCTTTTGCTTCATTCCTCGCATCCAAGAAATTTGTCAACAGATGTTATCGGTGTTCTTGTCGCTTTCAGTGTACCCCCACTCCTCCCAGTCCCACTCTCTTCATCGCCTGTTCAGCTCCATTTGTGTATTGTGTAAGACTTGTTTGTTATCAGTGGTGAGTTTTAGTTGACGTGACCCAGATTCCATTGTCTTTGCTCAGATCTGCAGGTGACATTGACATGATAGTTGTGGATTAATGTGGGCATATCATTCAGCAGTTCGCACTGTTGAAAACCTCTGTGTAGTTCCAAGCTTTGCAGACTGAAGATGTGTGCTACCAGTTGGTGGTTATGAATTAATCAGTGTTACCTTGGAATTTTTGTGTATGTAGCAAGTGAAAAAAGACACACACACACACACACACACACACACACACACACACACATTTTGGGGGCCATAAAAATTCTTTACCGAGCACATTCCTGTAGAGAAATATCTGCAACTAGCTGAATGCAACAAAAACAGGTGATTATACCGAGTTATTTTTGCAACACCACCTGACTGAAAAATCAGTCAAGCGTCCAGTCTGCAGTCAATGACATGGACAGAACAACCATTTTAAGGTAAGGGCAGAGGTTGCATTAGCCAGCAGGCGGTCAAAGGCAAATCGGTGAGCTACAATGCACCACAGTTTGTTACAACACTCTGCAGCCTTTGTGGACTCCTGCCAGCCGTTACCACACACATAAGGGTGACATTATGTCTTCCAAACAGGGACATAGTTGGAGAGTGAAAGCCTGAATCATAGTGGTTTGTGTGTGTGTGTCTGTGCATGCATGCATACCCAATGCGGATGGGTTGACCGACGCCGGATCAGTTGTTGTGACAAGCTGCAGTTGTGTATGCAGGACTTTGCAACAGGAAAAGTGAATGTTGGGGAAACTGTGACAGTCTCTGATTGTGTCTGCCTGCCTGTCTGTGTGGTATAGTGGACTGTGTGAGGGAGAGGAAGGAAAAAAGATTGTTCATGTGTATGCATATATTGTGTTTGATGGATACAAGTGTGTAAATGCCACTGTTGCATTTGTGTAAATTCATCTTTGGATATGGGTAAGGAAAAGCTTGCATGCACTTATGCATGTATCTAGGCATGTGTATGTGTGACAGTATACAGTATGCTTGTGTATGCTTATGTAAAAGTGTGTGTGTGTGTGTGTGTGTGTGTGTGTGTGTGTGTGTGTGTGTGGTGTGTGTGTGTGTGCTTACACATCAGCTCATATGGACACACTTTTCTGCCTTTCTCAGTCTTTCCTGTGTATTATTGTTAGTCTCCATGGTTTACGCAGTGAAACTTGATGTGTAGGATCAAACATCACGTCGGTCTCTTCTTTCATGTTGCCCAGTGGCAATTACTGTCAACATTCATTCTGGTTTCCCCATACACAACCGTACCCAAGTACACCCAGAACTGGTTCTTAGTTATAGTCATTTCTTTCTATTTGTGTACTCACCTGGGCACAGAGATGATTTTGTGTCAGGGTTGTTTGTGTCAGGGTTGTAAAGTTAGTTCCCTGGTGACAAAATGCAGTGAATCTGTAGTACACAGACTTTGGGGGGGAAAAAACCCCAGACCTGGTTCAGAGCCCACAAACCCCAAACTCTAGCCTGACTTTGACTTGAGTCATGTTTGACTCTGTCCAAATTCTCAAGAAGCTTTCACAAGTTTGAACTTTGAGTTCTGGCTCATGGTCCTGTCTTAACCATGGAAGGTATGAACTTTTTGTTTGGAAAAATGCACTTCTCCTGTTCCCCACCTATTCTCAGGAATACCTCTATTCCCAGGACTGCCACATTCTTCCCCCTTTGTGCATGCCCATGCCTTTCACCCACCTCCCCTCCCACTTCCTTGATGATTCATTCCTTCTCTTTCATCTGCCTTTTAAAAAAAATTCCTTTCACCCTGCAGGTATGTCTGCATCTGGGTTTGTAAAAACGTTGACCTGACAAGGAACAGTCCCAGTTAAAAATAGAGAGGTCAGACCTGTCACCAAACATGGATTTTTTTTTTTTTTCAGTCTATGTAATAGGTTTGGTGTTGGTGTACATTTGTACACATTACATGTGTTTGTGTTTTATAGGAATCATATGTTTTGTTGTCTAGTTATGTGTGTATTATTTCATGTACATTTTTGTGTGGTGTAGTTAGATGTGACCAAAGCTTAAATTGAAATTAGTTTTAGTGAACATTATCAGGATCAGGATCAGGATCAGGGGCGTTGTATCAAATACAACTTAGCCTATTTAGGCTTTTTACGCCCCTTCTGTATGTATATATCCTTTTTTTTTTCCGTAACCGTTGGTCCAGTCATAGGCTAGCTCAGACCTATTATCCATCAAATTCATATCTAATTTTTGTTAATAATTCATGTTTATCTATGAGGTTCTTAAAAACATTAATACTAGGTGCACGTTTGATGTTAAGTGTTAGTTTATTCCAAAAGTTGGTTACTCTATTAGTAAAAGTAAATTTTCTTAAATTCGTTCTAGAATATTGTTTAAATATCTTATCTTCACTGTTCCTTGTAACATTCTTCTGCCGTGTAAAAAAAAAGCATGCTTTATCAACATCATCAATTTCATTAAATATCTTGTATGCTTGAATCAAGTCTCCTCTTATTCTTCTTGCCTTAAGTGTTGGAAGTTGCAGATATTGTAATCTTTCCTGATATGAGTAATCTTTTATATTATGAATCATCTTGGTTGCTCTTCTTTGTACCTGTTCTAGAGCTTCTGATTGTCTCTTTAGCATTGGATACCATACAGTGTTGCCATATTCAAGAACAGGTCTAACTAGTGTCTTATATAATTGCAAAAAAGTGTCCTTTTCCATAAATGTAAAGGTTCTTTTTATTATTCCAATCATTCTGTTAGCCTTATTAATACTATTTACAATATGATTGTCAAATAGTAAATTTTTGTCAAAAG
>CM031596.1:103657963-103667963 GCA_018398815.1 Conus ventricosus
TAATTCAGCTTGAGTTTTGTGACCTCTTTTTAAGGCCTTGAATTCTATTGAAATTTGAAGAATTTTTTTCAAAAAGGAAACTTGACTGAAAGCCATTTGAGAAGTGACTGTTGTATTGCTGGTCTTCAGCTGCTGTCCATTTCCAGAGGATGATCATACAAAATTAGCTTCTGTTCTTTGGGAGTGAGAGGAGTAGGAAAACAGTTTGGCTCATTGAGTAGAGGGAATCAATGTATCAGTGTATCAGGTTAAGGTACTCAAGAGATCTTTAGACGTCAGGTAGTTGCCTTGACGTTTAATTCCAGAGTAACCCCCCCCCCCCCCCCCCCTCTGCTTGTAAGGATTTGCTTTCTCATCTGTTTACCCCCAAAATTTTAGAAGTTACCTTTAAAATATAGCAAAGTGCTACTTTTATTTTCCAAAGAATGTGTCTGAATCCTATTAAAAGATATACTTTTAATTTCAGCTGATACCAAGTAGATACTGATATGCCGAATATGTCTTGTTGTGTGCTCAACATATTTTCAAACTAAGTTGGCTCTGAGGTTGACATTTCTGGTATTGGCCAGTGTATGTAATACCAATCCTTAACAGTAAAAACGGATTTTGTGTTGTCACAGGATGTTCAATATAATTCACGTCTGGATTATTTGTAACAGTGCATTTTGTTCTTGACAAGCATATTTAAGTTGAGAGAATCTTGTAATGTTGGACAAGAAATCAGTGCTAACAGCCTTTGCAATGGCAATGAAAATCTGAGATGCAGATAGTAGACCAAAAAAAAAAAAAAAAATCATGAATCCAAAACAATACTATCTGGTCATAAAGTTTGTGCAATGGAAGGAATGACAAAGGCATGCTTTACCATTGTCAGCGATGTACCGTTCTTTCCTTCCAATGCTGTTCATATTTCAAAAACATCTGCATGGAAACAGAGACCGAAGCTCAGTAAAAAAAAAAAAGAAAAAAAAAGTGGGAGACCCCTACCGTTCTCTGAAAAAAAAACAAAAAAACCTGTACGTCTGTGTGTGTGTGCGTCGACACTCAGGAGGTTGGTTTTGTCTTTGGAGATGGGGTCTGTATACAGAGGCATTTTTCATGGCATTTGCCCAAGACTGGCCGCTTTTATTGCATTGTGAAACCAGAGAGAGAGACTGGCCGCTTTTATTGCATTGTGAAACCAGAGAGAGAGAGAGAGAGACTGGCCGCTTTTATTGCATTGTGAAACCAAGAGAGAGAGAGAGAGAGACTGGCCGCTTTTATTGCATTGTGAAACCAGAGAGGAGAGAGAGAGAGAGAGAACAAATTCGTGGAGTGTGAATACCTGTGGTCCATTGCGACTGACACTGCATTTAAATGAGGAAGGCGTGGTATGTGGCAGTGGTCACAGACATAGAAAAAGATTGTTTTAACATCCGTGGGCAGTGGTGGTCGGCAGCCAGCGAAGCTACCAGGGCCTGTATGCATGTCGATCCGGATAGAGGGCTGTCCGCGAATAGCGCCTATTCGGTGGATAGGCGGCAGATTTTGGTATGCACGTCAGACCGCATAAGCTATCCGACTCGGCAAAACGCGGATAAGTTATCGGTGCCTCGGGGGTCCGATAGCGAGCCTAAACGCGGATAAATATGGCTGCATTGATGTTTTTCCAAGTGAGACAGCGACGGCAATTGCGACGAAACCGCATCTTTCGTGACAGAAAGAATCCGTTTGACCTGTACGATGACCTAGAACTGTTCCGAAAGGTGTGTGTGTGTGTGTGTGTGTGTGTGTGAGTGTGTGTGTGTGTGTGTGTGTGTGTGAATCGCCCCACTTTCCAGCACATTTCCAAGCGCAATTATTATTGTTGTTTTCAATGATAGTGCACATTTGTAGCTTCCCATACTTATTGCCAGTCTTCTCCGGCACTGAAGATTTATTCCCGAAATCAAGATGTTTAATCACTCTAGATGGTTGGCTTTTTTTCACTTTTGATTTGGAAAAAAAATTCTTTGTCTCTATGTAGATCGCCCCAGAGTGAACAGTTTAAAAGTAGTGTGTGTGTGTGTGTGTGTGTGTGTGTGTGTGTGTGTTGTGTGTGATTTTTTTTTTATAATTCAGACCTTGTATTCATCAATTGTGTCGCAAAGTGGCCAGGGAGTGTGCATGATTCAAGAATCTTGCGTGAAAACCGACGAAGCACGTACCAGCGGAAGTTCCACGAAGGAGGGTATGACTAAACCGAAAGCAGTGCCTGCTGCACCCCGGTTTTGCCAAGAATCTATAAATAGAGCGCCGTTTCCTGCCCTCTAAACGCGGAGAGCTATTCAATCGCGAATAGGGCGTCGTGCATACCAAAACCGGAGAGGGGCTATCCGCGTTTAAGCTCCGAATAGCTAACCGCGTTTAAGCCCTAAACGCGAATAAGCTAATCGGGTTTGACGTGCATACAGGCCCAGGCCTAGGGCCTAGGCCTAGCGACAAAACTGCTGTCTGTGTTGTGTAAATTAATCACACCCCAACAGGCCGGGTGTGTCGTCTGCTTACGTGCTTGTTAACATGGCCCGCGATTTTCAAGCGGCAAATCCGCCATGCAGTCAGTGTGAGTATGCGAGGTTCGTGCGAGATTCATTTTGTTAATTTGCTGTCAGAGTGATTATGGTGATGATCTCCGTGGCTTAGCTGTGACATCCTAGTTTAGCTGCCTTAGCCTTAGCAAATGAGAGCTAGAGAGAGAGGGAGAGTGCGGCGTGCTCTGGTCAAAATTCGGCAGGGGCCTATGATGAGTAGGATTTGTTTGAAGGATTGGATTTGCGATTAGCTGAAAGCTTGCAGTTCATTAGCAGGGACGAGGTCGGACACATTAGGGAGGCGCATGTTTAGCCAGCGTGTGCGCGCGGCCGAACGAATTGCATGCACGCCCTTACGCTGCGCAGATGGTAGTTGGACTGGATTAGTGTCATCAGCAAGAACATAAGTGTTTAGAGTTTTTTTTAAATAAATTTATTGTTGATATTTTATGTATTAGATCATAATACGCATTTGCTCAGATTTAGTTGTAAAATGTGGTATACCATAGACGTATAAATTTTTAACACCATATCAATGATGTTATAAGTTTTGTGTGTAGTTACGTGCTGTGCGCCTCTTCATATCTCCCCCTCTACCCCCCCCCCCCCTCTCTCTCTCTCTCTTCCTTCATCCAGTGAACACACACACACACACACACACACACACACACACACACACACACACACACACACACACACACACGCACACACACGCATGCACACACACACACGCATGCACACACACGCACGCATGCACACACACACACACACACACACACACACACACACACACACACACGTGCACACACAGGTGCGCACACACACACACACACACTGTATGACAGAATTTTTTCACAACATATCTGTCATTAAAAGTGTGTGTAGTTATGTCCAGTGATCCCTTTAAATATGTGAGTGTTATTCTTCATATCTTCGCGCTCTCTCTTCTCTCTCTCTCTGTCTCTCTCTCTCTCTCTCTCTCTCTTTCTCTCCATCCTTTGAACTCCTTCACAAACACACACACTCGCGTGCGCGCTCGCTCATGTGTGCACGCAAGCACGCACACACACACACACCACACACACACACACCACACACACACACAACACACACAAACACAAACAACAAACACACACACACACAACACGTGAGTGAGGAGGAAGACAGAAGAAACAAGAAAAATGTTTTAGAGAGATGACAAACCCCCCTGAATGGAGTGTACAGGTGATATTGATCCTGAAAAGCTCTGGTTGAGGTCAGGAAGGCTGAAGCACTAACACTAAAGCAACTGTTGTCAAGGTGTTGAGGCAGGCTGTAGTACCAGCAGTAATCCTACTTTTATTTTTATTTCTTTTTTGATTGTTGGCTCTGTCAGTCAGACCAGACCCTCCTTGTAGTTAGCAAGTGACCTCTGACCCTCCTGCTACTTGTTCAGAACTCACTGACTCGCCATCCTGCAGGTGCGGGTATGACAGGTCATAGGTTCAAGGAAGGTCACTCTGTACTTCTGTTTTCTTACCCCCCCCCCCCCCCCCCCCCCCACGGTCTTCTTCCCACTGGAGGTCCCCACACCCCTTCCTCCCTAGCAGCCCCTGGGGGCTGTACATCTTTCCCCATCAGTCATCTGCTTCATCACTGAAATGACTGTTACCTTATCATCTAAAGGTGTTAATTTCTGAAATATTTGTCTTTTTTTAAATATTTTTTTTAGTCAATAATATATCCTTTTTTCTTTTATTAACTTGATCATGGAGGTGAATTTTTACTTTAAAAAAAAATCAATAACTTGACTTGACTTTGACTTGATCCCTTAGACGTCGGTCCGTGGGGGCACCCCTGAAGCAGTGACAACCATCCTTCTCCATTCCTCTCTGTTCTCTGCCCTCCGTAATGTATTTCTCAGCCGCAGGCCTGTCCACTCCGTGATGTTATCCTCCCATCTTTTCCTTTGTCGACCTCTTCACCTTTGTCCTGGTACTGTGCCCTGCATGATTGTCTTGGCAAGGCCTGTCGATCGTATGATGTGTCCATACCATTTCAATTTGCGTCTTTTTACTGAGGTTAGGAGATCGACATATGGACCAATTTCATTCTCAATGCGCTTTTTAACTTCCACATTGCTGATGTGATCTCTGTATGAGATGCCAAGGAGTCGTCTGAAGCACCTCATTTCCATTGTTTGGATCTTTTTCTCAAGGTCTGATTTCAACGTCCAATGTCCAATAACATTTCTTCTTTTTTCTGTTAAATAATACCTCGGTCAAGGAGGTGTGTCCATTTGGTCTGTTGGTTGCCTGCCAGTACGATTGCACATAAATGACATTGACGACATGACAGCCAGGTACAGCCTTCACGGTCAGCTGGGCTGTTGGCTACATAATGATTGACACGAAAACTGCCAGAGCCATTTAGGTACAGATGTGGATCAGTCAGCAGATCCACGATCTGTTTAGCAAGCTTATTTCACAATATTTCTTCCGATCATGAAGGTTGTGAAGTTTCTGTTATGAATTGCTAATTATCTATGAAAGAAATCATTATACATAGCTGCCAACTGCTACGAGATCGCCGTAGTTTGCTACGCCAAGAGAATGCTTGCTACGACGCTACTACGATCATTAAATTGCTACGGTGAAACAAAAAAATTCGAAGATACTTTCGTTTTGTTTGGACAGCGCTAAGTAACGTCTCTATCGGTCTGTCGGAACTGCATTTCCGCTTTCGGTTTTACTGTAGCACGTAGATTTTTTTTTTTTACAATTTGCCCTCTTCCTCTGCTTCATCTCTGTATAATGACATTTATAGATATACTAAGAGTACTGTAGCTTTAATGTGGTCCGTAAAACTGGTTATAGGCCTGATTTCTTTTTAGAACGCGCGCAAAATTAAGTTACTACTGTTAAATTGGAAATGCTACTGTGAAAATTGTGAAATGCTACTGTAAGCCGCATGAGCAGGTTGGCAGCTCTGATTATATTTTCTTGGAATGTTAAAACTTTCTGGTGATGTATATGCGAACATTTTTGCATGGGAGGCAAATCTTTCAGTCTGCGCTGCATTTACTTCCCTTGCACTGACTAAAAGGGCCCTTCAAGGCATTGTTCGACCTTGGCGGAGGTCTGTTGTATACCAAGTGCCCTTCTAGTTTAATTTTTTTGTTTCTTATAACATATTAGTTTGTGTTTGTGCACGTGTGTACAAATGTGCAATGAATAATAGACTTACTTGATTCATCTCTACCCTTTTTCTCTTCCGGGTTTCAGATAAAAAGGCAATGGTTATAACTGTTTGTTGCAATCTGTTAATGAAACAAAGAGGTTTGTGTGTGTGTGTGTGTGTGTGTGTGTGTGTGTGTGTGTGTGTGTGTGTGTGTGTGTGTGTGTGAAAATCGGTTACATTTTTCGGTAGCATGTATTTCCCCATTGGTCACATGTTTTAGATATGTCATGTGACACCTCTCACATGTTTCAGATATGTCTTGTGACCAGTCTCATTTTGTCAATTAGACCAGGAACTTTTTGGTCAGCTAGTTTCGGTTATGGTCAGTGAAGTTATGAGAGCTGGGGAGGAGGGAGTGGATGGTGGGGGGGAGGTGGGGGTGTGGGATAGGTGTGGAGAAAGGACTCTCTCCATTTCAGCCAATAACCCGTGAACAGGGTGTGGGAGAACTGAGCTGATGAGTTGAGGAACAAGAAATGGACTGAAAGAATTACATGTTTGTTGCATTTCAAGGTCCCTTTGCTAAATTGTGTCAAGATGTTTTTTGTTCAATTGTTCAAGCTTTGTAATCATGCTTGCATTCATGTGTGTGTGTGTGTGTGTGTGTGTGTGTGTGTGTGTGTGTGTGTGTGTGTGTTCATGCATATATATGTGAGTCATCTATATTGTGTCTGCGTGTTGAAGTGCATAAACACTTTATGAAATTTCCGACAGCTTTCTGTGAAATGTCATATTTACTGAATTCATGAGACCCTCTGTTTCTGCTGTTAATAAATACATAATGAACAAACCGATCGATAAACAGACAAAATACTCCACTCACAAACAAAATACTTGACTACATATTTTTTGCATGACCAGTATGTTTTGTTTCATCAGTCCATGTCTTATGCAGCTGTCGCTGATGCCGTCTGTGGTGAATGGAGAGTGGGCGGCAGGATGAATAGGAGAGGACATCAACAGAAGCCCATGCCTTTCACATTATATAATTGATTGGATTATACAGGCATCAGTGTTTGTGTGTGTGCAGGTGATGGACAAGACAGATGACAAGGGAACACAGTTTCAAAGACTGTGGGAACACAGAAGTACATAGCAGTCATCAGCCCCTGGCTTTTGGGGAACCTCGGCTGTGCATCTGTTATGGGGCTGTCCTGCCAGCCGACAAGGACTCTGGTGCTAGACATTCAGACCTTTGAACACAGTGTGAATTATTACAGTGCTTCGTGACATAGATCTCCATGTTATTTGTTAGTTCTGGCCTCTGCTGATTGTCACCTGTATATATTTCACAAGGAAAAAGTCATCTGCGACCTGAAGAGCACACTGAAAGAAGATGATAAATGAGTAATAGTAAACAGTATGTCAGACACATTTTGTCTGATTATTCTGAAAGTGTCAATCATCGTTAAAAAAAATAGCAAGTTTGAAACATGATGTACCATTACCAAAGTGGATCATTGTCATACGTGAGAGGGTATATTGCATGAGTTAATTGCTACCGTGTTCGTAAATTTGGTTTAAGGAAGGAAAAAAAACAAGCAGACAAGGGGGAAAAGAAAAAAAAGAAGCAAAACACCACCCATGTCCTACAGCTGTCAGACAAGAGAAAATCTAGAAACCCATGCCTGTGTTTTAAGTGGAGGCATTGAAACACAGGGGAGGGGAACGTGGAGTAGACCTGGAATTTGAACTCCAAAACAGAATCAGAGACTAGAAAGTAGAAATGGAATTCAAGCATTGATTACTGTCGACGTCTCACCAGCGTGACTGGTTTCGTTCGTTGGAGCCTCCTGCTCATTGGCAACAAAGGTGTGATCGTGTGAGAGAGGAGCACAGGACTGCACCATGGCCAGCAAAATCAAAGGGCTGCAGCAGTGGTGTCAGCGCATGACGGACGGGTATCGGGACGTGCACGTCAAGGATTTCACCACCTCCTGGCGCAATGGACTGGCCTTCTGCGCCATCATACACCGCTTCCGCCCAGACCTCATGTGAGTGGCAGGATGTCCATTTTCGTTCTGTAGTCCCTTGATTTGTAGGCTGTTGATTGGATGTTTGATAGGCTCATTGTTGTTTACTTGTTCTGTTCATCCGTGTGTGTGTGTGTGTGTGTGTGTGTGTGTGTGTGTGTGTGTGTGTGTGTGTGTGTGTGTGTTCCTAATGCATCAGAACTGGAGCGAGGGGAGGATTGAAGAAGCAGTTAAAAAAATTGGCTATGAGAATGAAGTGCAATGGCATGTGAGAAGTGGTCAGGAAAAATTGTTACTTTTGACATTATTATTTCTTTCTCTCTGTACTTGCTTGTGTTTGTTTGCGATTGAGCACAAACTGAAATAAGGCTATGAATAAGGCTAGTTGGGCATAGCCTACAGATGGTGAGGTGAAGAGTAGTTTTAGGAACACAGTAGTTTTTTTCTTGAACTGGACGAGAGAGCAGATGGCTGATAAATCTAAGGAGAAGATGAGAGATAGACTGGTAAAGATCTGTCAAAATAAGGTGAAAGCAGTAAGCAGTTTATTTAATTCAGATGCAACAGACAGCAGCGAGTTTAATTAGTAGAGGATGACCTGATCTCTTGATTTTTGAAAGTTAAGCATCGGCATAAGACAGCCAGCGAAGTTTGATAGTAGAGGAGTGACATGATTCTTGATTTCTGAAAGTTAAGCAGGCGGCACTGTTTTGAGACATGATGATGAGAAATTTCAGAGAGACAAACCAGCAGGAGTGGATTATAGTAGTTGGGACGGTTACTTCCCATTGTCTACTCCCATTTCGCCTACTCAGAAATGTTGAGCACGACTTGGCCTAACGCCTTCGTTCATTGTCCTTGTCCTCTCTCGGTTCGCCTACTCTAATCTAAAGACCATCGATCTGCTTTGGAGTAGACTGGACATGGTTACGCCAGGGGGGAGCCTTGCAGTATGGTCATATGGAATAGACGAAATGGGTAGTAGAGACGAAATGAGTAGACGAAATGGAGTAGACAAATGGATGTCACCGTTGGGACAACTCAGAATGGCATGCAGGAGGAAACTGGAGATTGTCACCATTGGGGCTTCTACATGTGCCAGTGCGAGAGAACAGACATTCCCCAGATAAAGGCTATGCGAAGCATTTTTCAGACATAAAAAGAAAAAAAAAGTGGAACAACAGTCCTGATATAGCCATTGTTCAATATCAGCAGCTGACAGCCTGTTGAAAGGAACAGCAGTTGGGGTGCCCATGGAGATTGTGAACTGTGATCTGTATTGCCTGCTTGGTCAGCATTTTTGCCTTTCACTCTGTGTGTATGCCACTCATCTGTGTGTGTGTGTGTGTGTGTGTGTGTGTGTGTGTGTGTGTGTGAGTGTGTGTGTGTTTGTGTGTGTGAGAGAGAGAGGAGAGAGAGATTGAGTGCGTGTGTGGGTTCGCCAGAAAACTGACTTAGTGGGTTTGGCTCAAATCGGTTGTGGCATTGTCCTTTCTACTACTGTACTAGTACATGAAATACAGCACAGTTGGATGGGTAATTGACCTGGCACAGGTTTTGAAGGTGAAGCAAGATTTCTTCCAGCAGGTGGCCGAAGGGACACACAGCATTTTGCTTGCAAGGCTATGCAAATGCAGTAACCATTTCCAGCTAGTAAAACACCTTTTTTTATAGTCAAAATGTCAGCAATTTTTTTTATAACCAATTGTGTTCTCACTGGTCTGTAACATTGTGGACAGAATATGCATGTTGGCAAAATATGTGGCATGATCATTGACTGATGAGGCTGATACATGCATTCATAAGTAATAATTAACACTTTACAGATTAAACAAATATGCAAGATGATATTAGTAACACTGCGTAAGTGATAGAATCTTATTTGTCAGCACTTTTGCCTCTAGCTGAGTATGTCAGTGTCCCTGTTGAGATATTTATTTTCCCCCCTTTTTTTCTTTTAGATTGAATACTCTGAATTTACCCTGATTTAGCAAATAGCCTTTACTTTTTTTTTTCTCCTTTTAACTGGGGGTGCAAATGACTGATCATATTGAAATAGTAAAAAGTCAAAGAATATTATTTAATGTGGGTTTAACTATTGTGTAACTAATTAACTTGTTTAGTGTATGTCAGCCTTGAAGCCTGAATTCATACAGTTGGTTTATGGTTCAGGATGCTACTTGCATGAACGCAGGCACAGACGCATACATACACACATGTGTGCATGCACATGCATACATTTACTGACATACATGTACA